>JAQMYF010000026.1:18757532-18769782 GCA_030014195.1 Neosilurus mollespiculum | reverse complement strand
GAGACATGGCCGGCATTTGATAACCCAGTTAGCTGCACTGGGGGGACAGCAGTGAGAACCCATTGATAGTGGGGCTTCAACCCCCGACCTTGGGATCAGTAATCCAGCACCTTACCACCAGGCCTGGTCGGTGTACAATATCACAATTTCTTTTTAACACCTACAAATAAAGAGAACCCTGAACACATTTTTCTAAAAATAATTACCCATAGAAAAAAAGGGATTAATGTTAGAAGGGACTAAATATTGCCAAAAACCTGGTACATTATTTTTCATATTTTACTAACTGTATGATACAGAAACAAAATAAATATATATCCTACTTTGAGCATTCAGTGTTTAATGTGAAAGTGCCCAGGTATCAAACATGTAATGTTTTGCATCTTGTGGGCAGTGTTATGGCATATAAGGTTAATATGATTTTGAAATAATCGATAAAAAAGGCAGCAATGTACCAAGTGGTGTCATCTGGTGCTGCGTCCCTACTTGCCAGCCATCCAGAATTAGAGTATGATGTAATCGGCTGGCATTCATAACTGGTGGATGAAGTCAGTGGTGCTGATGTCTTATAACTAGTGAAAGACAGTGCTTATATGCTCATATTTTTTCAATAAATTACTGTTGCACACACCTGATTTTAATTACATGTAACATGGCTTCATCCATGGTGCCATGCTTCCTTGGAGAGAAGCTAAATTGTGGTGTCTGTCACTAACTGGAATATAAAAAAACTCACAGAACAAAAATTGACCATCTGTTTAAAATCTTCAAGTAGTCAAGTCCTCCTAACATGGAGTAGGGGAGAATGAGGTATTATGAACCTGGGGTATAATGAATCATCAGGATTATGGTAAGTCTGTTGGTGCTATACACCCAATGCTCCCCTCTGATGAACACATGATTAGTCGGCTTCCTGTATTCCATATGACTCCCTTGCGCATCCTTGAGGAATGTTATGAAGAAAAATGTGTTTTCCACTAAAGAAAAACTAAATATTGGCATCATAATCAAGACTATTCAAGACTTCTTTAATCGGACTTTCCGAAAATCAAATCTTCATCAAACAATTCAGTAGATATTAGCTCATAAATCAGATCTCAGAGAAATGGCGGCTGTTGTATTGTAAGTGTATTTTCTGAGATAACACAATGTGGGGTATTATGAACCATGGTAACAACAGATAACATAAATTTCTGAACACTGAAGGAATCTTAATTACTAAAATAAGTTTGGGACAAAAGGACAAAATAGCTTTGTAGCACCAGATTTTCAATTATATAAATAAAATAATTATATTATTTATTATTATTTTATATTATAATATAAATATAATAAAAAAATATGAATAATTCAAATGTAAAACTAAAAACAGTAGGTCGACAGCTCTTTTCGATGCTTTTTTTTTTTTTTTTTTGTGAACATTACCTGATAAGGGAGACTTGCTGATACCCAGCCATACTTTCTCTTTGTAAAAGAGAAATCATAAATAATCTGTCAGATTTTATGTTTATTATACCCCCATATCAAGTGGAAGATGTTGATAATTGATGACAAATATACATTTCATAGGTTATTATGCCAAGGAAATGGAAACGCACCACAAACAGGAGCAGCTTCTCACAGAACGACTTGAACAGTGCGTTGGATGCTATAAACAAGGGAATGAAACCACTGCAGCTGGTAAATAAAGGCTAAAGTTTGATGAATTCCTAATTTTTTTGCCAAGGTTCATAATACCTTGTGATGGTTCATAATACCCCACAACATGTTACTATGTAGAAGTGTAAATCTGTCCAACATCTTTGCCTTAGGAATTTATTTACATCATTTGTCTAGAGCATTGATACCTTGGCTGTACGTATATATATATGTGTGTGTGTGTGTGTGTGTGTGTGTGTAAGATTGAAGGTCTATTGATTTAAGTATGCTGTAGATCATTCACAAGAAAAATGGTTCATAATACCCCATTCTCCCCTATCAAGCCAGACATTTGTATTTAGTGAAAATAGACTGCTAGTTATAAATTATTAAGTCTGTATTAACCATATGCGGATTATGGCCATCTGCACGTTCGCGGTTCCTGATGCAGTTTGTAATGATATACCATGTGATGTGGCCCTGCATTGTAAATCTCCATCTGTAGTAAAACACTGCGTGTTTGATACCCCAAAAAAATACAGTTTGCTTATGAGTACCATCTTTATATTCATACTTATACTGTTTAAAATATGCTCTTCTTATTGGTATAATTTGTGTTTTAGTGGTATAATTGTCAAATCTGTGCAATATTTATTTGAAATATGGGTCTAATATGTTTTTTGGGTTTTTTTAAAAATTTGTTTTATTTTATTTTTTTTCTCTAATATGACTAAAAGCCATCAAATTTTGGAAGATGGAGGGTGAAAAAGGTTGCCTTCCTGCACAACACAATTTTTTTGGGAGCCATATTGGGAAGGCCATAAATCTGTAAATATGAAACATGTGGGATTGCTTCTGGATTGGTTTTGGACATTTTATGCTAAGGCTGGATAAAAAAAAAAATCAGCACCCACACCCGGAAATTGGCTCCACATCGATTTAAAAAATATATTTTTTGAACCACGCTCAAAACCTCGGAAAATGCTTCAAATAACGTAAAAACAACAAAAAAGGAGATTCCGTGTTAGACGCTGTGATTGTGATTGTGAGATTGGTTTAGTTCTGTTTGAAATAGCTCTATTTTCTAAAGATGTTTGGAACTGCAAGGCTGCTGTTCTATAGACTGTTGTTCAGAGTTTCGGAGTTTATTACATGTTAACTGTTCATGTTCATGTAAACAACTGCTCATCTAGAGTGTACTGTATAGCTTTAGTCACTTAACCTACATTTAGCTTTAAAAGCTTTTGGGCCTCGAGCGTCACCTCATTTCTCTATTAAAAACAACAACAACAACAAACAAAAAAACCCAGACTGCCGCATTTAAGTTTTCAAAAAGTTCTGATGAGGACCCGGATTTTTTTTTAATCCGGCCTAAAGAAGAAACCCTGAAACTTTCATGATTCTAGCTTTAATTAAAATGGATCATACCACTAGTTTTAATACTAAAATCGGAGCCATGCCCCCTTTTATAGGCTTTGTGATCTCTGAATGTAAAAAAAATTTTGGCCCAAAATGTTGGAGTCTATTGTGTTTATTGGCTGCAAGGTCACGAGAGTCTGCATGCATGCAGGAAATGCGAGGAGGTCAGTTGGGAACTTTCTTTGAAATCTGATGATTTCACGTGGAATTACCCGGCAATGTTTTTATAATCAGTCTGTCAAAGGTGGTGCAAAGAAACACTGTATTGGAATATAAAACTATTTACATTTTTCAAAGAAATGAATGGAATTTAAAAAAGGGTTCACGTGTAACTCTGACGCAGGTGTCCCCATGGACTTCCTCTTAAATGTCTTTCTTTCTCTACATGCAGAAGTTAGAACAAGGTCCAGTTAAACAGCCTTGTGCAAATGAATGCATTAATTATGACCTGTTTAATAGCAGGAGCTCATTTGCATAATGATTCAAGCCTGGGGAAGACATGTTTTAAATCTTCACGTCTCTCACAGTGAATGGAAATGGGATAAGTATTCATTTCGAAGTGTTTATTTACCTGATTACATTAAGAATGATTTTTATGCTTTTACATTATTGCAGTAGCAGCTTGGTAGACTAGGCACTCCAGTGGCGTAGTGGTTAACACGTCTCTCTCACAGCAAGAAGATCTTAGGGTTGAGTCCCTGGCCTGGCAAGGGCGTTTCTGTGTGAAGTTTTCATGCTCTTTCCATGCTTGCATGGGTTTTCTCCGGGTACTCCAGTTTCCTCCCACAGTCCAAATACATGCACATTAGGCTAACTGGATATCCTCATTTGCCCCTAGGTGTGAGTGTGAGTGTGAATGGTTTGCCCTGCTATGGTCTGCTGCGTCGATCAGGATGTACCCTTTCTTTCCCCTGAATCAGCTGGGATGCACTCCAACCTTAATAAAGGGTAAAGCGGTTTGGGAAAGGAAATGATTTGAAAAACTTTGCAGATTGTTGTATTATTGCGTTTCCGCCACTGTGCTTTTATTCGACTTCTATTCACTTGTCAAAGCCCTTATTTGATGGGTTTTATATTTAAACACAGATCCTGCATGATGGAGCCCTATAGACCCGTGCTAATAAGGCAAAGCTGCTCTATGGCCCCTTTTAAGGATTTCTCTCCCCTTTTCCTGTGTTTATAAGAGTAAAAGATCGTGTAGGGAGATGTTGGAAGGTTAGGAAGCACAAGCTGCCAGGTTCTATAAATGATTCATTTCACCTGCGGCAAGCAGGGGCAATTTAAGGAAAGTGGAACAGAGCAGTCCTGTAACTAAAAATGCATTGCACTAACTATTTTAATAAGTCCATGATGCTTGCAGAAATTGGATACTTTTGTGATGAGAACCCAAACCACTAATCACTTCTTAAATAAATTAAATGGGTCAGGAATTATAATTGGAAGCTAGTCAAATATGGAGAATGATGACGAAGATAGTGTCAGCACTGTGATGAAGCAGATCCCACAGTTAGACTGAAGGTTCAGAATTCAAGATCGGGTTTAAGATTTTCCGACCTCTGTTTCTGGAATGGACCCAAGAAGAAACCAAATAAATGACGTCAGTTTTGAGATCTGACCCCATCCAGCAATCCCATTACCTCAAAAGCCTTGATCAGGGTGTTTAAATGCAACCTCCGAGGCTTTTTGATCAGGGTCTCTGAATGCATATTCAGAATAAATCAGTGAGGCAACACTTCAAATGCAATCATCAGACAATCAGGATGATTACAGTTGCTCATTTCATCTTTGGTGTTCATGAGGTTTGTCCTTAGGTGTGATTTTATTTTAGCTCTGTGGACCAACAACAACACTAATTTTTATTTAATATGATTAAAAGCAATATTACATGTATATGGAGGCAGACGTGGCCTAATGGTTACAGAAGTGGGTTTGGGACCAAAAAGGATGCTGGTTTGATCCCTAAACCAGCAGAAGGTCTGACAGAAAGAAGGTCTTGGGTTTGAATCCTAAGCTTGGTGAGGGCATTTCTGTCTGAAGTTTCCATGTTCTTTCCATGCTTGTGTGGAGGTTTCCTCTGGGTTATCCAGTTTCCTCCCACAGTCCAAAGCCATGTACATTAGGCTAACTGGGTATTCTGCATTGCCCCTGGGTGTGAATGTTTGTGTGGGCATGTGTGTTGCCCTACAATGAATTGACGAGTTGTTAAGTGTGCACCACACCTTTGCCTGTTGTTGAGTTGGCTGAGATGGGCTTCAGTCTCCCTGTGACCCTGATAAAAGATTAGGTGATAAGTGATTCAGAAAATATAATTAAATGAATTATTCATTCATCATTCATTCATTTTCTAAGCATCTTAATCCTAATTAGGGTTGCGAAGAGGCTGAAGCCCAGCTCAGCCGACTCTGAGCGAGGGCGGGGTACACCCTTAACAGCTCGCCAGGCCATTGCAGGGCCAACACTCACACAACCATTCACACTCACACCTAGGGGCGATTTGGAACAGCCAATTAGCCTACTGTGCATGTCTTTGGACTGTGGGAAGAAACTGGAGTACTAGGAGGAAACCCACACAAGTATGGACAGTTCATGGAAGCTTCATACAGAAACGCCTGACCCTGGGAATCGAATCCAGGACCTTCTTGCTGTGAGGCAACCACTGTGCCACCTGAAATGAATTATTCGTTGGTTATTAAGAGGCTTCAGCTGGGATTATGGGATACCGTGCTGTAAGGTGTTTTATTGTGAGGTGCCTTCACAAACTACAGATTTAGTATTTAATCCAGGTGACTTTTGAATACTGTTAAAATCAAGCAAAGTAATTGGACAGCCTACATACCATTTCTGTGCACTAGTAGTATTGAAGTATGCACCCCAGGATTTTCATACAGTTTGTATTAGAATCAGAATAAACAAAATATAGGTGAGTGCAATGAGCGCAATATTCAGTTCAGGTGAGTTCAGCTGAAATCTAAAATAAAATGCTGCAATAAAATATCAAAAGATTACATATGATATAAAGGTCATCAGTAGCAGATTTCATTCTCACCATGACCACAGTTTAATACGCAGAACTGGATGAACATGGAATATATATTTTTTTTCAATCAAATATGGAGAATTTCTTATGGGTAAACACACTGAAGTTGGCATAGCTGTGTGTGTGTGTGTGTGTGTGTGTGTGTGTGTGTGTGTGTGTGTGTGTGTGTGTGTCTGTCATGAGGGTTAATCATCTGTGTGTAAACATGACCTTTCACCTTTGGGTTAACTGCATGAAAATCAGACTTAGATAAACAGGAATGTTTTCGTCAGAGATCTAGAAAAGATATCCTGTGTACGCTTATCATCCAAACACCGTCAAAACACACAAGCTGGCCTTCTGCTTCAGTGACTATTAATAAAACACTCTCTCTCTCTCTCTCTGTCTCTCTCTCCTTTGCTCCATTTCTGTCCAGCCCCAGCTATAATTCATGTCTAAAAGTGCACTCTGATATTTTGTGATACTGTATTGTGACTCAAACTGTGTTATCATGAGCCTTATATTTAAGCTGACCTAAAAGGAATGAAGCACCAAACAAAAATCTTCTATTGTGAAAATTGGCTTCGCAGCATACTGGTGGTTTTTAAACTAGATGTAACATTGAAATAAATATCACATGGGTACTGAGAGTACTTTATTTAGTGAAACAGTAACAATAGTTCTATTTCTATCCACCAAACAAAATGTCTGTCACAAGAACAATCCATTTGAAGAACTTGCTGTAAGTGGAAAAGTGGAAAAAATGAACAATATCAAGTTATGTTTCTCATAAAAAAACCCTTTTCATCAACTCACTGGGTTTGGCCCATGGTGACCAATCACATATAAAGACAGGGTGCATCTCAAACTAACAAATGACATGTTATCATTGAAAATAAAGCTATATTAAAGGTCAACTTTGGAATTTTTTGGGCCCTGAACAAAGGAAGTTCTGCTGATTTGTCCTTTTTCAAACACTCACTCACTCACTCATTCATTCATTTATTCATTTGTCAAAGCACTTAATTCTTTTAGGGTGTGGGAAGGCTGGAGCCTATCCCAGCTGACATCTGGGTGAAGGTGGGGTACACCTTGAACAGCTCGCCAGTCCATTGCATGGTCACACACACACACAACCACTCATACTCACACTTAGGGGCAATTTGGAGCAGCCGAAATGGAACTCCACACAGAAACACCCCAGCTCGGGACTCAAACCCAGGACCTTTTTGCTATGAGGTGGACGTGCGGTCAACATTCTGATTTGGTGGCAGCCGTAGCCTTATGGCTAAAGAAGGGACTTTGGGACTGAAAGGTTGCTGGTTTGATTCGTGAACCAGCACAAAAAGTGGGGAGTGTGTGGGGGGGTGAGCTGCACCTTCCCTTTCTTAACATTCATGGCTGAGGTGCCCTTCAGCAAGGGACCTAACTCCCAACTGCTCTCCGGGCACCCCAATGTGTGTGGCAGCCCACTGCTCCGAGTGTGTGTGCGCTCACTGTTTATGTGTGTATCTGCTCACTTTGGATGGGTTAAATTTAGAGGCAATAATTTCCGTTGCAGGATTAATACAGTATAGCCAAATATTTTTAAAAATCAACATAAAAAAATTATAAACTGATTATTCCTTTGTTGTACAAGTGAAGCCAGTCATGAGTAGCACACACTTACAGGAAGGTACTGTCTACCCTCTTCCACTTCCAGGAGCTCATATACACCAATAATTAGTGGTTACTGTCACTATGATTGAGAGGGGAGAGAGAGAGAGAGAGAGAGAGAATCTCATCCCTCTTTCCCAGAGAGTAAAGTCAATTTTGTTCTCTTTGCTCCAAGATATTGATTGCTGTGGTATAAGCAGGATTAAACTTCACTGAATGCACGTGCAGAGGGGTATGGCCATCACACACACTGCCTCCTTTCTGTGGAGATTCATGTCTTCCAGTCATCCTTAATCCTACACAGATTGGTCAGCCTGGTAGTTAAATCCCCCAAGAATACATTTCCAAATTTTAATACATTTACGAAAAAAAAATGGGAGATGTCCAATCTTATTCGCAAAGGGCCGATGTGGGTGCAGGTTTTCACTTCAACCATTACGTTCCCAAATTTAGTTGCCCTTCCCCCATAATTATAAATTCGACCAGTTACACACTGCTGCATATGAAGGGTTTTTTTATATCAGACAACATGAGTACTCTGCTGATTATGATTCTTGAGTGTGCATAACAAACATTCCATGCTATTGGCTGCTATAAACACCAATCAATATCCATGAAAAGTCCCACCCTAGCTGTCAGCTTTTACCAGAAATACGTAACTATGCAGAATTATATTGCCCTATGACGTCTATTTCATGGAGGCCTTAAGCTCATGGATGGTCTCATAAGCAAGAAAAGAGACATTCAATCATTCTTTAGGGTAAATATTGTAAGTACTGTATTGCAGGTTTATTTAAATATTTAAGATAATGATAAAATATTGTGCCCTGCGATGGCCTGGCGAGCTGTCCAGGGTGTACTCCACCCTCGTCCAGAGTCGCCTGAGATGGGCGCCAGCCTCCCCGCGACCCAAATTAGGATTAAGCGGTTCAGAAAATGAATGAATGAATGAATAAAATAATATTAAAAAGGTAAGTCTGGTGGGTTTTTTCATCTGAACTTCGTTGCTTATCAGAGCCGGAGCGTATCCCAGTTTCTGTAACGTGAAGCAAATTGGAGTTCAACTCCTCCCGGGTGGGACGCCAGTCTATCGCAAGTCACCTTCCCAGTAAGTTTACTGGTACCCATTTATACTGCTGGTTGGACAGGGGCACACTTGTGGTTAAGGGCTGTTGGCATGGTGGGAGTCCAACAGGGATTCAAACCTAAAACCTCCTGATCATGAGCCCAGCATTCTGACCACTACACCACTGGCCCCAGAAATACTGTTTAAACCACAATGCATATATTTTAGCTAAACGTTTTCATATAATTCATGATGATTTGAAGTGAATTCACAAATCCTTTCCCACAAATTCCTCTACAATACATGTCTACCATCATGCCAATGCAGTTTAATTATAATTAGCTGCAGTGACTGGTGCTATACGGAGCTTGACATGACGTCATCGCTACACTGTGCACCCTCCGCATGTGGTTTCCCATAACGGCAAACGCTTTCATGAAAACACACCACTGGCTATTCTATGTTATGTAGTGTGTCTCATTTGTATTGGAAAGCAGTCAGGAATTTATGCATTAGCATAATATTAGCCCTTAGCAACTGATTGTAGATTAGTTAGTTTTTTATTGATTTGTTAGTTTAAACAGCATGATAAAATGTGTTGTGTAACGTTGTTTTTGTAATAACTGTCAGCCGTTTTATTCCGTATATATTTTTGCATTTGAGAGAAATCACAATTTTGGTAAATTAAACCCAAATAAGTAAATATTATCAGATGTCTTCTCCCTAGTTCACTTTGATTTTTACAGTTTTAATTGGGTACATCTCATTGTTTTGTGTATTATTACAATTATTGATCAATCAGTGTGCAACTCCAGGAATAAGGGTTAAAATTATTACGAGATTTTCAAAGAATTCTTCTCAGCTCGAATGATAAAGCACGATGCATGATATTTTAGAGTCTTTCGGAATATTGGTTGCTAAGTATAGGCAGGGTACACTGTGCTTGGTGTTGTGAGATCTTGACCCATATGTCCTTAAATTTGAGCACCTGTCCCTCTAAAAAGGCTTGCATGGCCCTGCACCACTGTATTCTTATAATCAATTTTGGGTAAAGATATAGTACAAGGGTGACAAGGTGGCGTGGTGGTTTGCACATCCACCTCACAGCTAGAAGATGCTGAGTTCGAGTCCCGGGCTCAGGCGTTTTTGTGTGGAATTTGCATGTTCTCCCTGTGCTTGAATGGGTTTCCTCTGGGTTCTCCAGTTTTCTTCCACAGTCCAAAGACATGCACATTAGGCTAATTGGATATTCTCAATTGCCCCTGGTTGTGAATGTGAATGGTTGTGTGTGTGTTGGCTCTGCAATGGGCTGACGAGCTGTCCAGGGTGTACCCTAGTAGGATCACACCGGAGCTCAGTAAATGAATGACTCGGTGAATGATAATGGTACATCCACAAAACAAGTTAATGCCTTATTACTTGTTATATCAGCGAAAAGCATTTCTTCTCTCACAACCCATTCTATCTTCTTTCTTTTAATAAGGCAAAAACTGTTCTGTTCAAAAGAAACTGCTAAGCTTTCCATCCTGAAGACCTTCTAGTGATATAAAATATGAAGTTGCAGTTTTACATCTAACTTTCATGAAGCGTTGTCCACAGGGATTGCGTTGAAAAATCCATAAAGTCTTCCAAAAATACTTCACCATATCAACTATACACACACTTTTCTGCATAGAGTTTGCATGTTATCTTCGAACCTGCATGGCTAAATAACACCCTCCAAGATCTTTTAACAGGTAGAACCAGCAGGTAACATGCTGATGAGTTTCACTTGTGTGTAATTATAGATTTTGTCCCCACATTCACTGTTGTAATCTCAAGTTAAGTTCTTATGAATATATGGTTGTTGTTGTTGTTGTCGTTGTTTTGTGCATTATAGAAACTCCACAAATGGAGATGGGACATTCTTTAAGCAGGTTTGTGTCACCTTTTATCCCTTGAGCTAAAGACACCAATGGATTTCGAATTGCCTTTATACCATACCAGATCCTTCATGAGGGATCTGGGTAGTGTGTTTCTCAAGAAGCATCTCAAAACAACACAACAGTTAATTTGTCATGTCTAAATTGTTGATGGGTGGCACAATGGTGTACATATTTCACTATTATATTTTAGGGAGAGAATATCATGTTTTTTAAAGTTAAGTCATAAATAAATCTGGCAGAGACATAACCTCAAAAGATTCACAGCTGTAATGGCAGCGAAAGGTGGTTCTACAAAGTATTGACTCGGGGGGCTGAATAGAAATGCATGCCACACTTTTCAGCTCTTTACTTGTAAAGCACTTTGAAAAAATATCTAATTTTCCTTCCACTTTACAATTATGCACCACTTTTTGTTGGTATATCAAATTACATCCCGATAAAATACAATTTTTTGTTTCCATTCCACTAATTTCCCACTCTACATAAGGGATCTGTCTGCACATGCTCTGTGCAAAGTATAGCTCCTGTGTCTCGTTATCAGTGCATACCAAGCCATTGTTCTTTGTGGTTGCTCTCAGTGTTTTGATGTTTGCTTGTGTTCTCAATTTCGATTACAGTTTTGTCTCTGATATTCTGTTGGCCTGATCGACTGATCTTTGCCTGCTTTCTGACAATGACTTTTGGATTGTGTTTTGGACTGTCTGCTTGTGCTTTTGTTTAAATTCTCATTTTATCTGCATTTGAATATGTCTTCATCTCCACCACGAAATGATGTGACACATATATGATATGTTTTCCTGACAAAATGGCTGAAAGAGATGGAAAGTGTGGCTAATGATGTAGATACTGAATATGCTGAATGTTCTTGTGTTGATTCAGAATGATAAATGATTTTGTGCAATAACGCTGGCTCAGGAAAATCTGGGCTTATATAACCTTAAAACTAAAAGAGTTCTTATCAGAAAATCCAATAATGTCAAAGGTCACATGGGTGCACAGCAAGTCTTTCACAATCCGTCGTTTTACCTTCTTTCCCTGTTTTAATACAGTGGATTGGTGGTTTTGCTTTATAAAACTTGTTTCATGTCAGTCTCATACATATAGTATAGAAAGATGGGGATTTGCTATCTCGTTGAAGTATTCTTGTTCGCGGTGAAAAGCTCTGCATGTACATGTCTGTGTGTTGTGGTTAGGTGTTTAATATAACATAGCCAAAAGTCAGTGTGTACTTCGCAAGAATAAACAAACACAGATTGATTCCATTAAGCATGTAGTTTAATCCTGTGCACATGTGTGTGCGCACTCCTGACCAACAGTTTACACTCTAATAAACATTGCACTTTAGTAAAGTAATACAGATTTTACACAAGACTGCAGGAGTGGGGGGTATAATTTTACAACATTTGAAAAGGTTGCCTATGCATTTACAACTTCACCAGTTTTAGAAGTTTAAAGTGTGTGTGTGTGTGTGTGTGTGTGTGTGTGAGAGAGAGAGAGAGAGAGAGAGAGAGAGAGAGAGAGAGAGAGAGA
>JAQMYF010000026.1:18735609-18747396 GCA_030014195.1 Neosilurus mollespiculum | reverse complement strand
CTATGTAAAGCTGCTTTGTGACAATGTCAATTGTAAAAAGCGCTATACAAATAAAACTGACTTGACTTGACTTCTCTTATGTTTCTCATGTTGATGGAAGAATTTGGCCTCTGTGTTGCCTCATAATCAGAAGTCATGGGTTACACCTTAAAAGTTCCTACACACTCAAATCAACTACAAAATGTACGATTTAAATGGGAGACATGTGTCAGGTACATTGTGCTCTAAATATGTTACACCTACATAAATCTGGATAACCTGAACTTTCCTTCTCTGCATGAGTAGCCACGTCCGGGTTTGCTGTTGTACTGCATTTTTTGTTTCTCTCTAAATGTATTTATTTAATTCTTACCAACAGGTGGATTTTTTTAAAACCCCTTTTAATATTCTTTATAAGGAGAGAGGTTATATTCTCATTTTGGTGTAATTCTGTAGTTTACTGTGATACAGATGTAAACACTGTAACTGTAAAAGCAATACGTACCCTCAGTAACACCCCAAAGGATGAACACAATGGACATAGTTATATTAGGACAAAGCAGATGTGCCCACTGTATAGCTCGGGCTCTACTGCTGTTATCTATAAACAAATAAACAGAGATTTGTATTAAGTTTATTTTATAAAGTTGAAATGTAACCTCATCAAACTTCTGAAGTGATGAAATGAAGTCCAGACTTACCTTTATTTTTAAGAGATGTATAAGACAGGTAGCCCAGGATAAGTGATCCAATTACACATCCAAGTATACACAAAACAAGCATTCCAATATGTACAGAGGAAAAACCTGCATGACACACACCAGATTTATTAAAATATTATAACACTGTAATATTAGAGATTAAAAAAAAACATATATTTACATAAATAATTAACACATTTTAAATCAGATACATTTCATACATTAGACATATTTGATCATTTGATACTACAATAAATTTATGAGATCCTAGTGTCATGCCTGTCTCATGTTCTTCTCTACTCTCTTCCTGTTCAGGTTATCTAATTCCCTCCGGCACGTGTAGTGATTGCCGGCCCCACTCTGATCATCTCCACCTGATCCCCATCACAGCCCTGGATAAAAGCCTCGTGCTTCTCCGGCTTCAGTGCCAGATCGTCTTGTGCTGTCACAGTGTTCACGTCTCTCGTCGCACACTTACGATCCAGCCCACCGTATCTACATGGTCACAGCACCTAATACACTCTGTCCTTAAATAAAGCAACCTTGTTTTTGCCACTAGGGTCTATCTGCCCTACGCCATCGTTACAAAATTGATCCAACAAAATTGTACCGCAGGCTTGTGCAAAATTCCGAATTTGGAATTTCAGTTCAATTCATTTGAAGAATTAGAATTTGAATTGAATTGACTCTACCCCACAAAATGTTAAATTGGAATTGGAATTGGAATTGCAGTAAGTGGAATTGCAATTTAGAGAAATTCCTTATAGAGAAGTGACAGGAAGAATGTGTCATGTTTAACAAAGGACTTAAATACTAAAAATATTTTGCAAACACTAAAATTAAACACAAATTCCCTCCATTTTGAATACTTGGATAAAGTAAAGCATTTTGGGAAATTAAGTACTTTTCCATTATTTTGCATAATTTGAAAGTTATAATACATCAAATTAAATTATCTGTTTTATAGATAATGCTTTTAGTCTTAATTGTCGAAGAAAAACATTTGCTGCAATTAAAACATAATGTGTACATGAAGTTCATAGTGATAATATGTAAAACATTCATGTATGGAATATACTGTAAAGCATGATTCTGGAATACACCAAAATTATCAATTTGAATTTCATGGAATTGCAATTCTACTTGTTGTTTTCAACCTCAAGTCAAATTCAATTAAAATTCATGTACCGTACAAAAATTTCCGCACCAACCTGAATGTTAATATTGTACCGGGACTAGACATACCCCAGAATTGGAGTTTGGAACTATATTGCTTTATGATTTATGCCGTAAACAATTAAAATTATATTTAAAACAATTAGTTTTCTGGACTTCTCAGCGTTCATCTGCTACATTATGTAACTGTAGCTTGAATAGTAAGAAACAAATGGCATTTTTAAGAACAAAACTTCAGGACAATTCGCAGTCATGTGAGCAACTTTTTTTTCCTTCTAAATTTTAATAAAAAATGCATTTTTTAAAATATCAGTTATTTCACCCTGAAAAATAATGAGTATGATTAATGTATATACAAGCACCAGTTAATTACAGAAATGGATGGTGTCCGTCATTGTTTTCATTTAATTTGTGTTTATAAACACAATATTATTTGTTTATATTATGTATAATATATTATGTATTATGTATTGTCAATATTATGTATTTGTTTAACTGGTACATCCATCTGAAGTCATATAAAGAATATTCTGGTATTTTCATTTTCAAATAAAATCGGAAGGGTTATCAGAAGGCTGTAAAATTATGCATATATTTTGACAATATGCTGTAAGGATTACCCATGTGACATGTCTATTATTTAATTTATTAACTATAAAATGGGTGGAAGAGTGGTGTAGTGGTTAGCACATCTACTCCACAGCAAGAAGGTCTAGGGTTCAAGTCCTAGACTTGACAAGGTCGTTTGTATGGAGTTTGCATGTTCTCCCTGTGCTTGTGTGGGTTTCCGCCGGGCACTCTGGTTTTCTCCCACAGTCCAAAAATATGCAGTTTAGGCTAATTGGCTGATTCAAATTGCCTGAAAACACTAATTTACATCGTCTCAGTTGATGAAAAAAGAAAAAGAACTTAACACATTATGCTTTTTAAGCTTAATACTAACTAGATATATCATAGTGACATGTTTTAGGAAGCATGCCATAATAAAAATATGACAATGTCTATATATTCATTTTGGTTAAAAATGTATATTTTTTAAATATTTGCAAACAAGGTATTATTATTTTTCTTACAGTATGAGCTTTAAGAAAACACAATTTTACACTTACTTTTATTCAAAATATTTGCATCCAGCCTACCTCCCCCCTACAATACGTGACACCCTGAATTTTATTACTTTTTGTGATTAACAGAGAAGGAGGGTATAAGGTAACGGAGGGTGACTTTGACACTCGGGTAACTTTGACATCCTTTTTTCTGTGTGTCTAAGTCATTTGTTTCAGTAGCATACACAGTTATCATTCCTGAAGATATACAGGTGCTGCCATCTGGTCAGCATAGGGGGTAACATTTGACTGGTCATGTGACTTTCCTTTACAAAATGGTGGTGTAACCCATGAAGTGCTGCTTTTTGTCTGGTGGGTTTGTTAAAAAACACTTACATTTTTTAATGGTGCTTAAGTTTTACTTCAAATTTAAAATATCTGACTTTGGAAGTATTGAATATTGCTTCAATATGAACCTCTTGCTATTAATTATTAACCATATATATATATTTTTTAAATTTGTACTTTTTGGGTAACATTGACAGCCTGTCAAAGTTACTACGAGGCCATGTCAGTGTTACCCTAATACATTTGGTCTCAGTGAACAAGATGCACAATACGTTAAGTATTAGTGGTGTATGTTGGTATCATGAAATTGGATGGGGTTTTTTTTGTTTGTTTGTTTTGTTTTTTATTTAGTTTAACTAGTTCAGATTACATATAGTTAAAACATATTTTGATGGTATTAAATTTTGATGCTAATCACATATAGCTTTTGTTAGTCAGTGTTGTCTTCACTTTAACCAGTTTAATATCCTCAGGGACATGTCTATACCCCTACCTCTGACTCCGAGCCCTCAGTGGCATATATAATCTTTCATCCTAAAAACTTCACTATATTTTCACTGTATTGTCTGTAGTTACAAATGACAATCTTTCTGGTTGTTTGTGGCCTATGGGATGAGGTTAATAGTTATAGAGGTGTTATAGTGTGTGTCAATGTTACCCCATGATGTGTCAATGTTACCCGTGACCCTTGGGATAACATTGACAAGTCCCATGATTCTTCTTCATCTTCCAATGTGGCAAAAAAAATGTCTAACATGCCCTTATTATGCCATCTTACTAGTTCACTGGTGTATTTACATGGGTAAAATATGTACAAATGCAAAGATGTGTCAAAGTTACCCCGTATAATCTCATGTTTTCACACCGATTTCACCATGGCAAAATTTGTGCATTTAAGGTTAGTCAGTCCGCATGACTTATATATGCTTATAGTTAACTTCTAACTTATTTAAACTCTTACCTGTACTGCATCTTTACATGATTTTGTATATAAAAAACAATGACTTACCCAGCTTCTGCACTTCCACTGTTGTGTTAGCTGATAATGTCCCCGAGAATGCTTCACACATATACAGCCCCTTGTCCTCAGTTTGGACATCCTTTAATCTCAGTGAGAAGTTTCCTTTGTTTCTTTCTTTAGTGCTGAAAAATTCTACTCTGCCCCTGTATTTCTCATTGGAAGAGTCTGTCAGGACCTCACCCTCTTGGTAGAGCAGCACTAAGATATCTTCATCTATTTTCTTCCATGACACCTCTTCTATATTTTCTGGTAGGATATGTGAGTCTACAGAGCAGTTCAGAGTGATATCTTCATCAGCATACGCAGATATAATGTGGGCTCCAGACACAATCAAGCGCTCTGAAATGAGAAATGTTTAAATTTTGATCACATTGAAAAAAGAATTGAACTCAACTAGTTTTAGAGAACCTTATTAAAATTCAGTGAAATTATTTACCAATCTCCTTTATTTTAATCAGAGTTTCATTAGATTCCAGGTTGGTGTGAACAATACATTTATAAATTCCTTCATCTTCCCGGGTCACATTTGTAAGGAACAGAGAGAAGTTTCCATGAGCAATCTCCTCAGTGAAGAAATGAGCTCTTTCATGATAACGCCGGTTTTGAGACTCTGGTCGACTTGCTCCTTCCTGCCACAAGTGGACGATAGTTTCATTTTTTTCCCACTCTACTTCCAGTTCCTCCATTGGTAGAGGAGTTTCTACAAAGCAGGGCAGCATCACTGAGTGCCCCAGCGGGACAGTAAAAGGAGCAGAGGGACCGTGGACATGGAACCCTAAAGTGAATAAAAACACTGTTAAAATATATTAACCAAATGTGGTAACTGCCATTCCAGTCAGCATGTCTCAGTTTTGTTGGTTCTTCCCACATTTCTGTTTACCTTTTGTAGAAAAATCACAAATATCCAGTAGCATGCAAAAGTATTCACCCCTTGGCATTTCCATTTTCTGCCATACACCCTGAAAGTGGCCCTCCCATGGACCCACCATCTGTGGGTGGGGCAATAGGGGTGGGTGCAATGTGAGCTGAGTGGCAGCTGAAGGCGTGGGTTCTGCCAGACTGATCCTCGGCAACTGACTCTGGCTTTTGGGACATGGAATGTCGCCTCTCTGGCAGCAAAGGAGGCTGAGCTGGTGTGTGAGGTTGAGGGATACCAACTAGACATAGTTGGGCTCACCTCAACACATAGCTTGGGCTCTGGAACCAGTCTTGTTGAGAGGGGCTGGATCTTGTTTTATTCTGGAGTTGCTCATGGGGAGAGGCAGCAAGCCAGTGTGAGCATCCTTGTTGCCTCCATCTCAGTGCCCACATGTTGGGGTTTTCTCTGGTTGATGAAAGGGTAGCCTCCCTCCACCTTCAGGTGGGGGGATGGGTCCTGACTGTTGTTTGTGCTTATGCACCAAATAACACCAGAATACTTACCCATTTTGTAGTCCCTAGGGGGCGTGCTGGAAGGTGCTCCCCCTGGGGACTCTCTCATTGTCCTGAGATACTTCAACGCCCATGTGGGCAATGACAGTATGACCTGAAAGGGTGTGATTAGTAGGTACGGCCTTTCCAATCTGAACCCGAATGGTGTTTCATTGTTGGACTTCTGTGCGCGTCATAGTTCGTCCATCATGAACACCATGTTCGAACATAAGGGTGTCCATAAGTGCTTCACCAGGACACCCTAGGCCGCAGTTCGATGATTGACATTATAGGCGTGTCATCAGAATTGTGGCCGCATGTTCTGGACACTTGGGTGAAGAGAGGAGCTGAGCTGTCAACCGATTGTAGTGTGACTGTCTTTGTTGACATGTCTCTACAATATTGCATGGTCATCGGGGGCCATACCTCTGGATTGGCAAACCGGGATGGTAGTTCCACTTTTTAAAAAAGGGGACCAAAGGGTGTGTTCCAACTATCGTGAAATCACACTTCTCAGCCTACCCGGGAAAGTCTATTCAGGAGCACTGGAGAGGAGGATCTGGCCGATGGTTGACCCTCGGATTCATGAGGAACAATGTGGTTTTCGTCCTGGCCACAGCACTCTTGACCAGATCTACACACTCTACAGGATCCTGGAGGGGGCATGGGTGTTTGCCTAACCTGTCCACATGTGCTTTGTGGGCTTTGTGGAAAAGGCTTTCGACTGTGTCCCTCGGGCTATCTTGTGGGGTATTCTCCGTGATTATGGAATACCGGACCCGTTGCTACAGGCCATTTGGTCTCCGTATTGCCAGGGCCAGAGCTTGGTCCACATTGGTAATAACACGTCAAATTCATTTCCAGTGAGGGTTGGACTCTGCCAAGGCTGCCCTTTGTCACCAGTTCTGTTCATAATTTTAATGGATAGAATTTCTAAGTGCAAAATAAAAAAAAGGTGTTGAGGGGTTCTGGTTTGGTGGCCATAGGATCTTGTCTTTGCTTTTTGCAGATGACGTTGTCCTTTTGGCTTCATCGAGCCAGGACCTTCAGCTCTCACTGGAGTGATTCCCAGCTGAGTGTGAAGCAACCGGGATGAAAATCAGCACCTCCAAGTCTGAGGCCATGGTTCTCAGTTGGAAAAGGGTGAAATGCACCCTCTGGGTCTGGAATGAGGTCCTGCCCCTAGTGGAGGAGTATCTCGGAGTTTTGTTCATGAGTGAGGGAAGGATGGAGCAAGAGATTGACAGGCAGATCAGTGCAGCCTCTGCTGTAAAGCGGAGCTTGTACTGGTCCATCGTGGTGAAGATGGAGCTGAGCCAGAAGGCAAATCTCTCAATTTACCAGTCAATTTACGTTCCTACCCTTACCTATGGTCACGAGCTTTGGGTATTGACCGAAAGAACGAGATCACGAATACAACCGGCTGAAATGAGCTTCCTTCACAGGGTGGCAGGGCTCTCCCTTAGAGAAAAGGTGAGAAGTTCTGTCATCCGGGAGGAGCTCGGAGAAATACCGCTGCTCCTTTGCGTTGAGAGGAGCCAGTTGAGGTGGCTCGGGCATTTGATTAGAATGCCTCCTGCCTGAATTGGTGGTGTTTCGGGCTTGTCCAATGAGGCAGAGACCTCTGGGCCAACCCAGAACATGCTGGGACTACGTCTCTTGGCTGGTCTGGGAATGCCTTGGTGTCCCCCCGAAAGAGCTGGAGGAGTGGCTGGGGAGATGGACGTCTGGACCTCACTGCTTAGGCTGCTGCCCCCGTGACCTGACCCCGGAACAAGTGGAAGATAAATGAATGAATGAATGAATGAACCCTGAAAATGACTGGATTTATTCTTGGATTTCAGGTAAAAGACCTAAAGAAAATGTTCCCGATTGGAGAATTGAAATGATTTATCTATCTATCTATCTATCTATCTATCTATCTATCTATTTATCTATCTATATATATATAGAGATGGAGAGCTCCACAGCAGACTCGTGTTTCTGTTCCTAGAACCACTCTAAGCCATACAACTTCACAGAGCTGGGATTTTTAAAAGGAAAAAAAAAAGTAGGAAGCACATTTAGAGTTTGCCAAAAAGGTATGTTATAGACTTCCCAATCATTTGAAAGTAGGTCCTCGCTCACGCGTGTCTGTGGTCCACGAGTGCGCGCTCTGCCCTAGTTAAGTTATTCAGTTTAGCAAGCCACTGATTAATTAGAAGTTCATCTTCATCTTCAGGTTAGACAGAGCATGTCTGTGTCTGAAGATTTTACATCTAGATAAGAAACGAAAAAGAAAGACAGAGAATATACCAGTTGGTGCCACATGAAAGGTCAGTAAAAGCGTGTGTTTGCTCCACCAGTTATTTTAAAGATCTGTTTGGAGGAATATTAATGTATTAGCAGACAGATACCGATCAGCCCTGGCTTTCGTAACTTCTTTTGTTCGAGCAGGAATTACGAGAATTACAAGTTTTAAAAATCATCCTTATATAAAAATATAAATGCCTTTGCACTAATCTGATGGCGGAAGTTTTCTTTTTTATGTAAAATATCTTCCGATATATGGTCCGATCTGACTTGAACACATCACAGAGGAAGGCGCAGGTTTTTCCGCGCATCTCCACGCTCCA
Source organism: Neosilurus mollespiculum (assembly GCA_030014195.1). NCBI lineage: Eukaryota > Metazoa > Chordata > Actinopteri > Siluriformes > Plotosidae > Neosilurus > Neosilurus mollespiculum. The sequence continues at coordinate 18,739,100 of JAQMYF010000026.1, read as the reverse complement.
CTATCTCAAACACATGTCCGCGTATTAGCTGCCAAACCAATAGGTGGATTTCAATATGGTCATGTCATGGTGATGCTGATGATACTGATGGTGGTGGTGTTGCTGATGGTAGTGATGATGATGCTGATGATAGTGATGGTGGTGGTGATGCTGATGGTGATGCTGCATTACACTGAACCTCATGAAAACATCAGAATTGCATGGACCATAAGCTTAAAAAAGAAAGGCCAAATTCTAAGCAGTAATTCAGCAGTGGGATGCCCCACCTTATGGCTTATGCCAGGTTTTGTATGATATTCAAACTTGATTTGTTTTAGAATACATGTAAACCCCAAGGCAGGCCTGTCTACTGTAGCTCCCTGCACTCCAACAAACCTAATTCTGAATTGCCCAATAGCAGGAAGAGAAATTTCACTTCATGAGCTGTGGTTTCATGAGTTGTATTTTCTATTTTGGTAAATGTATTTTCTAGTGTTTTTTTTTGATTAATCAATTTACCATTATTCTGCCATTTTCTTTCATCTGTTTATTTCTGACACATATGGTTTGTGATGGCGATGCCATTTTGAAAGCCCTGCCTTGATATTGTAAAGTCTGGGTTTGATAATATTTACCAGTATTGTTTTATATTTTGTACATACCTGACTTTCTCACATTTTGTTGTGTGTTTTATAACTCCAGTCTTCTGATATGAAGAGTGTTTAGTGATGGTGTTTAGACCTGGCTGTTCTGGTTTATGCTGCAAAGGGACTGAAACTTAATGTCCTGCTTCTATGATGGTTGTTTGTAAACCTTATACTTGTCTGTGATACTTGGTTGTATTTTTGGGAAGATTGACTGACTGTTTAATTGATGATGCAAATGACTATAAAGATCATTTAAAGAATTTTGTGCATTTGTGTCTATTGTGGATTTTACTATGGATTCAAGTATTACTGTGACGGCCTGGCGAGCTGTCCAGGGCTCTGCCCTCGCCCAGAGTCGGCTAAGGTGGGCGCGAGCCTCCCTGTTACCCCTGTAATTAGGATAAGTGTTTCAGAAAATGAATGATGAACGATTCCAGTATTATTATACTATACAAAAGTCTAAAAGCCCCTGTACACAGAGCTGATGAAAACCATATTTGCTGTGGGGTTTTTTTATTTGATGGCAGAGAAATCTGCTAAAAATGTCAAAGATAAACAATTCCCTCATTCCAGTTAATGCATTAAAAAAAAACCCAGAAAGAAGCCGAGATAAATACACATTTGCATGTAGGGGCAGCTCTGTACATGTATAAAACTGAATGTGCAGGCATTACTGTTTTAACTCTATATCTTTAGTTTATTATTCAATGCATGTTTTAGACACATTGTTCTTCATGTTGTGAATTTTCCTGTTTTCGATGTATTTGGAAAATCAATATTTAAAATGTACGCTTTTGGGGGGGAAATGTTGAAAATGTTGAATCAACCCTTACAGATGTTTACTTTCCACTATTTCCACTGACATTTTCCTTACTTCTGTTTGACATCTGCAGATTTGTCAAGACTATAAATGTGATTCAGAGTGAAATCTGGCACTGGTTGTTCAATGCAGTTAAAATGTGTCATGTCTGTGTTTTGCACTACGATAAATTATACAAACAAAAAAAAATAAATAAAATTTGTAAACTCAAACAGTGAGGTGGGTTTCGAACACGTCCCCTAACCACCTGAGCTTTCACCACTGATAAAGCCGTGAATAATCTATATATTCTCTCTCCCAAAAGCACACATAGACCCATATTAATGTTTATTAGTCACAACTTAACATGGCTTTCCATGTTATATGGTGACTATGTTATCTGGTGTCATTTACCAAGTTTGTACTAACAGTTATTAAAGACAAATCTGTTGGAATTTGAATCATATTTTCATTGTGTACACTACGCTTCATGTAGTTGTTTAAATATCAGTTTGTGCTAAAGCTACATGTTTATATGGAACATAGTTTTACTTTGGTTTGTGGATATGGAATACCTCTGGGTATGGTTGTTGATATGGAATATCTCTGGTTTGGGCTGTTGATATAAAATATCCCCAGTTTGGGTTGTTGATATAGAATATTTCTGGTTTGGGTTGTTGATATAAAATGTCTCCAGTTTGGGTTGTTGATATGGAATATCTCTGGTTTGGGATGTTGATATGGAATATCTCTGGTTTGGGTTGTTGACATGAAATATCTCCAGTTTGTGTTGTTGATATGGAATATCGCTGGTTTGGGTTGTTGATATGGAATATCTCTAGTTTTGGGTTGTTGATATAAAATATCTCCAATTTGGGTTGCTGTTATGGAATATTTCTGGATTGGGTTGTTGATATGGGATATCTCTGGTTTGGGTTGTTGATATGGAATATCTCTGGTTTGGGTTGCTGTTATGGAATATCACTGGATTGGGTTGCTGATATGAAATATCTCTGGTTTGGGTTGCTGTTATGGAATATCTCTGGTTTGGGTTGTTGATATGGAATATCTTTGGATTGGGTTGTTGATATGAAATATCTCTAGTTTTGGGTTGTTGATATAAAATATCTCCAATTTGGGTTGCTGTTATGGAATATTTCTGGATTGGGTTGTTGATATGGGATATCTCTGGTTTGGGTTGTTGATATGGAATATCTCTGGTTTGGGTTGCTGTTATGGAATATCACTGGATTGGGTTGTTGATATGAAATATCTCTGGTTTGGGTTGCTGTTATGGAATATCTCTGGTTTGGGTTGTTGATATGGAATATTTCCAGTCTGGGTAGTTGATATGGAATATCTCTGGTTTGGGTTGTTGATATGCAATATCTCCGGTTTGGGTTGTTGATATGGAATATCTCTGGATTGGGTTGTTAATATGGAATATCTCTGGATTGGGTTGTTAATATGGAATATCTCCAGTTTGGGTTGTTGATATGGAATATCTCCCCTCCTTTAATCACCACCTTATTGTGGTGGAATGGTTTGTGTGTCCTCATGGTCCTGGGAGCTATGTTGTCAGGGGCATTGTGCCCCTGGTAGGGTCACCCAAGGCAAACAGGTCCTTATTTGAAGGTCTAGACTAAGTGCGGTTCACAAGACCTATGAGCACAAAGATTTCAAGGACACAGTTTCCTTTTCCCTGACCTGGGTTACCGGGGTCCCCCCCTGGAGCCAGGCCTGGGGAAGGGGCTCGAATGAATGCAAGTGCCTGATGGTTGGGCTTCTGCCCATGGAGCTCAGCCGGGCCCAGCTCAAAGATGAGACATGGGTCCGCCCTTCCATGGACCCACCACCTGTGGGAGGGGCAATAGGGGTCAGGTGAAATGTGAGCTGGGTAGCAGCCAAAGGCGTGGGTTCTGCTGGACCAATCCTCGGCTAATGACTCTGGCTCTTGGGACATGGAATGTCACCTTTCTGGCAGGGAATGAGCCTGAGCTGGTGCGTGAGGTTGAGAGATACCAACTAGATATAGTTGGGCTCACCTCAACACATAGCTTGGGCTC
>JAQMYF010000026.1:18704223-18732394 GCA_030014195.1 Neosilurus mollespiculum | reverse complement strand
TGCCACGAAGAATTGAGGCAGTTCTGAAGGCAAAAGGGGGTCCAACCCGTTACTAGCATGGTGTACCTAATAAAGTGACCGGTGAGTGTATTTAGAGAAGAAGCAGTCAGAATGTATTCTGTCAATAATGAAGTGACAGCACCACTGGATCTCAACCTGATTAAGCTACTGTAGCCATTGTTTACCATATAGCATGGAAGAAGTGCCCATCACACCAGTATAACTTGTTGAAAGTTCTCCATCATATATCAACAAACTGACAGAGAGAATATCAAATGGAGGATTTTAAACAAATGCAAAGTTATTAGAATTATCAGTTTAAGTAAAAATTTTTATTTTTAACTTTGTTGATGTCCTAAATATATTTCATTATATATTTCATTATATATTTATTTTGCAACCCATCTGATGGATGTAAGCTTGTGTTTTCATGGAAAATGTGAAATGTGAAAAAATGGAACCCCAGGAAGGCTTGAAGTACCTCAGAATGAAATGTAATGTTGCAATTAGTAGAAAGACTCATTTTTAAGATGTGTATTAGAACAAAATAGTCAGGAAGATGCTCAAAATTAATGTAGCATAAAGTGTCTGAAGCTAGTTGAGGTGTTAGTATGAAAGGTAACTTCAGTTGTAAGTAACTGAGTAAAGGGTAACTGAGTCTCACAAATCAGACCAACAGGAGCCATGCTTCCATTAACCTGCTTAATGTCCAATTTGAAATCACATGAATTTAGCAGAAAAAACCTTTCCAGTAGTGCAAAAAGTTTTTAAGCTTAAATGAGGTGTTTTTTCAGATGATTCAATAAAGCAAGATTTTAAGGGCAACACTTTTTAGCATTTATCAGTTATAACGGCATGATATGAAGAGAAATGGAAATGCTCACCCACCACTCACTAATTTGCTGAGTCACTTAATCCTGCTAGGGTCGCAGAGAGGCTGGAGCCTATCTCACTCTGACCCCAACGACTCTGGGCAAAGGCAGGATGCACCCTGAACAGCTCATTAGTTTATTGCAGGGCCAACACACACATTCACACTCACACCTAGGGGCAATTTGGAACACCCAATTAGCGTAATGAGCATGTATTCGGACTGTGGGAGGAAACCAGAGTACACAGAGGAAACCCATGCAAGCACAGGGAAAATATGCAAACTCCACACAGAAACAACCTCACTGAGCCCGAGGCTTGAATCCCATTACCTTCTTGCTGTGAGACGGACATGCTAACCACTCCACCACCATGCTTCCCTTTTTCACTGTTTTGACCCATAATTTGTTACAGTGTTGAATAACTGCGGTAGACGACATCCAAGTGTGAAATAACGAGGGTAGTGAATGTTTAAGTTTTCCCTATGTGCTGCCCAGTTTTTCGGCAATTTTTAACCCTTAACCCTCAATTGCTCAGTTGTATAAAAATAATAATTGTAAGTCGCTCTGGATAAGAGTGTCTGCCAAATGCTGTAAATGTAAATAATGATAACTTGTAGGTCTTGTAGATATTCTGTAGAAAACAGACCCACAAGGGCTCTGTAGTGTTTAATTCTCTATAGTTTGATATAGCAGTCAACTAATGGTTGTGTGAATGTAAAGGATGCCTGAAAAAGTCTGGAACCAAATAAACCCCCACGATTTAAATGAGCAAATAGGCAAGAGGCCTTTAATCGAGTAATTTGCAGCAGTGATTAATATATTTCAGTTTTGCAATGTTTTTTAACCCCAAATGATGCAGTGAGTACCTTCTAATTTTTGTTAAAACACTAACATTGGGTTAAGAATTATCCAACATATTAAAAAAACCCTGTAAGGATTCATGCAAAAATAAATAAATTAAATAAAATAAAATTAAAAAAAAAAAAAAAAACATTAAAAAAAAATTAATTAAATAATAAAATAAAAAATGTAAAATAATTAAAAAAAATCATAAAATAAAATAACATAAAATAAAATAAAATAATAAATGAAATCTAGTCAGAAGAAAATCATGATGGAAAATCCTCCACACAGGATCCCGATAAAAAAATTTATACAACTCTGGACTAAAGTAAAATTGTACGTTGGGGGAGGGGTCAGTGCCCAGCATACGCTTTTCAAACACAATGAAAATGTCGGTCAAAATCATGCTGAACAATTCATGTCAGCTTTCAGCTTTTGCAATCTCGCTATGAACACTGAGCTAATCAACGAGCAGTTTGTACAGTCATTACGCTGTGTTTAGTCTGGAGGAGAGAGTGCCTGACTAGTCCATTCATCCTTGCAGTAATTAGCCTTACTATAATGCTAGGATTATACCTGGACGTGAGGTATTACAGACATATTATAAAATAAAAATATATTCATCACTTGGTCTTTCAGGTGTCAGTGTACTTACTGCTCAAGCTACTTTTCACAACAGACAGAGCAAAGGTGCACAGGTGGTGGTGGTGATGTTGATGGTTATGATGATGATGGTGATAGTGATGGTGATGATAGTGATGATGATGCTGATGGTAGTGATGATGATGGGGATGAAGAGAGGGGGTCTATGTACGCTTGTGAAAATGTTGAAAATGTTGAACCACCCCTTATTGAAACAATGCAAATACATGATGAAACAAAAGCTAAAAAAAAATAAGAGTGAGTGACTCTTTTGTAACAGCCTAGACAAGAAGGAACTCAGCCCCAGCGTCCACTTTATATGTGTGTTTTTCTCCTGACCACTATTGCTGCTGGGTTGTTGTATTTTTGGTTCCACCAAAACGTAAAATCCATTGGTTTTATTAATATATTTTAATCCATTTGTTAACAGCAAATTTTAGTAATTTAATTTGGGGGTTTTTTTGTCCTCTTTTAGCTCATTTGTATTAGTTGATCTTGTGTAAAGGTTAGCAGTGGAGTTCAGTGCTTCAGTGTCTGAAGTATTATTGGAGGACACATTTGGGTGTGCTTTAGGTGTAGGCTACCTGAGAGGTATCATTAAGGGTTGTGCACAGGTATAGTTTAACATGAAAGATAGTGTTACTCTTGGTAATTTCAGCACTATTCTCCACTCAACAAATGCAGGTTTCAGTTGGCGGGAAAGAGGCTCAGACATTTTCTCAGACCTGCCATCTCATGCTGATGTTTGGTCAAAAGCGTAAGAGAATCGTATAATTTCAAATCAGTCAGTCTGGTCACCTAGGGCCTAGACTAATAAGTGGGAGCTAATCTAAAATAATTTGAAAGTATTGCATAATATTTGCATCACCTAGTTAAGAACATTTAAAATATTGATGAGGATGTTAATAGATCTGAAATATTCCCACTGGTAGTAAAGGCATGAGGTAGATTTACAAAAATAAAAAGTAAATATGTCATCTTTTGTGTGTGTTTCAGCAAAAAAAAAAAAAAAAAATTCATATGTTTACAATCAACAACATATCTGCAATTTTTTCTTTTCTTTCCTTGTTTTTTAGTAATGACTATTACAAGGTGATTTCATAAACCAAATTTATTTTTTGGGCAGTGGTGGCCCGGTGTTAGTGTGCTGGATTACTGATCCCAAGGTCGGGGGTTAAAGCCCCACTATCAGTGGGTTGTCACTGCTGTCCCCCCAGTGCAGCTAACTGGGTTATCAAAGGCCGGCCATGTCTCTTACTCTCTGTGGTGAGAGGCATGTAAAAGAACCATTGCTGATTTTTGTCCAGGGTGTACTCTGTCCTCGCCCAGAGTCAGCTGAGATTGGCGCTAGCCTCCCCGCGACCCTAATTTGGATTAAGCGGTTCAGAAAATGAATGAAATTTATTTTGGCAGTCTACATCTTCAAAAGTCTTTCATTTGTTAAATTCTTTATTAATTCCAAACAATATCCCCTAAGAAATACTAAAGTAGACCTATCATATCTTGGGAATGCATTTTCAACAACTATGTTCTATAACTAAGTGAGCTATGCTGAAATGAACCCGACCTAGATTATCAACGGTGTATTAATAAAAGCCAGATTTAGGCAAATGTTGTTTGACTTTCAGTAGCTCGTGTTTAATTAAAGATGCTGCTTGTTACATAATCTAGCAAAGGCATCTCCTAGCACATTGTTTCAATCACTAGCTCTATTCTGCAGAAGGACGTAGTTATATAAGCCAACAGACAATTGATATATTCACCAGGTTTATCAAGTTCAGTTCAGAGCTCAAAAGATCAAAGGATCTGGCTAGCGAGTCTAGCACACTCAGCAAGCCAATAGCAGCAGAACATTATTAAAAAACCCACATAAAACAGAAAAACAGATTTTTTTTTTGTATGAAGCGCAGTGAGCCCTTTTATATAGGATACTTTCATAGAAGTACAACATGAAATTTTAATCCACTGCACAGCTTTAAAGCTTTGTGATTTCTTTGTGGTTTAAAGACTGTATGTTCCATACTTTACAGAAAACATAGGGTCTTCCTCTCATAATTTAACATATGGTCGACCACTTCAAACTGTGTATCTGACAAGGGTATTATTTTCATAGTTTGTTTCATAAAAGATGGTGGCGCTTTGTATGCGGTTTTGATGTCTGTGTCCAATAAACAGAGCAAATATTTCAAGTGATGTTCATTTCAAAAAATTCTACAGACATAGCCATGGGCGCTCTGGTGAGAATCATCATTGTTTTTTTCTGTTAGCATCATTAGCACCACCAACTTCAAACCGAGCTGGTAAAAACATGCAGCAAGCACTTTGAACTTGAGCATGTGGGTAGTTTACTGTGAGTGTTTTTTCCCCCTGTGATGTAAACAGTGTATGGCCTCTCACATCTTAGAAATGAATCTGCTTCAAAGTAATGAGTAACAGGAATGTTCGTAAAAAGTATGATGTGTATAGAGTGAAAAGACAAATATTTGTCTTTCGAATGTAGTTTAAAATCATACACTTTTACATACACAAGAATTAATATGAAAATAAGGTAGAGATACTCAAAAAATTTACTTCACTACAGTACTCAAGTAAATGCACTTCATTACAGTTGGCAATGTGACGCTTATTACACTGAACAGTTTACAACTTACAGCCTTCTAGGTTTAAATGCATTTCTTCACTTCTTCACGTCGCTTTCTTCATCCCAGATTAACCTAGGTTAATAATAATATACTTGACAGGACACACACTGGCTGTAACAAACTCAGATAAATGTATGTTTAAAATGTCTAAACTGTGCTGCTAGACTACATGATGGATGATTTATGTTGTCAACTTTCAAATGCCTATAATTGAAGTGTATTCAAAATAATATGAAGCATATTTTTATTATTTATAAGAATAATAGGTGTAATTTCAAATCAAAACCAACAGAGAACGAATCAGCACTTGCATCATGTTATAAAGCATTTCAATGGATTGGTGGTCCATTTAAGGTGTATTCCTGCTACCACACCCAGTGTTCCCGGGATAGACCCTGGATCCACAGCAACTCATGATTTTTTCACTGGACAACAGTGAAGTGTTTTATCAGCATTTGCAAAAAGACAAGCAGATTAGCACTTGTAAGTAGAATTTCCTAGAAGAGAAGAACTCATTTACAGGTAGCTATGAGAACTATTAATATCTCACAACTAAGTCAGTACTTAGGCACATCAACCCCTTCAGTCCAAACAATTATGATTTGAATACAATCGGTAGTGTGAACTGCACTGTAGGTCTTGATCCACAGGACTATTCTGGAAAAAGTGTCTGTGACAGTTAACCAGTGTACAGTATTGTACAAAACAGCTTGTTTTACAAGTTTCCAAATCAGTTTAAACAAATGATTAATACACAAATTATTAAATGTAATTAAAGTTAATTCACTTCAGTTCAAATCTTCCTGTAAGCCAAAGCTCAACTGAGGTCATGTATGTATAGTAAATCTGTGTTCTTGCTGGTTGGTTTTATGGAATGATGGCTGGCCGGCTAATGAGTTGGATGTGGCAGTTTATAAAACTGGGAATAAATAAAGGGGGGTTGAAGGTGCCTGTTCACTAGTGAATAGCCTATGGGTTTTATCTTCAATTATCAATTCAATACCAAGTTTTCCAGATGAAACCACCCCAGTTCACAGGTGTAGTATCACTTAATCACCTGTTTTACATCTTGTTTTGGTTCAGCATCTGTTTAGAACAACAATAACGAGGCCGAATAACATGAGGTCAATGGTAACTTGATAACTCGGTGGTGCAAAAATTATCTGTAGCAAGTGGAAAAGTCCAGGATCAAGTGTTCTGCACTCTTGCTCGTCTTAAGATGGCAATGCTTACTAATATCACTGTGCCTTATGCATGGGTCACTGACACTCACATACAGGAATAAGCAAATGGTTTCAGAAAGACATCATGGCTGATTCCATTTAATTTTCAAGCGATAATTCTGTATTTTTGAGCTACGCATGCTACTTCTGAGATACCAGTGATCCTGATCCTTCTGCTCTCTGAACCTTGTGATCCAGCCTGATATGCTACTGCTGGTTGAAGTTCCCATCTTAGAAGAACCTGCTTCTGCCAACAATGTTCCATTTGGACATAAATATACACAAAAACTGTGAAAATGACCTTTCACTGTGGGTCATATAAACTCCTTTACTGCAATTATTTACCACTCCAGTTGATTACCATTACAGTTATAATTGGACTATCTTGTTAAACTGTAGTGAATTTCTTGCTACAGTGTTTGTATTTTTGTCTGATGTCAGATAATTGAGGATGGGTTTCACTTTTATGTCTGGTTCCCCTCAAGGCTTCTTTCTCATGTTGTCTAACAGAGGTTTTCCTTGCCACAGGTTTGCTCATTAGGCATGTTTTTGATTTATAGAGAATCTTTTTCAAATATTAAACATTTTGATATACTGTAATAACTCGCAAGAGAATTTGGGCTCTGCATTTAACCCAGCGAAAGTGAACACGCACATAACCTCACACACACACACACACACACACACACACACACACACACACACACACATATGTGAATACTGAGCACACACACACTCTGGGCGGTGGGCAGCCACGCTGTGTTGCCTGAAGAGCTGTTGGGGTTTAGGTGCCTTGCTCAGGGGCACTACAGCTGGAGGAAAGGGAGGTGATGCTCATCCTGCCCTCTCCCCGGCCACAATTTTTTTCTGCTGGTTCTGGATTTGAACCAACAATCTCGCAGTCCCAAACCCGCTATTAGGCCACCAATTGGGCACCAGCTGCCCCAGTGTTTCAAATGATTGGTTTAAATTCCTTTACCAAGTTTGTTTTACTATGTAAAGCTGCTTCAATGTAAATTGTTAAAATACAACTGAATTGAATTGAATATTTAATGATTATTTTATATGCCTGGGAAGTCAATGTGGCCCTTTAAGGCCTCTGTCATATGATTATTATTTTTTTTAATTTAGTTTTTTTAGTTTGCCTTTGGTCAAGATATTCTCATGTCTTTATATTAAACTGCATTGTGCTCCTAGTGCAGAAGTGAATGTTGTTGGCTGTCACAGCACTTATCTTGGACACAATGTGCTGCTGTTTAGAGATTTTACCTTATAATAGCAGAGGTGATCAACCATCTTTTTCTTTTTGATAGCACTCTACACAGAATAAATGTGAATTGATATATGTGAGGTTTTTTCAGGCTAAATTTTTCCAAGTTTGATGATTTTTGTTATTAATGAACGAGGACCTGCAGATCAGATAAGTCACTTAATTCACAGAGAGTGTACTGTGAATGTTGTGACGGACCCTTTTTTCTAGTTTGGGGCTTATTAGAACGCTGTTCAGCATAACTGTCTTTGTGCAGACGTTAGTCACTTCTGTGTGACGTGACAATCAACCATGCTATATAAACTGGAATGTTTACATGCGTCTGTTTCCTACATGTGCAACGTAGTAATACTTGTGTAATATGTATTTATAGTTACATGTTGTGAGTTTACGCAATTATAACTGCACAAAGCATACTTTAGGCACATGTGCATATAAATTGCATGAATGCATTCATCTAACTGTATCAGTAGCTATATTATACATGAACGTATCCTAATTTGTGATAAAAACAAGAAATGTTCTATTTGTAAATGCTCTTCATATTCTTTACCTTTGGCAATATTGAAAACAGGTGTTGTTTTTTTTTTTTTTAACTGTAATACTTATTCCTTGCAAATGTGGCAAATTACAAATTAAACAATTGTAAAGAAAGAAAAATATTAATTTGTGATACGATGGAACTTTCTATGAGGAGATATTGACATTTTTTGGAAGGAGTCCCCAGTGTCAGTGAGTTCAGTAAGGTGAATTACACACACTCAGTACAGCACTCGGAACCGTGGGCAGCCCACACTCAGGTGCTTTGTTCAAGGGCGCTTCACCTGCGAAGGCTTCCCCTGCCACCACACAATTAACCTGGTTTTGGGAATTGAACCAGTGACCTTTCGGTTCCCAAACACACATTGGGTTCTGCGGCTGCCCCGGTGAAGTGATTCGCACATCGGCCTCACAGAAAAAAGTTCCTGGGTTTGAGTGCTCCTCCTTCCCCCCTGCCACCACACAATTAACCTGCTGGTTTTGGGAATTGAACAGTGACCTTTCGGTTCCCAAACCCACACTGGGTTCCACGGTGGCCCCGGTGAAGTGATTCGCACATCTGCCTGACAGAAAAAAAGTTCCTGGGTTCGAGTGCTTCTCACTCCCCCCTGCCACCACACAATTAACCTGCTGGTTTTGGGAATTGAACCAGTGACCTTTCGGTTCAGCCTCCCCTCAGAAAATGAATGAATGGGTGAAGCCTCTGGTTCCTGTGGTTTGCTGGTAAGAGTGGAACCTGCAGTGGTACTGTATGGGTGGAGTCCATCCACCTCACGGTGAAAGTCATGCTGTAGAAAATCACAGCAGCGCTCTTGGGCGAAGAGAGCGGCTCGTGCCCTTTGCGCATGCGCACTCCTAGCCACCTTTCCGATGAGTGTGTGTAAAGGGCGGTGAAGGGGGGGGGCTGCGGATTCCCTCATCCATCCGTCCGAGAAACAAACTCCCCGCACTACGAAGGACGAGCTGGAGCCGAGCGTCCCAGACAAATCCGGATTCTGAGCTGTCCCCGGTGGTGTGAGTGTGTGTGTGTGTGTGTGTGGGGTATTTGAAGCCGAGCGTCGTGTCTTGTTTGTGAATTTGAGGGATTTCGGGAAACTCGAGCGGGTCGAGAACTTTCTGACAGGACTGAGGAGAGTGCGCTCGCGCGGGGTTGTGCGCGCGCGCTGGGTCGTGGACAAATCCTATTGTAATGTTAAAATCAAAATGTCCGAACTGGGAGAAGGGCTGACAAACCGTTCCACGCCAGAACGCTTCACTTTCTCGGGATTCTAGCTCCTTTCCTTCGCCTCCCCGTCTGTGTTTGGGTTATCGGTCGGTTCTGAGGTAACATGTAGAGATGAGTTTATTCGGGAACTTTCAGGACTTTCACACAGAGACATGACTGGAGCGACGGAAGTGAACACGGCTAGTTTTACACGTTCGCTTTTTAAAAAGGGAAGAAAAGGACGGAGCAGGTCGCGGAACATCCTTCCTTGTCCGCGGGCGCTTCGCACTGGACCAAGTTAGCCCAGGAGTAACAGACTTTCAGAGAGAGAGAGGGAGAGAGAGAGAGATGGTGACGATGGCCGGGAACTCGCTGCTTATCGAGGCTTTTTTACACGGCGGAGCGCCGTGGGGCTTCACACTCAAAGGCGGCCTCGAACACGGAGAACCGTTAATCATCTCCAAGGTACGTACAGCTGGCTACACGGTTATCGCTTTCACAAAACGATACTGCTTTCTTCCGGTATCGGGCTTTCAAAACGATTCTTCTGTTCGGTCCCCCCCTCCCCGGCTCCTCACTCGTCGCTATGGTGATACGAACGCGGTCGCGCGCACGCGTACTCAATCAATGACGTCAGCGCGCGACAAAATTCAACAAGAAGCAGCCCAGGTTTTGTTTCATTAGTGACGTGATGATCATTAGCGAGGCTGATGTTAAACAAGAATTATGTGAAGTGACACAAAATCTCAGAAGCTCACCCGCTCGTTAATTCTACTACGGTCGCAGGGAGGCTGGAGCCTATCTCAGCCAACACTGGCCAAAGCAAGGGTACCCCCAGAACAGCTCGCCGGACCATCACAGGCCAACACGCACAACCATTTAGACTCACACTCACGCCTCAGGCCGACCAATTCGCCTAATGCGCATGCCTTTGGACTGTGTGAGGAAACCGGAGTACCCGGAGGAAACCCATGGGGAGAACTCCATTCTGAAATGCCTGAGGCCGAGATTCGAACCCAGAACCTCCTTGCTGGCAGGCGGATGTGCTAATCTGTAACATTTCATCCATCTGTTCATTTTCTAAGCTGATTAATCCTAATTAGTGTCGCGGGGAGGCTGGCACCTATCTCAGCTGACTCTGGGCGAAGGTGAGGTACACCCTGAACAGCTCGCCAGGCCATTGCAGGGCCAACACACATATAACCATTCACACACTCACACCTAGGGGCAATTTGGAACCGCCAATCATCCTACTGTGCATGTTTTTGGACTGTGGGAGGAAACCGGAGTACCCGGAGGAAACCCATGCAAACATGAAGAGAGCATGCAGACCTGTCACAGAACTGCCCCGGGCCCAGGAATCGAACCCAGGACCTTCTTGCTGTGAAGTGGACGTTCTAATCTATAATCAATAGTTTATTTATATTTAATTACCATTTATTTATTCATGCTAGGTAGGTAGCCACTCTGTCCCGAGCATCCAGGGAACACACTAGGTATACGATGGGAGAATTTCCATCACAGGGCATCATTTACACACTCATTCACACACGGGGGCGAATCTAAGAACCCACAGAAACACAGGGAGACTGTACGAAACTCTGAACAGTTAACCGAGCTCAAGATGCGCCTGTTGATCCAACAACGCTGTCAGAGTCTTGAATCGGATTATCCAGAAGGTGTTGATTAAATTTCTGTCACATCACCTCTGACGGTAGCTCCAGCTGTTATTTAAACTTCAGGCAAGGGTTTCTATGGTAACATCTCATTTTCTGGGACTTATGGAGGCCATTACACATAATTTACATCTAAAAATAACAGATAAAAAAGTGGTGTTATTTTATAATCAGAAATGTATAATGATTGTCTCCATTAACACCTGCTTCTCGACCAGCTGATCACTTCCAAGGCACCTACACGGAGTTATTACAACAATCACCAGGCTAGCATTCACCTGTGGGGCACCGCTTTGGACGGGTTAAATGCAGAGCCTAATTTTCCCTTGAGTGATTTATAAATATCTCAAATTAAAACGTGTATAATCTGCAGCTAAGAACTACGTCCATGCTAGCCATTATCTATAGCTCATTGTCACGCAGCTGCAACCTAAGTAAAGCCAAAATCATCCAAATGATGAAAAATAAAGACTCACTCATTTTTTGAGCCACTTAATCCTTCGACTAGGGTCGCGGTGAAGCTGGAGCCTATCTCAGCTGACACTGAGTGAGGGCAGGGTACACCCTATACAGCTCGTCAGACCATCACAGGGCAACACACTCACACTTACACCTAGGGACATTATGGAACAGCCAGTCATCCTAATGTGCATGTCTTTGGACTATGGGAGCAAACCAGACCCATGCAAGCACAGAGAGAACATGCAAACGCCACACAGAAAAGCCCGAGCCTGGGACTGGAACCCAGGACCATCTTGCTGTGAGGCGGATATGCTAACCACTAAGCGTACATCACTAACTGTATCAGAGAACTGCTTTTCCAAAGCATGATCTTCACAAACTGCATTTATGTCATG
Source organism: Neosilurus mollespiculum (assembly GCA_030014195.1). Taxonomy (NCBI): domain Eukaryota; kingdom Metazoa; phylum Chordata; class Actinopteri; order Siluriformes; family Plotosidae; genus Neosilurus; species Neosilurus mollespiculum. The sequence continues at coordinate 18,720,625 of JAQMYF010000026.1, read as the reverse complement.
TGCGGTCAGGATCATGTGACTGGTACGTTCAACATCAGAGGGATGTTGTTGTTTAGTGCACACACATCAACCGTGTCTATCAGTGCTCTACTCTAGCAGTTCCCAACCTGGACCCCTCCACTGCAACTCTCAACACTCCTAATTCAAATAATTATTTAGTTAACAGCTCTTCATGACTTGACCAGATTTGGGAATCTCTGCTGTACCCCATTCTTTTGAGCACTGCCACAACCACCACATCCTGCACTGATGACATATATTCCTGTTATGTCCTTGTTGGAGATGCATCAGGATACATTAAACACCCAGCAAACTTAATTATGTTTACCCATGCATCAGAAACTCTGGTTGCTCACTTTCAGTGCTTTGAGATCACATGAGACAGTCACATGACTCAAATAGTATAGTCACATAACTAATATTGACCCAGCAATGACCCGACAAGCTATTCAGGGTGTTCCCCGCCTTCGCCCTGAGTTGACTCCAGCCCCCGTGACCCTGGCAATGTTTTGGGAATGAATGAACGAACCCTACTAATACTATTATTATTATTATCATTATTTAATTTATACTTTTAAATTTTTTTCCCCATTTTCTTCCCTAATATGGTCGTGTCCAATTCCCACCCTTCAAGTATTGCCTTCCCTATCACACGACCACCATCAACCAGGGAGGGGTGTGAGCATGCGTATTTGGAGGTGATCTAACACACTTGGAGGGAAAGCGTTATCCTTCCCCTTGTACGCATGAGCTCACAGACACCCATGATTGGCTGGTGATCGCTGTGAGTGACAGGGAAGTGAGCGTATGCCATCCCTCCCTCCCGTGAGGGCTTGGCCAATTAGCTCCCATGGACTCCTGGTCACGGATGGCTGTGGCATGAACCCGGATTCGAACTTGCGATCTCCTGGTTGATAGTCGCGCACCATGCTGATGCGCGACTCTGGAGCCCGCTACTAATATTATTAAATAGTGAAAAATTTTATGTGCCGTAACTTTGTATTACTAGAAATCAGCTATCATAAATAACCACGGTGTACTCCATGAGTGATTTTAGAGACAGAAAATGATTGCGGATCTTATGTTTACATACCTGTCAATCCAACAGTGTGGGTGAGTTCCTGTTTCCTGTAATCTGGCAAATGAATACAAAAAAAAATAGAAAAGGATGTTTTTTCCACTTATCCACTAGTTTGTCGTCTTGGATGATATGTAATATTAACCAGTTGTTTTCAAACAAACTCGCCATTTTGTCTAGATACTCACATGACTTGTGTCTCTGCGCTGATTGGTTCAGGCTGACCTGATTAAGGATCTGAATATACAGTTTTCAGTCACTCGTGGAAATTCGGTTGCCGGTAACTTAATCTAGAGTCAATTGAAATGAAACACACACCAAAACTTTTGGAACTAGTTGCTGTTGACAAAATAACTAGTTGCTCGTCCCCGCACACAAGCGTTGTTTTTTATTTATTTATTTATTTATTTTTTTAGGATATCCGGTCGTCGGCTACAGAGGTTTCAGGCAACTCGAGTATTTTGTGTGTGCTGTGCTTTAGTGTTTACATTACAATAGATATGTTGTCAAACACATCCCAGAACACCTTGGCAAGTGGTTGGAGTGATTGGATCACTCCTGTATTTCATGTTGTAAACTTCTGATATAAATACTAAGTCTAAACAGGGTTTTAGTTTTCTGCTGTCTTCAGAAAGTCTTCAACTGAAAGTCTTGGTATTTTTGGTAACAGGACACAGTGAATTTGTTATTAATTTTAAGACACCAACTTAGTACAGCATGAAATTACAACACAGCAGTACTCCGACTCACTTGGAGTTTCTCTGCAACATTAGTTTCCTTACAGCAGGGATTATTTTCAACAGTTCCCTTGAAAATCTGTCAGAGAGTCCGGGTCGACCTGAGCGGGATGGTGTTGATCCCTTGGCTTTGCTGGTGGATTGTACAATCACTCTGTTGACTCTGGAAGAGGAATCTCAAGGTTTTGTGCAGTCTGACATTGGCTGAGTCCACGCTCAGACAGACACACAATACGCTGTCTTATGAAAATAAAACGACGCTTTTGCTCCTGGTGTTCGCGGCAAAGCTAGTTGCTATAAACAGTTTATGTACTGTAATCTAGAATAGATCAAAAAAATTCTATATTAACAAGTTTGCTTAAATGAGTTTCATAGATAAAACTCTCTAATGAGGGGTGAATTTACTTTTGATTTGTGTCTGTACATAAGGATTTCATTCATTTCCAGTCATGCGTTAAAAAAACAACAACAACAAGCAAACATAAAACAAAACAAAAAAGCTCAAGCGTATCTGTGTGGAGTCTGCATGTCCTCCGTGTGCTTGTGTGGGTTTCCTCCGGGTACTCCGGTATCCTCCCATAGTCCAAAGTCATACACAGTAGGCTAATCGGCTGTTCCAAATTGCCCCATGTGTGAGTATCAGTGTGAATAGTTTTGTGTGTGTGTGTGTGTGTTGGGGTGTATCGCCCCATGTGTCGTCTGTGATAGGCTCCAGCCTCCCAGCGACACTACTAGCATTTAGCGTTTTGGTAAATGGGCGAGTGAGTGAACGTTGGCGAGCACTGAAAGTTTCCTTTAATGGGACAAAAGAAAAAGCTCAAAATCACCAGATGCTAATTGAGGAGTACAAGGTCAGATTCTTGGTGTGGCCTCTCGAATGGTGGAACAAAGCTTGAATGCGAACATTCATGCAGCTGACTCAACATTTTGCGGTTTTTACTCCAGAACACATCTGAGTTGATGGATTGAGGGATTCGACTGATAAGATATAAGAATTAGAACAAGCTCCTGCAGTTGTGACGTCTGAGAGGTCTGTGTAAATGTTTTGGACAAGTGTGTGTAGCGTGTGTGCAGTAATCAATACAAAGCATGCATACCTGTTTATTGCAAAATGTGCTGCTGGTCTATAAAGTACGGACATGAAGAGACTCACAGGAATGTCAACGAGAAGGAAGAGCAAGGAGAGGAAACATCTAAAACCAGCACACATGCTCATCTTTTCCACTTGTTCTTTTATTCTGCCTGTCCTTTGTTTTTATGTCTGTATTCATCTCCGAACTTGCCCTTTCATATGACATTCCTTTGGAACAGAACTACAAAAGCATGTGAACCTGAACTGAATTAACTGTTTGTGTGACTCAGACGTCTGACTACATACTCATACAGTAGGATAGGATGGAAGAGTCATCACACCAAATTAGGTCCATTTGCCTGCGTTTTTTCCAGACATTGATACAACAGGCATTTAACCAAGAACAGAAGTATGTCTGCACAGTACATGTAAACCGTCCACTTTATTAGGAACAGGAACAAACCACGACTAGTATGTTTTTTTTCTCCCCTAGAACTGCCTTTAGAAGTCTTCATGGCACATATTTCATGAGCAGAAATATTCATTTAAGATTCTGGTTGATAACAGGATTGCTTCACATCATTGCTGCACTTTTGTTAGCTGCATATCCATTCTGTGACTCTCCTGTTCAGCCATATCCCAAAGGTGCATTGCATAAACCAGATCCACTGACAGGGAAAGCCATTGATGTACACTCCGCTCATTGTCATGTTCATGGAACCAGTTTTAGATGACGCAGCATGGTACATTATCATGTTGAATTTAGCCTGCAGTAGTATGTGATCGACACCAATTCTCAGACTGTGTTGTCGAACTGATTCTCAGCTGGTGTTTACATCCCAAATATGTGCCAAAAAGAAAAAAAAAAGCAGCCCCACATCATTACATCACCACCACCAGCCTGAGCTGTGGGCACATGGCAGGTTTGGTTGATGGAGTCTTGATGTTTATGCCAAATTCTAACCCTATCACAGGCATATCTTAGCAGAATGGAGGCTGAGACAAGTTAACATTTTGTTCCAAATTTTAATTGTCTGCTTTAAATAAGTTTATGACTATTTTGACTGTAGACATAAGTGTTCTTCTGCTGTTGTAACCCATTTACATTAACTTTAAAGTCTCACTCATTTGCCAAACTGCTTAACCCTACACTTAGGGTCGCGGAGAAGCTGGTGCCTATCTCAGTCAACATTGGGTGAAGGGCAACAGCCCTGAACAGCTTGCCAGACCATCGCAGGACCACACTAGGGGCATTCACATTTACATCTTTTCCTCTTTTTCCAGACTGTTACCAGCAACATAACCAAAACCCAGTGTCTGTCATGGTATCATGGGGTTTGTGTCAGTGAATTTGGCAAAGGTGAATTCCACTTCTCTGGTGGCACCAATAATATAGAAAAGTACAATGAGATTTCCAGGAACACCCGTGCATATTTCATCAACAAAATACGAAACCACATTGTGCATTACAGAGTCATGGCTGCAGAAGAAGAGGGTGTGGGTGCTGCTTGCTGTAGAGAACGTGTGGTGACTTTGAAAATGAAAAATGCGACAATCGCTCCACGGTGTTGCACATCTTAAGACCTGTATGTAGGAAGAATGGGACAAAATGACACCTGAAATGCTTCTTCACTTGGTGTCTGCGGTTCCTGAACATCTTTTAAGTGTTGTGAAAACTAGTGGCAACATTTATTCGTCTTGCATCCATGATGCATCAGGCCAGTGTTAAGTTTAGCTGATGGAACACTAACGTATCATGCCTAACAAGTCTGAATTCTCTGTAGTGTTTGTGGCCTTGGAGAATCGCTGGATGGCTGAGCTTTTGTGCTGTTTGTAGGGCTGAGTGGGTGAACAGAACTGAAACAATAGCAGATCAACCCCCCCAGTACCACACACACACACACACACACACACACACACACACACATACATGCAAAGACACACACTCATGCATTGTGACCCTTAAGGATTTGAGTGACAGAGAAGATAAGCAACGGCAGCAGGATGGAGTGGCTGAGCTTAAAGAGGGATCGATTTATCTGAGAAGAGTGAGTCAGATACCGAGAGCAAGGTGCGAGAGGGAAAGAGAAATGAGATAGCTTTGGCAAATTGCTAAGTGAATATAGATGTACAAGTCAAGTTTATTTGAACTGAACTAAGGAAAGAGAGAGAGAAAAGTTTTCTAGTTGAAAAGGTGGGGGAGAAGACTGACAGCGTGAGAGGGAAGGTGAGAGGAGAGGTGAGAGGCTTGCTGTGTGCTGATGGAAATGTCACCATGTGGATTCTTTGACTGCTTCACACTCTAATCGGTGCTGGGTGTGTGCTTAGATGTGTCAGCACCATCCACTGCACAAAAGCAGCCTGTCTCATGTCTTGGTTCCACAGAGACAACAGGGAGAGATGATTTAACACTCCCTTATTATAAACGTATAACTGTTTCACTCTATAACACTTTCACCACTCACTCACTCATTTCCCCTGCTGGGGGCTAGGAACGCTTGGTGAAGGAGGGGTGCACCCTGAGCAGCTCGCTGTGCTGCCCAATTTCAATAGTGCATAGTGAAATATATATATATATATAGGATAAATGGTGCCTTCTTTTTCTTGTAAGTGTATTGTATCTACAAAGAAAAATAAATGGAGTGGCATGGCTCACCTCACAGCAAGAAGTTCCCGGGTTCGCGTCCCAGCCTGTGTGGAGATTGCATGTTCCCCATAGGGTTATAGAGTTTCCTCACGCGGTCCAAAGACATGCATATTAGGCGGATTGGCTGTTCCAAATTGCCGTTAGGTTTGAGTGTGAATGGTTGTGCATGTGATGGCCTTGCGATAGACTGGCGAGCTGTTCAGGGTGTACCCTGCCTTTGCCCAGAGATGGCAGAGATGGAGATGGCAGTGTCTAGTATGATTAAGCAGTTCGGTAAATGAGTGGGTGACAAAAAGGGAAATCAGTTTGTGATTAGGATTAATACATGGCAGTGTAATATATTGATTTAGGAACTGCCTAAATGCGGAATTCCCCTGAAGGTCTTTGCGAGTTGTGTTTATTTATTCATGTTATGAATATACAGGTTTCAGTGTCCTTGACAACCGTTGTCATGCAACACAGTGATACATAACAGCCAATCAGCATCGACTCAGTGATGCGTGGACATAGGACAGTCATCCAAAATGAAGTCAATAGTTCTATACATTGACTCGCAGATGGATATTCCTTCTATATTCCATAAGTACGGTCAACGGATTAGTTCTATACAGCAATGCGGGGACACAGGACGGATACGGGACAACTACAATGTCAATAATGTCAGACAGATGGATACATGTTCAGATACAGCTTTTAGTAAAAAACATCCAAAGGAAACAAGCCAAGGAAGCAAGGAAATCTACAAAATGATGAACAGGCAAATGGTCATGTGATCGGCAAGAGGTGAGCAGGCAGCCAATCAGTAAACACAACGGAGGACAAATCACATCCATCAGGAGTTTGTAATTGCGTAGAAGTGAATCTCTTTAGAAATCTGTAGATTTGCACTGTGGGTTTGTTTCCATTTGTGTTCTTCTCCTTTCATGTCATGTGGAGTGGAAACTGGCTGAGGATCCTGGAAGTTAGCGGCAGGTGCAGACATGGCAATTAATCAATACCAGCATGTTGCACTTTCTGGAATTTATCATTCCATTAGAATAATATTACGTTGCCTACAGTATCTAGTTTCTAAATGCTGTACTCTACAGGATGCTTGGCCCGGGTACAGAGCAGGCTCGTAACAGTTTGCACTGGAAAGGTGTGAGCTGTGTAACAGTGTATCCATCCATCCAACCATCCGTTTGCTGAACCACTTATTCCTACCAGTGCTGGATCCTATTTCAGCCGACTCTGGCGAAGTTGGGGTACACCCTGGACAGTTTGCCAGGCCAATGCAGTGCAAAGAACACAACAATTCACACTCACACCTAGGGAAAATTAGGAGCAGCCAATTAGTCTAATGTGCAGTTTAAATTAGCCTAATGACTTTGGACTGTGGGAGGAAACCGGAGTACTCAGAGGAAACCCACAGAAGCACAGGGCGAACATGCAAGCTCCACACAGAAACGGCCTTGCTGAGCATGTGCTGACCACTACGCCACTGTGCCGCCCTGTGTAGCAACTCTACCCAAATTCATACGAGCAACAACGCCGCATTTGCATTGGATTTACTTTAACCCTGCCCTGAAGTGCTATAACAATAAAACCACCTGGCAGTTCCGTATGCAGCAGGCTGCAGTTCTCTGTGTCCTGATACCTATCTCTCATGGCAGGCATTAAGCCCCATCACAGTCAGACGAAGACCATGAAGACTGCGCTGCATCCTAAAAAATTCAGTCCATGATCAAAATCCGAATGTGCAGTTTTCAAGTTCATACTACATCTTTACTGCGTTAATGTCATGTTCTCACACCATCTGACATGTTCCCACTACTTTCTTACCATGCACATGATCACGTGAGCACCACCTCCAATGCATTCTTCCTACGTTCTCCCGACAACCAATCATATTGCACCAGTGCTTAGTAGGTGCTTACCACTAACACATCACCCCAGTTTTCATAAATACAGCACCGCATGCTGCACTTTTACTTCCGTTCTGCAAGTTTTCTTATGGCCACCTTGATGTTCAACAGGTTCATACCACACAATCATGCTTTCTACATGCCTACTTAAATGAAGCTCCTACTGGGATTTAATTACGTTGTTACAACTTTAGTGCTGTCATACTTACATACTGCATACTGATCCAACCATATTAATTTTTTTACACATGTCCAAAGTTTGACACTGACCCCCACATCAGTGAGCCTTGGGCAACCATGACACTCTTGTCAGTTCACTGTGTACTTCTATGGACCACTTTTGTTTTCAGTCCACATGCAATCTGGAGGTTGCAGCAGGAGGATAGCTCAGAAGAATAAGAATCAGCAGGAAACTTTCACAATGTCTTCATGTACTCAAAAGACAGATTGAATTTGATTCCTGGCTTCATCTGAAATCAATTAGGTGTTATGTTTTATTATTGTACCCAGCTGCATACTTGTAAACACAGCGAATAGTGGCCCTGTTCAGGTAAAGAAGCATATTTTCAATTGATTCGTGGTGGCGAAATCATCAAAATGTTGAATATGTCAGGATTTTGTTGATGCCATGAAAAGACACATGGAAACTTGTTTAACTTCCAACGCAGTCACACTTTCAATTAAAATTTATGATTCATTCTGATACTCAGTTTTCAAATAACTGCCCATAATATCAATAAAACAGAAGCTGATCAGATTCAGCTTCAGATTTTACACACGGAAAGAAATGAATCAGGATATTCGAATGAGATTGTTAACTTTTAACAAGCGCTGTCTTCTCCTTTAAATGGTCTTTACGCTTCTGGGCGATCTGTAATTTGAGTTCTAAGTCAATTAGGCTCTAGTCGTCTTTACTTTGCTGTAAAATTCCTGGTAATCGGCAACAAATCATTATCCATAGCAATAGCAAATTTGGGGTCAAATGCGAGCAGCACCTTACACCAGAGAAAAAAGCCCTAATGCACAGGATTAGTTTTACGTGATTGGCTGTAATAATTCTATCTTTAATACAGCCCCTTCTTAAGGAACTGGACTGCCAAGGACAATCTTTTGCATTAGCTATACACTGAAACAGTATAAGCTTGACATCAAAAGATGAATATAAGAATTTCAGCTTTAATTTCCTGATATTTAGATCCAGATGCACCTTTTGTTTTAACAAGTCCATCTTTAATTGATTGATAACCTCAGAGAGTGCAGACCTCCACCAAGGTAATGCAATCTTAAAGCTTTTCAATTCAGACTTTATTAGAAAGAAATTACTTGTGTACTAACATCCAGACAGTAAACAGGTCAGGCACGGAAATCAGACGACAGAATCTTTGTGTCTGAAAAATTAGTTCTGAAGAAACACCACAAAACAACAGTGACAACCTTAACAACCTCCGCAGGGCAGGAAGAAGGTATTACAGTCCCCTGTTAACAGGAGATTCCAAGAGCAGAAATATAGAGGCCATACCACGGGAGGAATGGGCCAAAGAGAAATTCACCAAGAAAACATGAACATGAGCCTGAAATTTCCGGTAGTGTCATGGCTCGGGATGGTATAGTTGCTGCTGGAACAAGCGCACTCTTTACTGATGATGTAACTGAAGATGGTAGCAGCACAATGAATTCAGAAGACTATAGAAACATTCAGTCTACCAATTTACAGAGAAATGCATCCAGTCTAATTGAGCGGAACATCATCGTACAGCAAGACAAAGACCCAGAACACGCTGCCAGCACAACAAAGGACTTCATCGGGGGAAGGGGGGTATTTAGACTGGCCAAGTCAATCACCAGAACTTAATCCAATTGAGCATTAAAGTGTAAGTGCTTAATTTTTGTCCTGGACATGTCCAAATGACCTATTCTTCTACTTTCCTTTTGTTTTCAGATATTTGATTATCAAAAACAAAAATACAAATCATGATTTTCTTAGATACTGGTTAAAAACGTGACCTTTTCCTTTTGTGGAAAGAGTGGAGACATTTTTGAAATGGAGAGGAAGCTTATAACATGACTGCAGAGCTCGAACACTAAAGCAGTGAGATCTTATGTTACCAGCTTACTTAGATCTGGTAGAAGGATATGCCAGGCACCTTGAAGTTGTAGACCTGATTTGGCATGCCGATGGGAGTGTTGGGGTGGAAACATCGAAAAACAACCTGCTTAGTGTTATCTTGCAATTTAATCCGACCCTATTTGGGTTTTGTACCTCTTTATACCATATTTTGTTAGTTTTGAAAAAAAAAAAATTATATTGTTTATACCTGTGATACATTATATACAGTATATTCAGTGGAAAGAGTACGAAACATGCTGACAAGTAGAAGTAATGTTAATTTAATGAATTAACTACTTTTATTTATCTTTAAAGTGAAATGACAGAAAACTCTCCAGTTACACTAAAAATACGTATTTGTCATCATTAGTTTTTAGCTCCCGCTCTTTGGGAGCTATAGGTATGGGTTTCGCCCACCCGTCCGTCTGTCCGTCACACTTTATTTTCTGGACATCTGGATCACTTCTTTGAGCGCGAGGATCAGTTTGTGTGTGAGTGACCTTGACCTCTAAGGTCACAGAGGCAAAACTGTATATTAGTTTTCTGGACATTAACTTGCCTCCTGCTGAAGCTGGGGCTTTCAGTCTTGCTATGCTTGTTCTGTGTTGGCATTGTGGCATTATGAAATGGTCCTTTTGTCGGGAGCGTCTGGACCCCTGTTAAGACAGTTAAAGCAGTTGCAATCTGCTGAAATCTGTTTGAGAGTTTACGCCACCACAAAATTTAAACCCAGGTCCTTCTTGGTATGAGGCAATAGTGCTACCCACTGCACCTCTGGGCCAGTCACTGTACATTGATGCAATTGCTGAGTTGCTTAATCCTACTAGGGCCGCGGGAACAGCCAGTAAGTCTAATGAGCATGTCTTCGGATTGTGGGAGGAAACCAGAGTACCCAGAGGAAGCCCACAAAAGCATGAGGAGAACAGGCAAACTTCATACAGAAACACCCTCACCGAGCCCGGGACGAGCAGAAGAGTTATCTTGGAAGACACAGGTGCATTTGCTTTATGGATTTGATTTAGTTTATTCCTTAATGATCCATTAAGACACAAACACAAACAGACTTAAAAAATGTCTTACATGAGCAGCACGGTGGTGTAGTGGTTAGCATGTCTGACTCACAGCAAGAAGGTCCTGGGTTCGAGTCCTGGGCTCAACAAGTGTGTTTCTATGAGTAGTTTGCATGTGCAGATTCATCTCCATCTGCGATCTGTTTCAAATTGCCTTTAGGTACTGGCCCTGTGATGCACTGCAGGGATGTTGAGGGTGTATCCCGCCTTTGCCTAGTCCTCCCTGAGGTTATAATAAAGGATAAAGTGCCTCAGAACATGAATTGATAAATGAAAAGTAATAAGGAAATAACCTTCAGACTTTGCTGGAATGGTTTAGCGCTCACTGGTATCTCTCTGTTATCAGTATCACTGTTAATGGCAATGTTTATTAGCGTAAAACCACAACTACGCATCCAGCACATTCTTTCTGTTGCTTTCTTACTGCGCAGAGATACTTAGTTTTCCCTGTCATACATGATCTATATCGTAATATTATTATTTGTATTAAAGAAGTCTGAAGGAACTTCGGAAGTGACTGTTATACTGTGACCCGCTTTAGATGCTGCAGATAAAAGATTCTGTGTTTGGATGAATCATTGCAGATACACATAAATCCAGGACACACAAGTCCAGGCTAATTCGTGTGATTTCGCAATCTGTCATGATGAACGGTGCAGGTTTTGTAACTAGGATTTATTGAATGGAAAGACACATGAGATCTATGATCTGGAACAATATTCCCATAATATGATATTGTGTCCTCTCATACACAGTTCCCATCATGAACTGAAAAGTGAAGAATGGAATGCAGGCAAACATCCAACACAGACAGAGAGAAAACAAGGGAGGCAGAGAGAGGGAGAGAGAGGGGGAGAGAGAGAGAGAGAGAGAGAGAGAGAGAGAGAGAGAGAGAGAGAGAGTACAAGACACTGAAGAGAGCAGGAGAGGAGGAGGAGTGCAAACGAGTTGTGAAGAGAAGGGAATGTCTACAGAGGAATTTCCAAGAGCTTTTGCTTGAAAATAAAAGACGTGATGGGGAGGATAAAGAGAGATACACATACACACACATCATAAATCAACTCTGTCAACACAAACATTAACTTAATGTATCTTGGAAAACAGAAAGTCGGCGGCATGGTGGCGTAGTGGTTAGCCTCACAGTAAGAAGCTCCTAGGTTCAAGTCCCGGACTCGGCGGGGGCGTTTCTCTGTGGAGTTTGTATGTTCTCTTTGTGCTTTGCCTGGGTTTTGTCCAGGTACTCTGGTTTCCTCCCACTGTCAAAAACATACACTTTAGACTGAAGTTGGCTGTTCCAAATTTCCCCTAGGTGTGAGTGTGTGTGAATGGTTGTGTGTGTGTGTGTTGCCTTGTGATGGCCTGGTCACCCGTTTGCCCATTTGCCCAGAGTCTGCTGAGATCCTGTAAAAAATCCTGTGAAACTTAAGCGCTGTGTAGAAACATACCCAAGAACATATAAAATGGAGAAATTACATACAACTTGTGGACTGGACGTCCAAAACACGCACATAGAACACGATAAAAAGATCGAAGCTAGGAAAGCGGTCGCAGAGTCTGAGAGCTTTCATTCCGTTCTCATTCCTCCATCACCAGGACAGAGATGGTAATCCACATGCATTAACACCTGACCTGAACCTGCTGCTTCTCAGCCTTCTGTATTAGATGGATACACACTGCACACCGCTGTTTAATGTTCAGACTGTTGCCAGATGTCAGAACCCTCATCTGAAATGAACATTCAATATCTAATTATGAAGAGAGGAACATGAATAACTGATTAGTTGGTATGTGTTTAAATAACTGTGTGTACATACATTTTAGTGGTATTAAAGCAGGGTGTGTGAAAGGGACTTCAGTCTACACTTATTCCATATCAGCATCCGTGGCTATTCCATGGTAAAAGAGGTGTATTGTTAAATTTATAGCGGAGCTCCACGAAGCTCGGGTACGTATGCAGTTGTAAAGCCATGAGCTCGATTTTGTTGTCACAGTCATGCTCACGTACCCACACGTGCATCCCGATAAATTTAAAAAATGGCAGGAAATATATATTATGCGTAGGCGTTGAGTGCACTTGCACTTTGCAGTATTTTTTCTTGTTTACTCAGTGATTTTTTTTTATCTTGAGAAGAAATAAGTTTTTGAATTCCATATATTACGGCATGTTTATACATATATGCAAACATTTTCAGAGCTCCACCTTTAGGCAGTGCCTAAATATTTATATTAAAAATAAATATATGAGGTATGAACAATTATACACACAAAATGTAAATAAACACGATGCACAATGCACGGATGTAATTTTAAAATGATGACAGTTAGAAAAGAGTTTAATAATAAGCATTAATTGGGTATTTATCAAGTTCAGATAATGCTGATGACAGTGTTACAGTTGTTAGCATTAGCGATTTAGCATTACAAACTGCTACTTATCAAAAAGGTGTTTTGATTCAAAATAATGATATAAATGATAAGAGTCAGTATTTCACGTCAATACACACAAATTAATGATGATATTATTTCTTATGCAATGAGTTTATACCTGGAAATGACCTCTGTGTGTGTGTGTGTGTGTGTGTGTGTGAGAGAGAGAGAGAGAAAGTGAGAGTGTGTGTGTGTGTGTGTGTGTGTATGTGTGGGCTGATCTGTGATTGGCTAGTTAACCTGTTGTGATATGCGATAAAAGTAATAAATTTTTTCTTTTTTAAGTACATTTTTTTATTTATGTCACTGCCACATCGCGGAGTGGTGGTTAGCATGTCCGCATTCCAGCAAGAAGGTCCTGGTTTGATTCCCGTGCTCGGGCCGTTTCTGTGTGGAGTTTGCATGTTCTCCCCATGTTTCTGTGAGTTTCCTCCGGGTACTCCGGTTTCCTCCCACAGTCCAAAGACATACACATTAGGCGAATTGGCTGTTCCAAATTGCCCCTAGGTGTGAATGTGGGTGAAAATGGTTGTGTGTGTGTGTGTGTGTGTTGGCCCTGGGGTGGTCTGGCGAGCTGTTCAGGGTGTACCGTGCTTTCGCCCACTATCGGTTAAGCTAGGCACCAGCTTCCCAGCAACCCTAGTATTAGGATTAAGTGGTTCAGCTAATGAGTGAGTGAACTTTTTTATAGAGTTCTCCATGTACATCAATGAAGACACTGCCAGAAAGTGTGTCCCTCCTCCCTGAGGCAGTTTAATGGCAGAACAATCATTTTCCTCATAACGCCAGAAGTGGAAAACATGGAACGAAGTGGAATAATAAAAAGAAACCTGCAGAAACTGGAAACCTGGAACCTAATCATTAGCAACACTGCATTAAAGAGTCATTAAGTTGCAGAGATGGATTGTTTTGGCACCACAGCACAACTTGAATGATTAAGCACCTGTAGAGCGTCACTCAGAGCTTCAGGAAAGGTGACTAGCATCAGCATATCTATCAGTAAAACACAGTTTCACCCTGCTGTAAAACGGCTCATTATTGTTTCATAAACTGTTTGGCTTCACACTCATTCACCCACTAACTCCCTTGCCGAGCCTCCTAATCCTACTAGTGTCACGGGGAGGCTGGAGCCTGTCTCACCTGACACTGGGTCAGTGTCGGGGTACACTTTGGACGGCTCACCAGACCATCGCAGGGCCAACACACTCAACCACTCATACCAAGGGGCACTTTGGAACAGCCAGTTAGCCCAATGAGCATGTCTTTGGACTGTGGGAGGAAATTGGAGTACTCAGAGGAAACCCACGCAAGAACAAGCAAACTCCACATAGAGACATCCTCGCTGAGCCCAGGACTCGAACCCAGAAGACCTTCATGCTGTGAGGCAGACATGCTAACCACTGCGCCACTGTGCCGCCAAGTCCGTTTGGCTTCAGAAACCTAATTTAAAGCTACAGTATGTGTGTTAGCAGCAGGTGCATCCTGCAACATATTCCTCAGTTTTATTGCTTAGATGTAAGTAAAGTAGTGCATGCTGACTACAGCAGTAGAAAATATGCCCTGTTTATTATTTAATCTTATATTTTTTCCTCCCTATTTTTCATTTATACCACAAAAGGAATTTTTGAGCTTTTATTCTTTCCAGAATATTCTAAGAATGAAATCATTTAGAGCTGCAGTCCTATCGATGATTCGGATGTTCCTGATATTCTTCTGATAATGCTGTGAAGCTCATTTTTAACAGAGCATGTGCGCACAGATGTAACAAAGCCTAAAGGAAGGAAAGAGGAAAAGAAGGAAGGAAGAACACAACAGGAGGCATCTTTTTATAATGTGTGTGTTGGGAAACAGCAGGTCGCTGGTCAGGTCTGATTGTTTTTTCTGGCTTTTTTGGCACATTGGACACTTATGAAAAGTCCTAAGAACAACATCCTCTAAGCATATTTTTTTCTCTAGAAAGGCAAATTGTTAAAGATAGAGGGCAGTGTTGAACTCACAGCTCCTCCTTCAGCCACACACTATATTCCAAACCGCAAACCTACATTAAAAAAAAAAAATTAGATCATGTACTCTTGTGTATTCTTACACTGTGCACTAAAAAGGCTTCTTATCATGGGTGATGCTCCTGTATTTCTACCTGAATCACACACCTTTACTGCAAGGATATACATGAAACTTTCCCATTAGGACCAAACAAATGAATCCTTTTCTTCTTCTCTAACAAACAACCTGATTCAGAGTTTGTATGAGCTTTAGAGAGCAGATGCTCAAACTCATGGGGTGCAGTGGCTCAGTGGTTAGCACCATCGCCTCATCACCAGAAGGCTTGAGATCCGAATCTCAGTCAAGGGCCTTTCTGTGTGGAGTTTGCATGCTCTCCCTGTGCTTACGTGGGTTTTCTCCCATAGTCCAAATACATGCAAATTTAGTCTACTCAAAATTATTAAAAACAACAACTGATCCTTCTGATTACAATGGTATGTGCCTTCTCTTGGTAAATATACTTAAGTACACTTTTGCATGGGAAACTCATCCAGCACCAAAAATAGAATATTCGGCACAGGCACCAGTGGATTAGGAAATTTCTCCACCACTTTGTGGCTTAGGTGCATGCAAAGTGTGCAAAGTGAAACGAAAATTCTTTTAAATTGCAGGAGTTAGAAGTAGAGCTGGGTGCGAAGTAACATTAGGACAGGTAACTATCAGGATCTCCAGAAGTTGTTGCAGCGGAAGGGACATGTGATGATGCAAGTCCATAAAATCTGCATGCCATCATTATCGGAATCATTATCAGAACACTTTTTTTTTGTTTGTTTGTTTTATTTTCCTTATTATTGCAATATAATCTGTTTTTCTTTTATTCCTTCCTGTCGTCATGCAAGTCAGTCATATGTAGCAGCCAATCAGCATCAATACAACAAGGCCGCCTTATTGTTTCCTGTACAACCATCCAAGCTATATTCTATGCCTATAGCTCCGCCCAGGAGCTCCGCTATATTGAGCAAATGACAAAACCAGGGTGGGGTGTAGTGACAGGACCGAACCGGAAATCAATGCAAACTTGGGTACATGGTAACTGTCCCCATGGTAACCATGAAGAGAAGGAAGAAACTGTGACACTGAAAATTTTGTGACTCATTGTTCTCAGATAAAAGATAAACCTCACTGTGAGGGTGTTTGTGCATCTAGGACACCAGGAACATTCCTTAAAGAATTCCATGAAGAGTTCTAGGAACTTTAGGGCTCTAACGTGTCTACAGACTTTGTGATTTTAGCAGACTTATAAGATCAGTACAAATCAGATATAAGACATGGGCATAATAATTGTAGGTATACTTACCACAGGAATGTACACTGTAT
>JAQMYF010000026.1:18610178-18642927 GCA_030014195.1 Neosilurus mollespiculum | reverse complement strand
CACACAAACACACACACACACACATACAGTAGTATCATACTGTTCATCATTCATTCATCTTCTTCCACTTGTTCCGTGGTCGGGTCGCGGGGGCAGCAGCCTAAGCAGTGATTTCCAGACGTCCCTTTCCCCAGACACTTCCTCCAGCTCTTCCGGGGGGATGCCAAGGCATTCCCAGACCAGCCGAGAGATGTAGTCTCTCCAGCGTGTTCTGGGTCGGCCCTGGGGTCTCTTCCCGTTCGGACATGCCCAAAACACCACACCAGGGAGGCGTGCGGGACGCATTCTAATCAGATGCCCGAGCCACCTCAACTTACTCCTCTCAATGCGAAGTAGCAGCGGTTCTACTCCGAGCTCCTCCCGGATGACAGAACTTCTCACCCTATCCGCGAAGGAAGCTCATTTCAGCCGCTTGTATTCGCAATCTCGTTCTTTCGGTCACTACCCAAAGCTTGCGACCATAGGTGAGGGTTGGAATGTAAATTGACTGGTAAATTGAGAGCATTGCCTTCTGGCTCAGCTCCTGCTTCACCACGACGGACCGGTACAAGCTCCGCTTTACAGCAGAGGCTGCAACGATCCGCCTGTAAATCTCCCACTCTATATTACCCTGCCTTCGCCTAGAGTCCGCTGAGATAGACTACAACCTCTCTGCAAATTTTGTAGAATTAAGCAGTAATGCAAATGAATAAATAAATACGTTTAATTTTATTTTCCAAACTGCTTTATCTTTTACTGGGGTCATAAGGAGGCTGGACCTCATCCTAGCCAACTCTATTACCTATGTGCTGCCCATATATATGTAATACATATAGGTTATAACGTAATAAATAATTTTATATTGTTCTAATTACAATAAGCAAAGAAAAATTTTTTAAGATTTATAAAATTTAAAAAAGCAAAGAAAAAGATTGTTGAAGTAATTATAATTCTTAGTAACATTTAGCTTAGCCCGGAAAGGACATGACCAAACCCATATTTCCATATTCTAAATGAATCTAATGAGCTCTGTAGTGAGGTGAATGAGGCATTGTCTCATCCCTCGCTTTTCTCAGTTCCGCATGAAGAAGAAACAGCTTAGCGCCCACTCCCGGAAATATTCAAATCTCTTTACTTCCTGTTTGGTGCCACTGAGCCTGGCAGCAGGCATAGCTCTTACAGATATGCTAAATTGATAAACACAGTTCCTCTGTGACTACAGGGAGTAGTCCGGAGATAATGGACAAAATGCCACAGTTTCAGACATAAAACATTTGACATGGTTAAGGAGCTCCACTTATCTCTGAGAGCAATTACCATGCACATAAATATTTTTCACATGACAGTTATCTCCTTCAGGGACTGCAAGAGATTGTTAGAAATCGTAGAATTTTTTCTTCGTACACTTTACACAAAGACATCAGTGTGTCAGTTATCATATAGAACCATGTGGACAGATTCATTCAACAACTATTGATGCTGGAGTATGAATGTTGAGGTTAGGAGTTATGACAGCACCATGCCAGTAAAAATTATTTTTCTTATCTTGAATGTGTTGATGCCAAAAATAATAATAGTAGTAATAATAATAATAATAAGAATAAGAATAAGAATATATTTCTATTAAAGTTATTACACTATTTAAGTGTTTTAGCTTTAAACATGGGAAACATACCAAAGTGACACCATGAGCCAATGAACAAGATTATATGGTTCTACATTAGCCACATACATAAATAAATAAATAAACAAATAAACAAACAAACAAACAAAAAATATAACTTAAAATAAATAAAACAAAATTAACAAACAAACAAACAAACAAACAAATAAATAAATAAGGCATGTGGTATGTTTCTAATATTTCTCATTAACAATAGTTGGCTGGTTAGTAATCACATTATGTCCCTCTTTACTGCCCCTCTTTACCCAGAAAGCTTCTGCCTTTGTAATTACAGTATAATAGTTCACTTCCTTTGGTCTGATTCATTTCCCTGTTCCTGTTCACCTCCTCAATTGTGGTTTCTTGTTCTTCTTACTTGTAGGATGTCCTGGCTGAAGACCTCAGACTGCTTGGGAATGTAGCTAAAGAAAACAGGTGTGTTTGTGTGTGTGTGCGCTTGTGTGTGTGTGTGTGTGTGTGTGTGTGTTTATATGACCATGAACAGTCCTTTGTCTCTTTTCCTTTGTCTTCTAAATGAGCCAACTGGCCAAAATAACCACCCTCAGTATCACATGAGAAGTGCTGCACCCAAAACAATGACCTTATAAACACTAAGTTATTGTTATCTGTGTTATTCCTTATGGCTTTTATCTGCCATATCTAGTAAAATAAACATAGACAAGCAAGAATTAAACACAAAAAAATACAAAAAAGGTACCAAGAGAAGCAGGTTGAAAGGACCATAGAACATAGAAACCATAGTTATGCAATAAGGAATCTCAAAAACAGCAACATTAGCAAGGGACAAGTAACACAAATCAGGACTCTATATACACCAAGCAGCCATAACATTAACACCATCTCACTGGTCTGTGGTTAGGGAGCCTTATACAGAGCAAGCTGCAATACACTGTGTGCAAGACACAATACACTTTCTTTTACAGCCAACATTAAAGGCATTTTTGACGAAAAATAAACAATCTGTTGATCCAATTGATAAATTGAATGGAACGGATACCTCGAGTGTTTTTCCAAGACCTAGGTGTCTTAACACATCCACATCCACAATATTTTTAATGAATTAAGCAGGTAATTCCTATATGTCTAAAATGAAAATCCTGCCAGAGTACAGGTATGGAAGGTGGACTGACTTCAGGTGAGTGAGTGGTGTTGCATGAAACACCACGATTGTGCAGTGTGTGATTGCGGGACCTAGTGAAGTCTGAGTAATTACTTTACATGAGCAAGTGCATGCTGTGGTCGGCTAAGACATGGTGATGTTTTTAGTGCTTGTAAAAAGTTAAAGCAACAGATTTCCTTTGACAGTTTGTGCTACAGCAGGCCTTCTGTGGGATCAGAATATATGTACAAGCCTTTCATACCCACGTGCATCAATTACCATTGGGCACCCATGACACTCTTGCCAGTTCACTGGTTGTCCTTCCTTGTACACCTTGGTAGGTACTTACCACGGCATACCAGCAACACCCCACAAGACCTGCTTTTTTGAAGATAAATACACCCAGTTGTTTATCACAATGTGGCCCTTGTTAAAGTTACTCAGATCCTTACGCTTCCTCATTTTTCCTCAGCAGGTGCCACTGTAATGAGATAATCAATGTTATTCATGTCACATATCAGTGGTCATAATGTGGTTAATCTAATGGCTGATCAGTGTACTGTATTAACAAGCCTTACACCTGGACATCTAGGACACCTTAATGAGCTAAACATGGCCTGCATGTGAATATATATGCAGGTAGCACTTTCCTCTGAATGCATTATGTTGCTTTGTGATGGTGGGATTCATATGTATCAAAGGCAGCATCTGTTAGCCTCCACCCTCCTCAGTTGGTATACGAAAGATGGGTAGTGAGTTGGAATTTTCTTTATGTGGGTTGAAGTATTGGTGCTTTGTTCGATATCAGGTACGCAGTGTATATTGTATATAATATAGGTCTGGCAATATTGTATTGTTGTCATATTGCAAGCACTTCTTTCTTTCTGTATATGAAGCAGAGCATCAAGAAGAGTGGCACCTGAGCAAAGGTCATCGAGTGATGTTGTTCTGGAGCAGAGCCGTATGTTAAACCCAGGTCTGAATCAGTTGAACCCACCCGTGATAAGGAGGGAGCGACAGCGCTACTCAGACCGACCCCGATCGCACAGTGCCTCAGGACTGGCAGCTTCTGTTGGATTGCCCTGTCCTTTCTCCTCTTCAGAGTGGCACAATACCAACAAGACCCAATGCCAACCCAACCTAGACGTCATAACTTTCCCAGGCACTGTGTCCGAAAACCTAACAAGTTCAATGTCAGGAACAGACAATCAAAATTCTGCCAATGCCAGTACTTCCAAAGATGCTCCAAATGACTCCGAGAAGACACTGCCTGACCTTTCAACTTCTTCATCTTCTACTTTTAACCCACCTCACAGGCCATGCCATTCTGAAGTGCCCACTTCTCCCAATAAGTCCCTCCCCTCTCTACGGATCTCAGAGTCCAGTATTGGTGTTGCCCTGCCTGCAGCAATTTCACAGGAGGATGATGAGGTGTTTCTGTCTCCAACCTGTCCACCACAGTCAGGCAGAGAAAGAAACATTTCAGAGAAACCTCTGCTTTCCTACCCATCAACCCAACCTCAAATAAAGGAAGAATCACCTGATATCATCGTTCCTCAAGAATCCCAAAAGTCGAACAGGTACAAACACATGTACATACAATTACGGATATTATTTAGGCTTATACTGGTTCAGTTTACATTGAGTAAGCCCCCAGTGCAGCTAACTGGGTTATTAAAGGCCGGCCATGTCTCTCACTGTCTGTGGTGAGAGGCATGTAAAAGAACCATTGCTGTAAAGAGTAGGCTGCATTGCTGTCAGCAAACATGATTGCAACATTCATTTATTCATTCATCATTAATTTTCTGAACCGCTTAATCCTAATTAGGGTCGCGGGGAGGCTGGCACCCATCTGGCTGCAACATCTAAATGTAAAGTTATTGGCATACAGTTTACACAGCTGTTGAAATATTAAATAAGTGATCTCTGCTAAAATCTCTGCCTGGGCTTTTGATATTCAGTTGTTCCCGTGAGCCAAAGGGAGTGCTGCTGATTTATAAGCCTAAACTCAAACTGGTTGATAGGCTTGGGAATGGGGATGTAGGAGGCAGGGAATGGAGCTGTTATTTTTGTTGCTGGATCCTGGTTCTGTTCTGTGAGTTTCATAGTGCTTCTCTGAAAAGCACACACACACAAAACAAAATCAAAATGAACATTAAACTTCAGCTTGGCTTAGGAACGAAAAAGAGCACTCATTCATTTGTCAAACTGAATTAGGGGCACAGGGAGGCAGGAGCCTATCTCAGCCAACACGGGGCAATGGCCTGGTACACCCTGAACAGTTCGCCAGTCCCATCGCAGAGCCATTCCCACTCACATCCATACCTAGTGGCCAATTGGGAACAGCCAATTAGCCTAATGTGCATGTCTTTGGATTGTGGGAGGAAACCAGAGTACCTGGAGGAAACCCACGGATGCAGTGAGAACATGCAAACTCCACACAGAAACACTTTCACCGAGCCCACGAATCAAACCCAGGACCTTCTTTCCGTGAGGCAGACGTGCTAACTACTACACCACTGTGTCTCTAAAATAATAGAGTGGGTTGTAATTAGTAGTTTCTTGTAGACTTTCTAGAAAATTAGAGATTATAGCATTGCTCTTCTTTGAAGTGAATAAGATAATCCTACTGCTGTCACAGAATTTGGATGTCAAGTCCACTGTTGTATGGCTCCATCCACCTCACAGCAATATACTCTGTGTGTGTGTATATATGGATGGAGGATGGATAGATAGATAGGCTTTTGGTTTACTGTGAACCTGACTAGGATCTAGTGCTGAAGATGTATGAATGTGTTTCATCTTCATTACAATCTTTAATTCAATACATATCATGAATCTCAGTAATAAAAAAAAAAAGAACTTCATAAAATGAAGAAGATGAACTTTTGACCTTGCCTGTTTCCATTCCAGCATCTCTGAGCATCCATCTATCATAACAGCCCAACAAGAGGGAGACAGTCAGTTGCAGAACCTCTCCTTGTCGGTAATCTCTGAGCCCACTATCGCCAATGTCACTGTTCCAATCTCTGAAGCTGAGACACAAGAGCTTTCAGACAGTCCTGAGTCACAAATACTGGCCAGGAGGGAGCGCACGGAGGCGGAGGTGCGGGTGGAAACTGTGGCCCGGGAGCTGGTGAGCAAGGATGAGGCTCTTGCTCCTCTTCTGGACATCTGGGCAAGCACCACTATGCTGGACTTGATGGACGACATCTTTCCCTCATCTGCTTCATGTCAATTGAAGAACAGAATCAGTCATGTAGGTGACAGGTAAGGAAGAAAACAGTCACAACACCTATTTGAGGGGTATTATGGGTAATGTGCTGAATGTATGTTTAATGAATGTTGTTAATGCACAGCATATATTTATATTAGTTCAAGAAAATAAATATCAAAAAACAAAAATGAAGAATGAAGTGCCTAGTCATGTTTAATTTGCAGGGTTTTTGTTTTATGGAATTTAAAGAATTCTACATGGAGTAGGACTGACAGTGTGACAACACTAACACCTAGTGGTGAAGTGCTGAACATATTCAGTTCAATATAGAGATTAAATACACTGCACCGCCAAAACAAAAGTCCTGCACTTTAATATTTTGTTGGAGCAACTTAAGCCTTCATTACAACATTTAATCGCCATACGGTTGTTGCTTTAGTTGGCTTAAGTGTTTCAGTGTAGAGTTTGCATGTCCTTCTCATGCCTGCATGGGTTTTCTCCAGGTACTCTGGTTTCCTCCTATAGTCCAAAGACATGCATATTAGGCTAATTAGCTGTTCCTAATTGCCCCTAGGTTTGACTGTAAGTGTGAGTGGTTGTGTGTGTTGCCCTGCAATGGTCTGGTGAGCTGTTCAAGGTGTACCTCGCCTTTGCCCAGTGTCAGCTGAGATAGGCTCCAGCATCACCACGACCCTAGTAGGGTTAAGCGGTTCGGTAAATGAGTGCATGAGTGAGATTTAAATACACATAATATTCAGAGCTGTATGATGGGGTTCTATGATTTAGGATGTCTGTAGGCTTCTGATAAAACAAAGTATCCACAGAGCAGAATTTATACATAAAGACTAAACTGGCTGTCCATTAAGTGCTTTGGCTTTACATTAGCACTGGATCCTAAAAAAGGGGGTTATTGACAGAAAACACTGATGCGTAAACCCAAAACAGAAGAACGAAAGACCCAGAAGCCTGAGGGTGGTTCTCCGTGTCACCAAGAGCTTACGTACTTTGACCATTTTAACTTCTTCATGACTTTTATTCACCAAACCGCTTTATTCTACCAGGGTGGCAGGGAGGCTGGCGCCCATCTCAGCCAACTCTGGCTGATGGCAGGGTACATCCTAAACAGCTCGCTGGACCACTGTAGGGCCAACACACACACACAAACGTTCACACTTACACACACCTAGGGGCAGTCTGGAACAGGCAATTATGTGCATGCCTTTGGACTGTGGAAGGACACCGGAGTACCCAGAGGAAACCTACACAAGCAAACACAAACACACAGAAATGCCCTTGCGGAATCTGGGACTTGAACTCAGGACCTTCTTGCTGTGAGGCCGTGAATAATAATAATAATAATAATAATAATAATAATAATCCTAATAAGGGTCGCAGGGAGGCTGGTGCCCATCTCAGCCAACTCTGGGCGAGGGCGGGGTACACCCTGAACAGCATCGCAGGGCAACACTCACACACACCATTCACACTCACACCTGGGGGTGATTTGGAACAGACCATTAGCCTACTGTGCATGTTTTTGGACTGTGGGAAGAAAATGGAGTACCCGGAGGAAACCTACGCAAGCACGGGGAGAACATGCAAACTGCACACAGAAACGCCGAGCTGGGAATTAAACCCAGGCCTTCTTGCTGTGAGGCGGATGTGCTAACCACTACGCCACCGTGCCACCAGTAATAATAATAATAATAATAATAATAATAATAATACCGATGATGATGATGAAACTGACTGGTGCTTTATCTCAAACTTTTTGGTTGATATAGTTGGGATCATGAAGGAGCCATTTAATTAATGTAAACTTTTGTAGCATAGAACTCATAATGAAGTTTCTAACGAGATTTTAGTTTTTGTTCCATTTTGCATTTTAATGGAATTCATTAATAAGTGCAAGTCAAGTATCTTACCTGATTTTATTTCTTCTTTAAACAGTTTGATGTGTGTGTGTGTGTGTGTGTGTGTGTGTGTGTGTGTGTGTGTGTCCGTTACCTCACACAGTGCTCAGAATGTGGAGTGTTCTCCTCCTGAGGTTCGTGTAAAAGCTGTACAGGGACAGATGGAGACTGATCTGGATGTAGAAGAGTCCAATCTGAATACGAAGAAGGTTTGATTCCCATCTACTCAGAGAAATACAGTATTAATATACAATATACTGCTTATTAGTTAATTTCCCATCAGGTTAAAAACATCCAGTCTGCAGCTTGTGTTAAGTGCAGTGTAACCTTTGTAGGTGGAGCTTCTGCGGGCTCTGACCGTGAGCTTGGAGGCATTGCGGATGGAGAGAGAGAGCCTGGCTGAGGAGCAGCTGTGCTACAGTGCTCTCGGCTCCAAGATTGAGGCGCTGGTGCAGGAGCACTGCAAACCCAACGAGAGTGAGAAGTACCATATGTTTATAGGCGACTTAGAAAAAATCGTCAACCTGCTGCTTTCTCTGAGTGGACGCCTGGCACGTGTAGAGAACGCCCTTAACGCCCTGCAGAGGGAGCCAGAGAAGGGAAGCACTGAGGAGAAGGTGAGAGGTTCAAACACACACCTGTCCTGAAGCTAGTCTGTGTCCTGTAACCATGTTATAGAGCTTATTTTCTGTACTTTAAACTCGGTTTTTGTGTCGTAGGCCCACAGTTTATGGGGATAATCTCATGGGGAGAAAAAAAGAAGCAATAAGTGCTAAATGAAACGATGGGGTAAACTAACTCCATAATCCCGCCTATGATTTTTTGTGACTCATGATGCAAGTGATACTCACTCACTCATTTGCTGAACCACTTAATCCTATTTGGGTTTTGGGGAGGCTGGGGCCTATCTCAGCCGACACTAGGTGAAGTCAGGGTACACCCTGAAAAGCTCGCCAAATCACTGCAAGGCAACAAACAAACACCTCACTCACACCTAGCAGCAATTTGGAACAGCCACTATGCCTAATATTGCCTGTGGGAGAAAACCGGAGTACCCAGAGGAAACACACACCAGTTTATTATTAATATAATAGCGCCTGAGCCCAGTACTTGAACCCAGGACCTTCTTGCTGTGAGGATATGCTAGCCACTATACCAATCGCCTGATACAAGTGATACTCAACAGCTAATTAGCATCTACTCAGAGACACACAGACATGGGACAACCATCCAAGCCATATTTCATTACTGTGGTGCTTCCAGCTGAAGAAAGTAAATGAATAAGGATTTAGTGCTGATCCTCTTAGTAGACACTGAGCACGTAAACTGGGTGGATAAACAGGAAATGGTCTTGGCTGCCTACACAGGAACAACAAACCATTTTCTCATCATGAACAAATAATGATTCTGTGCATTTGCTTTATCACACAATCAAAATTCCAGTTGAATTCCACTATTTAAGCCTTTACCTCAGGTCTGTGAAGTTGGCCCCCCCACTTTCTCAAAATTTCAAAATAACACTGCCATTCGTTTGTGCTAGGTTTTTGCCGTAAAAATTTTCTTTTGTGCTTTTAATGTGTTTAAGTAATTATAAAATGCATTTTCTGGCTTTTGACGTCGCCCAGCCCCCCACCACGCCCAAATCTCACCAAAGTGGTCTCAATCGTTTGTGCTGGTTTTTGCTGATAGAAAGAAATAAAAACAAAAATAACTTTAAAATCATAATAGCAAATTAATTTCTATCAATATTACAAACGTTGAACAGCACTAAAGTTGCTGAAATCACATAATATATGTACATGTGTACATGTCATATACAAGATGTAAGCAACGTTTATTCTGATACCTAAACTCTGGGTGAAAAAAAACCTAAGCTTATGGCTTAAGGAATGGTTCCGTGAGCCTGAAGGAAAAGAAACATCAGAGAATTCAGAGACAAAACAACATACAATGTGTCATAGAAAATACACAGTGGGTGTTTCCTACAGGCTGGGTGTAAAACTGTTCCTGCTTCCTCGTGGGAATAAACACCTGAATACTATTCACAAAATTCAAATATTCAAAACGTGTTACATAGTGAGCAGAATGTGTGGGAAGGTTTTCTTTGTGTTAGTTGTGTGTGTGCGCGCGTGTGTGTGTGTGTGTGTGTGTGGGGGGGGGGGTAATCAGGATTGGAATTAAGGTTTCAGTTTGGATGTGGATTGAGTTGTGGGTGATACTTCCTCAAAACACTCGATGTAAACGTCACTGTATGGATGTGTTAGTGTTCTGTTTCACACTCATTACTTCTCAGTACAATGCAGTGTGTGATATGACGGAAGAGAGGGCAGATATTTCAATTAATGAAAAGCTTTAGAAACTAGCAAAGGAACTTTTCGGTAAAGACTCGTCTCATTTGTACACGAGTGAAGTAAAGAAGAGCTCAGAGATCACCCATCACTAACTACAGTATAACCAAATAAATATCAATAAAATGTTTAAAAATTACATTTCATTAAACAGCACTCCCTAATGCTTATTACATATTTAATGAAATTATAAATTCCATTCATGTTAATATCTACTTATTAAATAAACTGATTCACTCACTCACTCATTTGCGAAACCGGTTAATCCAACCTTTAGGGTTGCAATGACAGCTTGCCAGACCATCACTGGGCCAACACGCACACAACCATTTACACTCACATCCACACCCAGAGGCCTTTAGAGCAACCATTTAGCCTGGTGGGCATGTCTTTGGTCTGTGGTAGGAAACCAGAGACCCTGGAGGAAATCCATGCAAGCACGGTGAGAACATGCTAACTTCACCCAGAAATGTCCTCACCGAGCCCAGGACTCGAACTCAGTCTGTGAGGGAGATATGCTAACCACAACACCACCGAAACTGATTACGCCCTGAATTGATTCACACAGTAGAAAACAGAAAACACTTAAGATGTGTCCTGGTAGCTGCTCCCAAACTTACAATTTTACATTTACATTTCTACTTTATTTTGTTAAAAAAAAAAATCTACAGAAATAATTTGCAGTAATAAATGTCTGAATGATATTAAGCTTTAGTTTTAATGACCTGATAGAAATATACTGTATATAAAGTTAGGTAGTGCAAAATGGTGCACTTATAGAGTATTAGGTACCCTCACTACATAGCATGGATAATGTAGCCAATAGCCCTATATGAACGGGTTTCACTGGTTTTAATTACCCCGTGATCATCTTATGAAATGTTATGTAGTACATGGATGTTACCAAATTAGTGAAAAATTGTAATCGTCTCAATTGAAGGGCTATACATGGTTTCATGTTAGTGTTTCATTGTAATGGCATGTCTGTAGGCACTTATCTCCAAAGAATTTTGACCTTGCTCTGATTCCTACCTTTGACCCAGACATTCGAAAATTAAACTGTCTCTGTTACTTAGGTAGGGGAGTGTCCCCACCAAGTTTGGTAAAAATCTCAGCAGTTCAGTATAGTGGTCACCTGGTGGCACCAGATTTACATTTGAACTATAGTATTGGTTGAAATAAGAACTGATGTAAACAATAGTATTTTTATGGGAATGAGAATACAGTTAAATCTGAAATACTGCTAATGCTAACTAAACCTTGTAGAACATACCCTTTGTTTAGGTTTTTGTTGTTTGGCTTTTAGCACAGTTCAAGGAGCCAACAATTTTACCATTAAACAATGCTTAGCACAGTTGCTACTGCTGGGAGATGACAACTATTTGGCGTGATTGGGAAAATAAAAGAGCAAATGCACACAGAAAGCATGTACATTGTTAGTCTCAAAATATTTGGGACTAGCTGAAGCCAATTGTTTAGCCAGTGCATATTGTGTAACACAATGCCGGGAAAAGGTTTTGTTTTTGTTCTTTACTGAAATGTCTCTGAGCGTAGGACTGTTGGTAATCCCCTAACCCTAAAGGAATTCCTCCAAAGAGTAATTATTGGTGTCTTTTAAATTCTATACTGCTTTTTGTACATCATGCTACAGTAAATGTCAGGTTAAAAAGACCAATCCAGATTCATTTACACATGAACTCCTGAGTCATTATCAGCCTGCAAAAACATCCCAAATGCTGCTTTGCTCTTGTACATCAATAGAAGGCCAGTCAGCTATAAAAAAAAAATATATAAAAAAAGCTCTGTTGATCAGCTTCCATGCTAAAGTCTCTCAGGTCAAGTATAAATAATTTTTTGCATGAGTGCACTTTACACACTGCCATTTTGTTAAATAGTGTAATATGATACGCAGATTGGGTTTCACATTCACTGTACTGGTTTATTCATTTTCTTTGTTAATAATGTCACCACAAAAATGAGTCTCAGTTGTCAGTATGGATATAAATAACAATTATCTGCCGAAAGTGAGCTGGATATCACTAACTATTACTGGGACTGTTGAGGGACATCCACTGAGCCTGCAGCAAATAATTGTTCTGGTATATACCACACAGACACAAAACAAGCAAACTAAAGAAGCAAACTAAAATTTGATTTTTTTTATGATTGTAGTGTGAAACAATGGTCACTGCCCTGTTACTACATTATTTTAGGGCCCATACAATGTTTGAAAAAGGTGCTTTTTTACCTTGAAAATAATGTGAAGACCATATTTTGTACCTTTTTTTTTTCTTTGTTTCTTTTTTTTTTTTTTTTTTTTGTTATGGCATTTTGGTTCATTTCTGGGATTTCAGAATTAGTGGACGTGACAAACTTAAGCATTTTTAATTTAAGCATTATCCCAATTTAAGCAATTTTAATTTAAGCATTATCCCAAGTCTGTGTAGTTGATAATGTTCATTAGTTATACTACAAGAAGATACAGAAGAATCTGAAGCAAGGCGGTTCAGGGTTTGAGTCCTGGGCTCACTGAGGGTGTTTCTGTGTAGACTTCCCACAGTCCAATGACATGCACATTAGGCTAATTGGCTATTCCAAATTGCCCCTAGGTGTGAATGATTGTATATGTGCTGGCCCTGTGATAGACTAGCGAGCTGTTCAGGGTGAACCCTGCCTTCACCCAGAGTCAACTAAGATAGGCTCCAACCTCCCTCCCTCAAATTAAAAAGTGAATAAATGTTCACGTTAGGTAAATGCTGAATAGGGGTTCAAAGAGATGCCAGTACACTGTAGTTTTTCTGTTAAGGAATCTGGACACCCAACTACTGATCCCTCACCATAGTGCTAACTTGACTTGGTCATGCACACTTTTCCTTTATGATATCAGAAGAATCTGGCCAGTTCTGTCCACAGAGCTTAATCAGGTGCTTGTTCAGTCACTTGTCAACATTGATTGGATTACTGCAGCTCACATGTAGCAGGTCTGGACACTATATCCCATCGAACCCCTGTAATGAAGTCTGAATGCAGCTTCCCAAAGTTTTCTTACACCATCCATTTGCTTTGTTCTTTCCTCTGGCTTCTTGTAGCTGCTCTCCTCAAATTTAAAACACTGATACTGACCTACAAAGTTCTCCAAAAAATCAGTTATTCCTGCCTGAAGGCAATCATCGAACCCTGCTCTGTTACTCATTTCTTGGATTCCTTGCAGTACAACATTAAGACTTTTCTCTGTACTGACCCCCATGTGGTGGAATCAAACTGCCATAGCTATTTGAGCAGCTAAGATACTGACTGTCTTCAAAAAAGACTGAAAACTAATCTAATCATAAAAACCTGTTGATTTTGAATGAGATATATTTTGATGGAGTTTACAATACACTCCTGTAATTTGCTCTACGTGAAGCTCATCTGCCAAATGGTGTACATGTAAATGTAGAGGTAAATGTGGTGGTTGTTATGTTTGCCTATGATGCAAAGGACACTTGGTTTAGGACTAGGAGGTAGATATGATCAATTCCAGTGGCAGTGCTGGCTAGTTGGTTAAGGTTACGGGATCAGAAGGTTGTGAGGTCAAATCCCAGCACTGCCAAGCTGTTGATGTTGGGTTTCTTAGCAATGCCCTCAATCCTCAACTCTCCCAGAAGCTTATATCATGTCCCACCTTGCACTCTGAGCCCAGACTTCTGACAAGATGGAATGTGTCCAGAAAATTATGTCTCTCTACTTTAGGTAGGCAGCATGGTAGCGTTGTGATTAGCACATCCGCCTCACAGCAAGAAGGTCCTGGGTTTAGGTCGGCGAGGTCGTTTCTGTGTGGACTTTGCATGTTCTCCCTGTGCTTACGTGGGCTTCCTCCAGGTACCCCAATTTCCTCCCACAGTCCAATGACATGCACATTAGGCTAAATGGCTGTTCCAAATTGCCCCTAGGTAAGAGTGAGAATGTGAATGGTGTGTTTGGATGGTCTTTTGAGCTGTTCAGGGTATACCCCACCGTCTTGGCTGAGATAGGCACTGCCTCCCTGTCACCCTAGTAGCAGTTCGGCTGTAGTCGCCTATATCATGTCTACTAGTTTGTAGTTGTACCTGTTTTTTAAAAGACATATTCTAACCTAAATTTTGAAAAGAACAAACAAACTAAAAAAATTCAGTTCATTTGATTTCCAAACCACTTCTGAACCACTAGGGTCCATCACAGGGCCTCACGATGATTTATAAATGTTCTAAATATGGCTATATGTTTATTTGCTATTAATCCCAATCCTTGATCTGCTGGCTGCATCCACAGCCTTTGCAAAATTGTATATTAGATACAACCTGCATAACTGAGATTTAACCTTGTGTATGTATGTGTGTTTGTGCAGACGTCTTTGCAGCAGAAACAAAGGCAGCTGCGCAGTCAACAGGAAGATGCACGTGAGCTGAAGGAGAACCTGGACCGACGGGAACGCATTGTGCTCCAGTTCCTGGGTGGATATCTGAACACTGTTCAACTGCATGACTATCGGCGCTACATTCGTGCCAAACCAGCCCTGCTCATCCGCCAACGCCACCTGGATGAACTCATCCGGCAGGGAGAAGAGCAACTGTGCAGATTGACTGAGATCGTGAACCATCAGCTCAATCCACAAACAGGCTGTTCTAGTGATTCCAGCTCGCCAAGACCGACCACTGTGACCTCGCTCTGACTGTCCATTAGCCATGAAAGCTGCTGTGAAGAACAACATGACCATAAACGTTAGAACAAGTGATAGTGAGAGAGAGAGAGAGAGAGACTGTTATTACTGTTTCAACCCTCACGTGTGGGAAAGTGCCTTAAGTGAAGGAATCCAAAACAAAATGAAGGACAAAGGTAATGTTATGGTTCACTTTAGGAAGCGTCAGTAGATCCGTTAGCACTACTTATTGTGAATCAGTGTGACTGAGTGTTGGCTGAGATAGGCTCCAGCCTCCCCACGACCCCAATATGGATTAAGAAAGCATTAGAAAATGAATGAATGAATGAATGTGCTTTTCTTGTGGGTTTTTTAAAGGGCTGTGCATCATCAGTCACTTGCGTGTTTAATGAGGTGACTGTTCTTTGTGCACGTGTTCAGCAGACATATCTCTGTATGCTCTGTAACTGACATCCAGCACTCGGTTGTATTCGCTTAACATTTTCAGACTCACTCTTAAAGCCGTATCACAGTAATGAATGTATTACAGTTTAGCATTGATTTTCCCGACGTACACATAAGTTTATGGACTTTTTTTTTTTTTGATCCATGTTCCATTTGCCGCTTCACCTAAACTTTACCTATACAGTAACCCAGGACTCATTTTGGTTTGCATAAAATCTATAGATTGCTTAAAAAAAAAAACCCAGAATTGTACCAGCTCTCTCTCGCCTACTCTGTGATATCTCTGGATGAAGTAATGCAGCTGAGAAGGTTTGCTCGAATCTCTGTACCACTGTTCTGAACCACTCGGAACAAGCAATGGCAGGATTAATAACGTCATACGGAACAATTAAAGCACGGAAGGCGGGGGATGATGAATAGTCCCTTTAAACAGTAGTTGGGATTTATTCAATTCAGTGACATCCACCGAGCCGAGGTGATTTAATACTTTTAGTATCTACTTCATGGAAACATAGGCCAAAAAAAAACAAAAAAACACTAACAAGATCTGTATGGTTTATTATTATTATGTTTTTGGGGGTTTTTTAAATCATGATGGACACACATGAACTTGAGCGCACATCCATTCGGGTGTCACTTTAACTCTTATAGAGTTTTAATAATATATACAGCAGAAACAATGAAAAGAAAACGAAAATGACATTTTTGTAGTTTATTTTAACATCTTTTAAGGGTGACACAGTGGCACAGTGGTTAGCACGTCTGCATAAAAGCAAGAAGGCCCAGGTGTTTCTGTGTGGAGTTTACCTGTTCTCCCCCTGCTTGCATGAGTTTCACAGTAGGCTGATTGGCTTTTCCAAATCGCCCCTAGGTGTGAGTGAGCGTGTGAATGGTCCTTGCGTCCCTGATTAGGATTAAGCGGCTTTGAAAATGAATAAATGAACATATTTTAACCATGACACTGAGGCAGATCAGGTGAGCTTTGCGCTTTGAGCTAATAGCTCTATGTATCTAATGGCATCTGTTCTGGTCTGTTCATCCTACTCATTCAGAAGTGAAAGTAATGACACGAAAGTAAATGCGCTCTGTAAAGGTATTTTAGTTCGGTATATATTACAGGAAACACAAAAAAATAAATTAAAATGAGATTTTTTTTTTTTTTTTTTTTAAAGCGTGGTAATGACAACAGCGCTTGCAGACATTGCCGTGACAGTGAATGTCTGTCATTTTGATTCAAGCATTATCCACTCGGAGTGATTTTTAATCCTAATATAGCACACGAATAAGATCGCACCATTACCATGTAGTATATACTAAAGAAATTGATGCAGATAAACAAAACAAAACACAACTGCAGAGTCCAACACATGTGTGTGCAGTACATTGAGTTTACTGAGCACGCTGCACACCAAGATAAGCTTCCTCCACAGGAACAGAGCATTTCATGTCTGGTGTCCTCCTCCTGATTCTGAATGAATCGTACACACACACACACACACACACACACACACACACACACGTGCACCCACACAGTAAAATCTGTGACACAAAGCTAGCATAAAATGTTGTGTTATTTATAAACAGTCTTGATATGAGGATGTGTGTAATTTGTATGCTGCGTGAATCTCTCCAGATTAGAAACGTTTGTATTTTGTAACCAGATTGACCCGGAGTGCACGTAGCCTGTACATATTGTGAATTGTTTTCGGATGCCTTATTAAATGTTCTATTAGCATAAAAAAGTGCATGCTGCTGAACTGTTCCAAATCAACACACCTGAACATGTTAGCAAGAGAAAATATTTTGATGGAATGTCGTGTCCATCTCCTACATTTCCATTAGAAACACCAGTGCTTTGAGTTCTGCTGCCTGATGCTGGATCAGATTGGAAACATGGTCTCTTTATTACCCAAATATTGTTTGCAGCGTTTATTTTCATCTTTATTTTTGAGTGCAAATGTTAAATATTTAACCCTGTACAGATCCATTACGACACGCTTTACTGAACACTGTATGAACATGCACACCAACACTGGTACCACTGATACTTCACTTTCACTTCATTTAATACACCTAGACGTTCAGCTTTAAAAACCCCACAGCTGAAGTGGTGTCTTTTTTCTTTTCTTTCTTTTTTTTTTTTTTGTTTTGTTTATGGAACACGTTGGACTTAATGCTGTTTGGATAAAAGTACCGAAAAAGCACAGATGCATTTTTACAAATAAATCTATCGTGTAAAAGAAGACTCGTCTGTGAAGTCAGTATCATTTTGCCTTTCGCTTGCCGTGATGTTGAATATTATGAAGAAATGCACCAACAAGATGACCAAAGCTCTCCAGGGACAATGAAATACAACGCTATCCTATTATCATTTGCTTCCAGAATGTTTTCTTTAGGGATTGGAATCCCAGGGATCACCTGATACCTAATACCTGATATTATCACAACACCCAGGTGCGGATTTGATTTGTATTGCGATTCTGCAAGTCTTTAAATATCACAATATAATATTACAACTTCTTTGTTTTTGTTTTTTTTTACAAACTCCAGGGGGTTCAACTCATTTTCACAGAAAACCACACATCACTGAATTTGTAAGTTATTGGGGGACGAATAATCCTTGATCATGTCTTCAAGAAGGGCAACCATCAGATCTGCATGGCAGAATGATTACTTCAGGTCAGGGCCTCCTGTTCCTGGTGATCTACCATCTTAAAAATTTTAACTCCAACCCTAATGGGGCCCATCTGACAAATCCAGTCATCACTTTAAGTCTTCATTTCCACGTCTTAAATCTTAGATGAATGTATAGGTGGGCATAATTAGGGTTGGAGTGAACGGGTTCCTAGGGTTGGAAAGATAGATCACCAGAAACAGGGTTGGGCATCCCTGCTT
Source organism: Neosilurus mollespiculum (assembly GCA_030014195.1). NCBI lineage: Eukaryota > Metazoa > Chordata > Actinopteri > Siluriformes > Plotosidae > Neosilurus > Neosilurus mollespiculum. The sequence goes on along the minus strand of JAQMYF010000026.1, from coordinate 18,624,670 downwards.
TGTGTTTGTCCTGTTTTCCTTTATTTACTTTTCTTTTTTGACGATGCGTAACAGCGACAAGCTTATTCCGTTTTTTTTTTTTAGTATGACTAGCTGTTTACTTGAAACGGTTACCACCACCTAGTGGAAGGATGATGTATTACATTTCATGGTAATGGTCAATGCAATGAATGTACAATAATCATATTCTTGGAAAGATCTTGCGGGCCTCATAAAATGAGATGGTGGGCCTTGAGATTGACACCTGTGCTTAAAACTTTGAAAACTTTATTTAAGAACTGCCCAACTGTATTAAACATGAGTAATTAAACATAACCTACTCCAAAAAAATATTTTAAACATAACCTACTCCAAAAAAATATTTTAAACATAACCTACTCCAAAAAATTACTAAATATTTTAAATATGATGAATAAAAGAAACTGATTTTGTGGTGCTACATGAATCTCCGCACAAAACACTCACAATACATAACTGAATCGATATTAAATGCATCAGCTTTTGTAACTTTGGTAGCATAATAATAATAACAACAATAATAATAATAATAATAATAATAATAATAATAAAACCTCTTTAAATAAACAGTTGCATGCAAAACAAATGATTAGAACTCTGCGTAGTGCTGCATTACTAATTAATTCCAGCCTTTAAACGTCTGAATTCAGAGTAAAAGCCTACAGTAATGTAGTAAAAGCTACATGTACGATATATTAAAGGAGAACACAGCACTTTTTAAAAGTTAACCTAATCAAAACTATATTAAAATCTTAGACTGATGGCTGCTATTTTAATGGATTAATAGGTGGCCACTTTAAAAACCTAATCTCAGAATGATGACATTGTTAATACCCAAGTTAACATGAAGGAGTTTGGCTTTAGACATAATTCCTTTCAGTATTTTAGGTGTTTGTGTTAAATATATTAATCCTAGTGCAGATATAGTTTCCCACTTCACATGCACTGATTTAAATCAAAGCCTTTTTATACCACCAACACAAATCTATAAGTAAATGGTATGAATGGATCAAAACCCTTTACTATTAGGTATCAATGACATCATCATTCTGAAACTCAAATAACTTCCCATAAAATGATGTCAACAGAAGCTAACGGTTGGCATTTTATACAGAAATTACTCTTCTCCTTAACGGTTGAAACTCAGATAAACACTTGACGTAATGCGTTCACGTCTTCCTTTATCTCGGTCGAAATTCCATACCTTTCTTCAGTCGTGCAGCTCTGGAGCTTGTTGACATTCCTCAGGTGAACATACCAAAACAACAACTACTCAGCTACATCTATTATCGTTTTCAGTTCATCTGGGATAAAAAAGAAAACCATTCCTTCACCTGAACCTCAGCATTATAGAGTATATATATATATATACTGTGTGAACTCTGTGGTCTTTAGCTTAATTATTAACCAGTACTTGGTTCACGGGTCCCACAGGGCCTTATAACCCGTCAGCTATATGTATAATGAATATAAATAGCCTGGTTGAGGTTTGTGTTTAACATGGATATTCTAACCTGTACATTAAGTCAGTAAAAAAAGCCAGAAATGTTTGTGTGTAAATGTTTGTCAGCATGGTTCAACTAAGTGAAGCAAGGTGTTGTGCAACCTTATTGCATTAGCGCCACGAAACCCTCCTCTAAAACCTGCTCAACAAGAACATAAACACAGATGGGTTATGTTGAGAGATGTGACATCGATAAACTGATTAAAATAAAAACTGACGATATAACCAAGTCAACTGACTTTATTTTATTGCCATATAACGTTGTTGAGCCTCGACCTGACCAGCTGAAGACACAACGCCATGGTCAGGTGCTCTGACAAAATCTTAGTGCTGACATGCAGGTCATTTAGTTTAATGGTGACGGCCTTCTGAAACTTGTTATAAGACAATACAAATCTTACATTTTATATCGTAAAATTAGCATATTTAAATGAGCTAATGTCAGTTAATCGTGTTCAATAAGGTTTAAAATTCTGATTTGTTGTTCAGCGGGATGACGTCTACCAAAACGGAACTTGTTAAATAGAGACTAGTCTAATTCATTGTTCTGAACAGTTTAACCTTGTACCATGTGATAACCTGAACAGCTTTACTTCCTAAAAGACTGCATCATGTGGAAGTAAAATGCCTGCCTGGGTCAAAGTCAACCCTTATGAAGTTAAACAATTTATAGAAAGCAGGCAGGGTAAGACCACACTTCAAATCAAAACACACTCCTGACATGCTGGGACATGTGTGCGATTACTTCACACACGCCGCAGCTCATGGATTAGACATGTCTTACATTTAAGAAGCAGACAAATCTGGATCTGAACATGGAGTATTCATTTTGTTTTGGTTTAAAAAAAACCCAAAAAAACCTTTTGCCTCAAGTTCCTTGTTGTTCGGTCTCTTGCTTTACAGCAGTAGAATCTCTTCAGGGCCTTTTCGATACGCTTCAGTAACGTCTCGGCTGACTCGGGCAAGCTTCAACAAATATTCCCATCACTTGCTATGCACCAACATACCATAAGAGAAAGAGTGAGAGAGAGGTGGGTTGAGAGTCAGTGCATGTGAATGAGTGACTTTACCTGGAAAGATTTAAATGTACAATACTGTACATTCAAGTACTGGTTGCCATGGTATCACCCCAGCAGCAAGCAAAATGGGTTGTTCTTTTCCAACAGTAAAATCTTTAAGACCTTCTCTTTTTATTCAGTGAATTCCAGGATAAATGCTGGGGCCTGATGGTGAATCATTAAACCCACACATAGAAAGAGCTGAAGGCTTCCATCGATTGGTCTTCACAAATATCTCCAAATGAAGTCCTTGATTCTGGAAATAAAAATTGCTGTTCTGGTTGAATGTGTATACACGTGATTTTATGGAAGCTGTTTCAAGTTCATAGCCCAGTCAGATGACAGGGCAAAGTCCTGCACCTCATGAACAACTGTGGAAGGATCCTCGAGCTACTTCATACCAGGTACATTAGCACATCCCGGAAAAGTTTACTGAGGAAGCTGGAAGCACAGAAGACTGCAGTGCTGGCAAAAGCTGGAAGTTTGCTTTTTTTTTTTTTTCTTTCTTTCTTTTTTTTTTTTTAAAGTCAGGATTAACAAGCAGAGTTCAGGGGGCAAATTCCACTCCTGCCATCAAGCTGAAAAATAAAACCCTGTTCCTAGAGATTCAGATTCTTTGGAATCACATTATTATTAGAGTAGAAATACAGGATGAAATTATGACGTATGATGATTAATAAATAACGAAAAAGACTCAATAAAAAGCAAAAGGTGGCTGATAGAATTTAGGTAAAACGTAGAACAGTAAAGCAAACAAAGTGGAGTTTGGAACCCTCTGGTGTTCCCCAAGGCACGAGAATCGGACCTTGTCTTTTTCTGCTAATGATAAACAACCTTCAGCCCTCAGAGGTGCATGCGTGGTAATATGTGGATGATACCACGCTTGCTGAGGTTGTTCCAAGACGTGGTTGCAGCAGAATTAAAAGTTTTGTGCGAGCTGTTGAGCAGTGGTCCAGAAACAATGAGCAGTTCAACACTGATAAGTATCAGGAGCTGGTAATTGATTTCAAATGCGTGATGCACCAGTTCAATCCTGTCATCATCACCTCTGAGGAACTTGAATCCGTTTCTGCAAAATATAAGGAGTGAATATTTCTAACATCCTTCAATGGAATGGTCAGATCACTGATGTTAAAAAAAAAAAAAAAAGGCCAATAAGCACATTTATTTCCTGATTTTGCTAAAGCTATCACAGAACACTGTTTCTGGTGTTTTATTTATTTTATGTATTCTACCTGCATCAGACCTTTACTAGAATATTGTTAGCCATTACGCCCCCATGTCCTGCCTGCTTACCTGAGCAAAGACTGAGAGTGCATACAGAAGCACGCACAATCTATTATACCTCAAAACCTTTCATACCGGATAGTCTTATATCCAGTAATCTTTGCTCGCTCAAGGATAGGAGTACTGAACTGTCTAATAAGCTTAATGAGACCTTTATTGGGAATCCAACTGACAAGCACAGCACAATACTGCACAAGAGATATTATATTCTATAGTCATATTTAAAACAGATTTCTATCCATATCTACTTTGCAAAATGTCATTAAATTCAGCCTCTGGCTGCAATCTGATATTTCTTTATAATCTATCTATCTATCTATCTATCTATCACAATATGGAAATTGTTATAGACAGCAATTCAGTACTGTTCTGGGAAATTTTGTTCATAAACTATATTATTACCCATTCAAAATATTTTCTCATTTCTGATTGGTGGAAACCATCAAATAATTCTTAATATTCTACTATGAGCCAGCTTATCCATCACTGACATCAGATAAGTTGAATGAGTAAGTATTTTGAATGAATAATAGGGAAAAAAAACTATAGAATTCAGCAGATAAAACCCTCTCTGTGAACAATTCTCTGTTTCATAATTAAATAATTGCTTACTGTTCCTAATAGCAAAAGGAAAACCCATGTGACTTTTAAAGCACCCAAAATGTTTAATATACGGTAAAGAATAAACATGAAGCCTCCTTACAAAGTGCGATTTTCAATACTGAACACTACATTTACAGAAAAGTGAACCATTAACCCTTTCCCTTTGGTATTCCTGCTATTTTCTGCTTGCAGCTAAAGAAGGAACAAAGTGGTAACGTGCACATCCTCGCACCATGAAATCTAAAACCAAAACATGTCAGCAGCAATTGTGCAAAGCAAACTTTTATACACAATCTTTAATACGGTTAGTAAAACAACCTTAAAGCCTGAGACCAAAATAACGCAGGGTCTGATTCAAGCAGGTGTTCATTTGATCAGCTGTATACAAACAGGAAAATACTAGATTGTACTGTGTTACATTTCTAAAGACTGAAGCCTGATACCATGTTTCTATTAGACGGACTCTGCATTGGCAGAAACTCTAAGATGGGACTTGTTTTTGAATAACACAGCAAATGAAGTGTGTCTCTTTACTGTAGCTGCTGATCTGTTGACAGGTGCCACTGGGGGTCTATTTACAAACCATGGTACCCCTTTACTACCCCCAGCCATCCCCTGGGGAGCACCAAGCAGCTCCAGCAGATCTCGGTCAATGTCTTTTTCCAGATAATGCCACGGCCTCTTACCACTGTTGTCCCGGAGTGACACATTAGCCTTGAACTTGTGCACCAAGAGGCGCAGGAGATTTTTGTGGCCATGAAGAGCAGCCAGGTGTAGTGGCGTGTAGCCACAAGTGCTCCTAGCATCCACATCCAGGGTCAGCCCTGCTTTCTGCACACCATACCACAGAGTGTTCAACACCCGGTGGTCTCCATGCTTGGCAATCCAGTGTAGTACGGTGTAGCCTGTTACAAAGTCCCGTTTGTCCAGCAGGCTTGTATCCTCTCTGAAAAGGGCATAGATCTCAGTCCAGGTACCGGAGGCTGCTTTCAAAAACCACTCATGCTCCTGAGGCTCCAAAGGAACCTGGATGTGTCTGTTTCCACAGGTCGATGAGTCAGGACCCAGGCTGCGAACAGAGCTGGCGGGGGATACACTGTCCAGGGGGCTGTGGGTTTGGCTGGAAGAGACGTTAAGGAAAGAGGTAATCCGGTGCAGTCGCTTGAGCCGGGCTGTTTCACTGTCCTCCCGAAATGCTTGATCCAGATCTGCCCCCAGGCTCCGACACATCCGGCTTCGCAGGCGATGAGACAGTCGCCGGGCAACAGGTCTGTTATAACCACGCTCATTTGGTGCTGAATTTGGAAGAGATGTTTGGGGTTCTTCATCAAGATGCCCAGTTGAGTGGTGCCAGGGTGTGGCCTGGGATTCTTGGAGATGTTGCTGTGATAGTAGCCTGACCTCAGGGGACCGATGGATTCCAGCTGGAGCCTGCGCCCTGCGTTCTGTTAAAACATCACCACGATTCAGTGCATCATCACTGGACCAGCTGTCCTGGGAAAATGCTCGCGGCCAGTCAGAGTGAACGGAAGAAGGCAGGAGGAGGTTGTTTTGGCTGGAGGACAGGCCTTGGAGACATCTGGGCTCCAGGCAGCTGGAAGCCCCACGTGGGTGGGGTGTTTCTAATGAAAGACTGTTGCTCTGGGAAGCAGGCCTGACTGGAGCTGCTGCTGTAGCTTCCGAGTCCTCCGGCTCATGGATGTAAAAACCTGTAGCCTGACCATAGCAATCCGGCCTGAGCAGACTGTCATTGCTCTGGCTGAGGCTATCCCACTGATAAGCATCAAAATGGGAAGCATCACTGGGGACTTCAATTAAACACGGACTGGAAGCTGAAATCTGTGACTGTCTGAGAGGGATGGGAAAAGGCCACGCACAAGAAGGATTCTCATCAAATGACTGAAAAGAGCCAGACAGGGTGTGTTTATGTGCGTTGTCTGTGGACGGCAGCGTCACCCTCACCTCACAGTGTGGATAATCTGGAGGAGGACGAAAGGACTTCCGGCTGCTGATATCTGCTTCTCGTAATTGTCCGGGTTTGGCACCAGGAACACCATTGTGTTCAGGATGCGTCTTCTCCTCTACTGCCTTTAGCTCTGACGGTGGTGGGGGTTCGGGACTCTGTTCGCTCCCACTTGAGCGTTTTGAGTCCACAGCAAACGAAGACGTGTCCAGGGAACACGTGTCTACACCCCTGTCTTTGCTTGGGACCGGGGACACCCTGTGTTCCCATGGTCGATGTGACGAGGTTTGAAAATCTTGGTCTGAACTGAGACGATTTCCGCGGTTGTTCAAAATCCCTGCGGCTGGTAAGACCTGCTCTGTGCTCTGAAGCCGAGAGAGTTGAGTCGGAACACTGGGACTCTCTCCATGACCCGGTCTGGCCCCACACGCTCCCACCTCAGCGCGTGCAGCAGCAGCAGCTTCCGGTTTGTCGTCGGTCGGACTGGGCGCGCGGGCGGAGACGTCTCCGAGGTGCGCGCGGTACTTCCTCTTTAACACGATGTAAGACACCCCGAGCTCGTGCTTCACTGTCGCGACGGCGTTCACGTACCTCTTAAACAGCTCGCGGTTCAGCACGCGCTCCTCGTGCTCCCGTAAATACGCTTTATAATGCGTCAGCAGGTCCACGTTCCGCACCGTCCCGCCGCTACGCAAAAGGAAACGCAGCACCGACTCCTGGGTGAAATCGGTGGCCATGCTGGGAAACCGCGACGAGCGCCAAAAGTTCACGACGTTCCAAACCTGTCAGGAGTTTCAGCCTGTCGAGCACAAGCCCCGCCCACACGCAGTGCGCGCGCGCGCGCTCTCAACTCCACCTGCACACCTGCGCGAGCTGGAACAGTTTGATATTTGGGAATAAATCAAACCATGAATCACAGGTTTACAATCCAGTATCAAACAACTGAAACCACCAACTTTGGGTAAACAACTACAACTTTAAGGGTCTTTTCCACAAAACAATCATCTCTGATATTTACTTTATTTAATTGAGCATTTATTATTATTATTATTATTATTATTATTATTACTATTATTATTATTATCATTATTATTATTATTATTATTACTATTATTATTATTATTATTACTATTATTATTATTATCATTATCATTATTATTATTATTACTATTATCATTATTATTATTATTATCATTATTATTATTATTAATATTATTTTTATTATTATCATTGTTATTATTGTTATTATCATTATTATTCTTATTATTGTCATTATTATTATTATTATCATTATTATTATTATCATTATTATTATTATTATCATTGTTATTATCATCATTATTATTATTATTATCATTATTATTACTATTATTATCATTGTTATTATTGTTATCATTATTATTATTATTATCATTGTTGTCATTATTATCATTATTATTATTATCATTGTTATTATCATTATTATTATTATTATTATCATTATTATTATTATTATTATTATTATTATCATTGTTATTATCATTATTATTATTATTATCATTATTATCATTGTTATTATCATCATCATTATTATTATTATTATTATCAGATTTGGCAACAATAACAATTATGTTTGTTGTTTTTGTGCAAACAACCCCAATTTTTTTTTTTACATACACACCTCTAACAAACATTTGAGATTAGTAGAAAAAAAATTAATAAATAAAAAAAACCCAAATACATAAATTAGTTCTACCAAATGTTTACCCAGAACATTAAAGGGTTAAAAAATATATTAAAAAAGGTATTATATTTCAGAAGTATTTTATAAGACCTCTTATCCATGTGCACGTTGTATTCAGTGTTCAGGGATACTGGGAGTTTCTGAATTTCCACCATTCATTTATTCATTCATTCATTTTGTAGTCCGCTTAATCCTAATTAGGGTCGTGGGGAGGCTGCACCCATCTCAGCCAACTCTGGGCGAGGGCAGGGAACACCCTGGACAGCTCACCAGTCCGTCGCAGGACAAAAACACGCTGACGGCTATGCAGCCTACTCTTTGAATTTTCACCATTGAGCTTTTATTCTGTTCATTCATTTTGTAATCCGCTTAATCCTAATTAGGGTCACGGGGAGGCTGCGCCCATCTCAGCCGCTCCCGGGCGAGGGCAGGGAACACCCTGAACAGCTCACCAGACTATTGCAAGGCCGACGCGCAAATAACATTCGTACTCACACTTAGGGGTGATTTGGAACATGCGATTAGCCTACTGTGCATGTTTTTGGACTGTGGGAGGAAACCAGAGTACCCGGAGGAAACCTGAGCAAGCACGGGGAGAACATGCAAACTAAACACTGAAATGCCTGAGCGCAGGAATGGAACCCAGGACCTTCTTGCTGTGAGGCGGACCTGCTCACCACTGCGCCACCGTGCCACATGCTCTTGTTCTAATAATGAAACTAAAATACATCAATCACATGATGGATTCCTGTAAGTGTTCACTATCTACATGTTAAAAAAAATTATAAAGAAGAGATCTTTATAATATATAAGGACTTTTGTCCACTAAATCAATTTGTATGTTTTGAACAAAGCACACTAAAAACATCAAATACTTCTGCAATGTTTTATACACTAGAGATTGATATGTACTGCACGGGATGTGACTGTTTACTGTGTTCTGATTCGTTGGCATCCAGAGTGGATAATGCTTGAATAAAAACGACAGACACTCCCGGTTTGCCAAGGACAATTGGAGCAGGCTGTGTCATGATTTTTCATAGAAAAATAAATCATAAAAATCTCGTTTTAGTTTTTATTTTATCGATGTGTAGTATATACTAAAATTTTGAATGACTAAAAACGGGCCTTTAGTGATCTCTGAATAAGTAGGTTAAACAGACACCCTTTCGCTACACAGTGTTTACTTGTTCTTGGAACATGTGGAGCTCATCTGACCTGCTTCTGTAAAGGTTTTGGTTTGCTTTGTGTTTCTGAATAGTGCTAAACCTCTTTAAAAAAAAAAAAAAAAAGAGTTCAAGAGACAGTTACACAGCTTTTATACACCTGCACAGAGCTCATGCCTTTATGATTTTTATTTGTTGTTTTTTTTTAGTGTGCAAGTCCTGCAGTGTAATATTTTTTGAGTGCATTTAGCTTTGATTACAACAGGTAACCGCCATGGCATGGTTGCTCCAGTTGGTCAGGTTGAGGCTCAGCAACATTAATGTGGCAATAAAATGAAGTCAGCTGATGAGATGAATGTAGTGAAAGAGCAGGTTATCACATCAATGGACGTTTTCTTTCCTGATGGCACGGATATAAAATGGGGGGTCAAATAGTGAGAGAGGTTCAGGGAGCACGAGGAATAATTTTCTCACACGAACTGACACCACACAGTCAAAACCGCCCCGCTGTAGCCACTTTCATAATTTAACCACATAAATTAGACCGGTCATACATAAAAAGTAAACCCATGCTTACATTTATCACACTATCAAATCGATTAAATTAGGATCAGGTATTTTATCTTATTTTATCTAGGGTGTGGTGTCATCAGGCCAAGAGCTCTCCAAAACCTAAAAATGTAGATAGCTATTAGTCTGGAAAGGGATTTAAAAATATCTCTAAATCATGTGGGGAAAAAAATCCACAGTAAGGAATATGACCTATAAATTGTGTAGATTTCCAACAACTGGCAATTTATCTATGACTGGATGCCCCAGAAAATTGAACTTTGAAGTGAAAACAAGTCTCTAAAAATCCCCCAGTTTCGACACTAACCCTTACAACTGTTAGTGTGAAAGCGCACACAGTAGGTGGACAGAAGTCTTTAATCAGAAATCACACATACAAAGAAAAACTCCAGCCAGTGAAGTGAAGTAGACGGTTTCCATTTATTTGAATCTTTGTGGTGATGTTTTGGCAGTGAGGGCATCCCTCCTCCCTCCAGAGAAGAACAGAGCCAGAGAAGAACGATTATCAGACAAAAGGAATGGTAATAGTCTAAAGCTTTTTTTTTTGTGCCATTTCAAGGTGTTTTGTAATTTTTTTTTCAACCTTTTTTTTGTTAAAGTGATTCTACAGGTACGTTATCTTTTCAAACAATAAAACATTCTTGTGCCATGTGTGACAGAATGGTGTGTTTACATGAACTCTTCATTAATGCTCTTGTAACAAAAGTGATAGGGATATCATCACTGTTCAACCACACACACAAAACTCAATGGCCAAGACATGGTGAAAAGAATAGCTACACAACTGAGTGTGTGTGAAAGAGAGAGAGAGAATGTGTAGTTATAGAAATGTGTTAATTTTTTTTTATCATTTTAATTCTAATTATTTAAAGCACTGCATTATCAAATAATAGTTTTTAATAAAATTGATCAAGTTTAACATGCAGACCAAGAAAAGAAAAAAAAGGAAGAAGAACAGCACATGAGATGAACACAGCATTCAAACACCGTGTGCAGTAAAAACACACAAATAAATACAGAGTTTTCACAGAGAGAAGAGAGACGCAGGACAGTGATGTACAGAGACAAGACACTTGAGTATGAGTGGACTGGGGAGTAGCACCTCCTACATTTCTGTGAATACTTTCCTTTTTTCACATTTGAAGTATGATCTTGGGATTAGACTCGACAGACAGCCATGAAAGATCTGCAGCGTGTTTTGTGTGTGTTTTAGCTCTGTTCTGCTCTTAAGGACTGAGGGAAGCGGTCGTAACTGCGCTCTGGCCCCATTTTAACCCCCATTTCAACCTTCCTAGGAGACACCCACAGGTTGAAGGGCAGGGCATGGTGTGGACCCACCCTCTACGGACTGGTACCCTGGAGTGGTCCCGCCCCCTCCTCCTAGCTCTTCCTCGTTGTAGAGACGCTTGATGCCATCAAAGTATTCATCCACATCCATTTGCTCCACCTTGCGCTTGGCCGAGGGCTTCCTGCGCAGGGTGGGCGGGGCAGGGTGAAAGATCACGTTCGGGTCGTAAGGGGTTTGCATTTGGTGGCAGACGTACACAGTGTTGGGAGGCAGGGATGCCGTGTGTGTGGAGAGACAACGTGCCACTAACTCTCGGCAGCCGATCAGCTTGGAGCTGTCAATCTGAGGGAAGATAAACATCCTGATCAGTAAGAGGGTGAAAATATACCGACATGATATGCATTTTTGATTCACTGTAAGTGCTCACGCTTTCATACGGCATAATTCATTTGCCACCAGTTTCCAACTGTCAAGTACGCCTCTTTATCACATGCGACCACCACCGAGCAGGGAGGGGCGAGAGCAAGCATGTGCCTCTTCCGAGACTTGTGATGCTTTCCGTCTGCGTCTCAGCGTATTCAGCATAAAGCTTTTGGAAGTAATGCATGAGCTCACAGACACATAAGATGGCGATCACTTTGAGTGACAGGGAAGTGAGTGTATGCCATCCCTCCCTCCCGTGAGAGCTCGATGTCATTTCTTCAAAACAGCCTCAGTTCATCATGATTACATAACACTTTGAATCATTGCTTTTAGATGGTGGGCCATGTTGACATCATTACACATTTTAGCAGCAAAAGACCCAGAGCACCAGAACTGGAACAATGAGATCACCAAGAGCCGTACGAAGAATTCAGAGTTTCAGAAGTTGAGAGATAAATTATATGAGAGATATATTAGGGGCCTAATAAAGTGGCAGATGGCCGTACTGCAGCAGGTGTGGTTTAAAACAACTCAGGCTTTTATCAAAAACTCATCCATATTCAAATTTAAGATAATTATATACACATAGATATATAGACAGATAGATGGATGGATGGATGGATGAATAGATAGATAGATATAAGATATATAGACAGATAGATATAAGATAGACAGATAGATGGATGGATGAACAGATAGGTCGATAGATAGACAGACAGAACAAAAGTGCCAAATCGTTTTCACTTCACAGAGCTTCTACTGACTGGATTATCCAGTACATGTTAATACACATTCATTACATTGTAATATGTTTAGTACATGTGCATGTATGCATCTTTACCTGAACTTTGCGCAAGAGGTCGGCAGCGAGAGCGAGCCAATCAGGACACAGCTTTTCCAGCTGCAGTGTGACGAGAGCAAGGGCCAACATGGAGCCACGCTCCTGCAGCAGTGCATTATGGGAAAGGCAGTGCAGCAGCTCCTGAGTGAGCAGTGCGAGGTGCTGTGATCGATTCAGACCCAATAACACGCCTGAACTTACAGCCTTGCAGCTGAACACCATTGCATGGAACTAGACAGAGACAGAGAGATGCAGGAATAATGAGAACGAAATAACATGCATGTAAATTAACATGCAGTACCATCATCCACCACCAGGATGCACTCTGAACCCAAATATAAAAATTCACCGCAGGGGTCCAAAGCTCCTGCCGCCCAGGAATGTGTATTTTAAAGTTGATCTATATTTTCGTTAAACCAGAATCAAAACTGTTGTGTTAAACAAATGAAGTCCAGCTGGCTCATTAATTATGCATGGATTTTGGCGTGCACCAATCCCAGGCGAGGTACCTGCAAGACAAACCCGCATACCAAATTCTATTAAAAATCCAAGCAAGCATTCTCGAGGTATCGTCTGGAAACCAAAGGGTGACTGATGGACGTACTGACTGATGGACGCCCCCCCCCGGGAACTAACATATTCTCCCCATCAGTGGCTCTAATCGGAGTTTATTCACATAGACAGCTTGTACAGTTTGATAACAGGATAACACGCAAATACGAAAAACAATATATATTTAGATTAAGTTCATGTTCTAACAAGGATTTTTCAAACAGCCAAAGAAAACTCATTTGTTTTAAATCATGTATTAATATATAAGGACAAAAACAAATCATGGCCGTGGACTTTCACCCACATCTATGTTACCCCTCACCACAAACTAAGTCTTAATGCACCAAACTTAATGCAACGTGTTTCTCACTTCCAAATGTTTTGAGTAAAGTCGTGAGCAGTAAACAGTTTCCTACAGAGACTGTAGATTTGTGAGCAGAATCTATCTAGTTCAGTAATAAATAGCTTATATTATCATTATTTTTATCGCACAAGTATAGAACTGAGACTTTTTGTATCATGAACTGGAAAGTGTTAAACATAAATAAATATATATTCACAAGAAATGCCGACTAATTCAGAAACATGGACCCAAGCATCGCTTTGCCGTAAAGCACACGGCAACACTGAGCTGCTTTTCCATGTGAATGATGTTCGTTGTTTACCCACAGAAAATATTTTGGGAAACTCAAAAAAAAAAAGTGTTTTGCATCATTCTGTTTATCAGCTGAATCTTAATGAACCTTTAATCTGTGATTGGTCATCGCATCGCGTGAAAGTTCTTCTCAGTTTTACTCTACTCTCGCGTACTTCACGTCACTTGAGAAAATTCCACCTCTCATTGCTTATTTAGCTGGCGATCATTGATTTTTGCAGATTTTCATCACTTGGCATAGTTATAACAAAATGTCTCCTACTAATAAGTCTTGCCCAATTAAAAAAAAAAAGAAATAAATAAAATGCATTTTTCTGTATTATATATTACGTACCCCACCCAACCGTAGAGGTTTTTTTTATTCAAATCCATGCATAACTTATATATGCATAACAAACCAACCCAAGTGAAAACATTACCTTCTGGCAGAGCAGAGGTAGAAATGTATCTCAAGTTTAAAGAATTTATTCACAAAATTTAAACAAATTCTAATTACTCAAAAAGACAGTTTGGTGCATTAAGACTCGTTTTGTGGTGATAGGGTACATATAGGCTTTTTAAATAAAACGGTGCTCTCTGTGTGATTTTTTTTTAAAACTTATTTATATATTTATGAGACACTCACTATGTGCAGGAAATCAAGGGGCGTGGCTGCATGCAGGTCCCAGCTGAGTTTATCCAGAATGATCCTCTCCATCCTCAACACTTCTGAAGGGGTACATCCACAAGCACTGCTGCTGATCAGCTCTCTAAGTGCAGGGATACGCTACACACACACACACACACACACACACACACACACACACACACACACACACACACACACACACACACACACACA
>JAQMYF010000026.1:18582701-18600688 GCA_030014195.1 Neosilurus mollespiculum | reverse complement strand
TATCAAAGCAACAAGAAGAAAAAGAACAAAGGTCAGATAAATATAAAATGCAAAAGGATAGAAATAAGAAAATATATTAAATAAAATAAAATATACATATGAGATAAAATATGGGATACAATATATATATATATATATATATATATATATATATATAAAATATATAAAATGCAAATGTATTGTCTCATGACCTACATCAAGATTCCATCAAAATCCATCCATGCCCTGAACCACCTAATCCTACTAGGGTCGCAGGGAGGCTAGAGCCTATCTCAGCCGACATTCAGCTCGCCAGTCTATCGCAGAGTCAACACACACAAACCAATTCACAACCAGGCGATGTGGAACGGCCAGTTAGCCTGATGTGCATGTCTTTGGACAATGAAAGGAAACTGAAGGAAACACAGACAAGCCCAGGAAGAACACCACGCAAACCCCGCAGAGAAATGTCCTTATCGGGTCTGGGACTCAAACCCAGGACCGAGACACGCGTGCTAACCACCACACCACCCGCTTCTGTTAAAATGCTTTATGAAAAGGTGTATTGTTCAAACAGCAAAAAAAAAAAAAGATCTAATCTTACTGTGTGTGTGTGTGTGTGTGTGTGTGTGTGCTGTACAATGTACAATCCCAGGTCAACACACTCTACTGGCTTGAGTCTGACTTTGAAACTACTATGATGTTCACCTTGGTTTAAACTTCACTGATCCAGAAATAAATCGTTGACAAAATTTCCATGAAGCACCACAGTGCTGTTTGTTTCTCCTGAACAAAACGAGTTGTTTTTAAATCAGCAAACACTGCACATGTGCCTCATGTAGGACAAAAATAACATCAATCCCAGAAAAGTCTGAACTTCACTTATGGATTTATCCGGGCAGCAGGACAAGGTCAAAGGTCAAATCTGGTGTACAGACATGTAATATACAGTATCACACCGAGCAGAGGTAACCATGGCAACCGGCTAAACAGGGGATAGCAATTGGCTAATCAGCTAACTAGCAAACCTGAGTGCAGGACGGGTTTAGAACCCGGATGTAAAACAATTCCGAATTTCTCAAAACACTGCTGTTCGGTTCTGGTTAATCAGGATAGCGATATATTATCATCTCCTAGCTGTGAAGAAAAACCTTTTACACCGAACACGAGTTAGACTTTGCGAGCTATTTAGCTACACGAGCATTTTTTTTTCGCCTAAGGATGAAATGTGTACATATAAAAATCTGAGGGTTGAAGTCTTGGCGACACAAAGGGTCAGCGGTCGTTACCTCCCCTGCAAGGCTGTGGGAAACGCAGTCCGACTCGGAGATCATCCGGTCCATTAAACTGAGATTAAACAAAACAACACGTCGAACCGAGGCATCTCTACAATTCCTTCTTCACCTCCATTTTGTGTAGAAAAAAAATTAAAGGGGTTTAATGCATATATTAAAGAAGGAAACGAACGGAATATAGACAAACACGTCTATACTTCCGAGGAGGGGACTGAGAGAGGAAGGAGACGCCCCGCCCACTTCTTACTGCGCAGAACCCCTGAAAAATAAATTAATTAATCAATCTAATAAATAATATAAAATAAATGTGTTTATGTGTTTTTAAAATAAATTAGCTAAATTGCTTTTGTTTGTTGTTGTTGTTGTTTTTTTTAAATAAATTCTTGTGGAATTTAGTGAGACGCTGAAACTACTTTCTCTGGCGGACGCACCACGTACATAGCGGTTATGTAACGTGTCTCTCCTCCGGCTGATCAGCGCGACCGAAATATAAAATTCTTCCTTCAGAAATGTATAGCATGTGGTTAATATATTGCACTGTTTATACATCAGGATGCAGGTTGCATTTATCTCCTTCCCTCATGCATAATAACACATATGATAGAAAACCTGCTGTCAAATCTTCAAATAAAAAAAACCCCAATAAATTTAACAAAAAAAAAAACATATAAACATCCTGATGTTGATGCATTTATTATTATTATTTTTGTTATTACTGTGTTTTTTGATAGCTGACTCATTAATTTGCATCAACCAACAAAAACAACAGCTTGACTGTAAAATATGCGCGTGCCCACCATCACGCAAAAGTCATAAACGACCAATAGAAATGGAACAAGCAAGTCGCAATGAGCACGTGAGGAAGCAGCCAATCAGCGTCGAATATTTTGGGCGGACTATTTGAACGCAGGAGATTTCCGGAAGGTGATTGGTCCAAATGGATGTCATTACTGCTGTTAAATGTTTCCAATAACTCACTAGTGTCATGTATTATACACAACCCATAATGTTATACATGGACAGATGAATTATATAAATTATTAAATACAGCTTAGGTATATGTTTATGTGTATTATTATATATTATTATTATGAAAAGGAGAAAATCTAGTGTACGCTTTGTACGTGCTGTGTCTGACGTCATGTAGAGGGCGTGGAAACGGTCTACATCAACAAAAAGAAAAAAAAAGGGTCGGAGAAGAGAAAACAGAGAGAAGCTGTGCTTCAAGAAAATGGCCATCTAACATTTCAGGTACTTTTGTTTTTATGTACATGTATAGTTTACAGTGTGTTTCTGACTCAGTTTACATGTATGTATGTAATGATGTAATGTAAATACTAGGAGTGTAAATAATCATCAGTCTGGGACAGGGCTGGGTTTTAAATCCGTCCTGATACTTGGTTTGAACAAAAGCCAGCTTCACCTTCAGTATTCATCTAATTTCCTCTAACGATTATTATATATAAGGAGGATGTATTTATTTCTGGTTGGTGATTTGAAATGAAATCCAGATGAGATGGTTTTATTTTGTGATATGGGACACCGTTATTGATGGGATCTTTCTGAGATTAATTAAATTATTCTTTCACCCAGTCACTGTCGAAGGAGTTCATTAAATGTATCTTATATATTTGGCCAGTTCTGTGGGATCCAGGAAGGGTAAATCTTAAAAACTTAAACCTGGGAAATGGAGGTTGAATCATAATAATAACCCCTCCCCCCGCTGCTGTTTTTCAGAAAGAGGAAAGAAAAAAAAAACCCAACAGACCCGGAGCTAGCTCTCCGACCCAGAGAAACCCTGTAAACACACTGATTTCTAAAGCGAGGACGGGTTTACAGCTTCTATATGATGTTATATTGTATCAGAGGGTTTAGTGTCCGTGTTATTTTTGAGCTCTTTGGCTGAAGAAGGCGTTAACGGTGGAAATCTGAGCCGCTGGGCTTGGCTAACCTTCACCCTGCGTCTGAACCAGGGCGAGAAAACATTCACCGACACTGTGTTGCTCTGAAAAGGTTTCAGTGAGAAAACCCAAACAGTACGGACCCCGGACATGGACGCCTTCAGACTGCTGAAGGAGGTGAAGCTGAATCTGGAGCAGGAGACTCGGTATCTGCCCAAGGAGTCGGGACTGAGACTGATCGAGTCGAACTCCGAGGTAAACCGACCCATCCGAACCGAGCCGTCCACATTCATAAAAAATTTAAACCCATTCGAACCCAAATGTACTCACAACCTACTGTATTCATCTGATTCATACTAAATTATAATGTTCTCTATCAGTCCTCTAATAATAGAAACTACTCTGATTTCTGGGGAATTGTCCAGAAAAAGCCCTGTTTCTCTCACAAGCTGGAACAAAAACTCAAAAAACAAAACAAAAAAAAATGTATAAACATTTGAAGGACTAATAAAGTAGTCAAACAATTGCGATTTAATATTAAATCATTGTTTTTCATAAATAAATGTAGTATTCATTAACACACATATAGTGTGTGTGTGTGTGTGTGTTTAAAAAAGTGTTTGATAATTTATATATTATATATATATATAATTAAATTTTTTTTTTTTTAACACCAGGGGTGCGGAATCTCTGCAAAATGTCGCAATGCTCAAGTGGAGGATCTATGGAGCTTGACCAGTTTCTTTGGATACAACACACAGACGTTTGTCCTGGCTGTAAATCTGCTGGACAGATTTCTAGCTATGATGAAGGTACACATTTTGTTATTATTACTCTTGTAACCAACTTGGGGTAAATTAAGAACTACCCTAGTACTCCACAACGCTACAATGCCAAATAATCACTCCAAATATAATCTGTCTGCCTTAAAGGTTCAGCCTAAACATCTGGCCTGTATCAGCATTGGCTGTCTCCACATTGCTGCCCAAGTGGTGGAGGATAAGTGTGAGGTCTCGTCGATGCACGAGTTGATCCGCATCAGCCAGTGCAAGTTCACGGTGTCTGACCTCGGGCGCATGGAAAAAATAATCTCGGAGAAACTCAACTTCCAGTTCCAAGCTGTCACTGCCTTAACTTTCCTGCATCTGTACCATGAGATTGTACTGGCGCATACCTCAAGCAGGTGAGACACGTCAGGCTGAGCGGTTTGGTTTCACACACTGGGGGAAAAACAGCAGACAATATAGGTCCAGGGTGCATCAGATGTTTACAGTGCACTATGCAGCTCATGTACACTTTGCACTTCTCTCATCACGCATCATAAACTCAGTTATCAGCAGACACTGTCGTATATCAAAGGGCACAGATAGCAAATGGTGGATACTGTGTGACAAGTCCTAAGGATTAAAATTAAGATTAACCATCAGGCAGCTGGACCTAAAGCACATCTTCATTTTCAGGAAAGAAGTCCTCAGCCTGGACAAACTAGAAGCCCAGCTTAAAGCCTGCCTTTGCCAGATTGTATTCTCTAAAGCAAAAGTAAGTATTTTCACTAAAAATCAATGATGGTTGTGGCTTTTAGTTATAATTCATTGACTTTTTTTTTTTTTTTTTTTTTTGTCCCTTTGTCTTGTTTCCTTGCAGCCATCTGTGCTAGCTTTATCCCTCGTCAAGCAAGAGATCGAGGCCTTGCAGTCAGCTGATCTATTTGAGATCACCCAGTTCATTCAGAGACACTTGAGGGTAAAATTATATCAGTTGGCCAATTTATTTTAACACACCAAAATAAGCATTTAACCAATGACAGCACCATATCATAACATCAACAAACAAAATGCCTTTGGTAAACACAAAAAAGTAAAGGTGTATGTTCGCTTTTGCCCTATAGTGATGCAAGCTCTATTTGTCTCTAAGCAAATCTGTCCAGCTTTTTTGAGAGATAAAGAATTGCAGGCATGCTCAGTACCAGCTTGACCCTCAGCTATCAGCACACTACACACAGTTTTGTGACGTAACTGTCACCGTATGTGTACGTGCAGATTTCGGAGACGGAGCTACAGCTCTGGAGCGGCCTTGTGGCCCAATGCCTGGTGCAGTACTCCTCGCCTGCCTGCTCCAAACCCAATCACAAGAAGCTGGTGTGGATCGTGTCCCGACGCACAGCCCAGAACCTGCACAGCAGCTACTGCGGCGCACCAGAACTACCCACCATTCCCGAAGATGGCTGGAGTGAGAGGTACACAGTAACCTGCACACAAAGAGTTTAACTGTTCACAACCTCGTTTAGATTCAACATTTCATATTCAAAAATAAAACATTCAAGATATTCACAAACCCAGGCATTATAATTGGAATTAAAAAAAAGTCAGTTTGTGGAACAGGTGTAGAATTACCAGTACAGATAGATTGTTCCTGTTCATTTTTAACACATCAGCCAGTCCTGTTTTATCCTGTACTTATCCACAACCGTCTCACGTTACATGTTTAAAGAACAGTCCACAGACAATAGAGTCATTGAAAGCCAATCAGCTGAAAAACAGTGTGGAACTTTAGCAAGTTACTGTAGTAAAATAGGGGGGAAATAAGTAAGTCTTTATTATAATTTTTTTTTATTATTATAGTCAAGAGGATTTTTAGGGGAATCTCAAACACGCCCGTCAGTACTTCTAGTTTCGGTTTAGACGGTGGTTGCTATACACGGTAACTACCCCACCCTAATATAACATTCTTACACTGGACAGCATTCTCTTCTAATTACACACAGTCATCTGGTCACTGGAGCTCGGGTTTGCCTATCTAAACATTTCACCTGCTACAGAAGTGATGTGTATAAGTGTGATGTCACATCTATTAACTGTAAAAGAACTGATGTCTGACTGTACTGAGAAAACAAAGGGAGCAGCCATTTCCTTCAGTATTTAAATAAATAATCCTTAGTTAGGGGATGAGAAGACAAAGTTTTCATAAAATGGACATAGAATCAGATCCTAGGTGTGGTAAGGACAGGTCATTATGTCCTGAACAGGAAAGCAGGTATGACTTCAAAAGTAAGTGCTGTGACTAAGGCAGGGTGTGTGTGTGTCGTCTGCACAGAGTCTGACGTGTGTTTCTCTCCTCTGTCTAGTGATGACTGGAGTGAAGAGCTGAGCTCCGGGGAGGAGTCTCTTAGCAGTTCACTGGGCAGTGATGCAGAGGGGCCTTATTTCCCTGCCCACTTTCAAAAAAAGTAAGCTGCCTGAAAGTGCTCAGCTGATCCGAGGCCATTCTAACACAAAGGAACCTCAAAACACGGCAGCAGCAGCTTCATCTGCCTTATAATACAAAACTCCAGCTTCTGTAGTGATGTCAGAAACCACCCAGACCTCTCCCTGTTAAAGAACCACAGTGCCTGGGTTCCACACAATCTTACTTGACAACATAGTACGGCGTTGTTGTTTTTTCTTCTTTTAAATCTACTCTAAATCTCTTAATTATACTATTTCACCTACTGTAGTTATTACTGATCCTGCTTTCTTTCTTGTAACGGTTTTAAGCTAAAAAAAAAAAAAATTGCACAACATAGGCAGCTAAAGTTTGCAAACCGTGACCTTTAAGAGGGAAAAAATTCTATACAGTGTTTTAATAATTGTAGGTGCATGTTCAGTTTGCCACATTCCAGGAAACGAGTGAGATGGTTTAACAACAGACTGTTGAATTCTGGGTCATTTAGCCCAGTACTGTGCACAGTTTTGTATAACGCTCAGCAGTAGGTTTCATCACTCTTCAGACTGTGTTCAGGTTGTATTTTATGTGTGTTTTGGTTTGTATACGAGTGTGGTTCTGTGACACCAGATTAGGTTAAATTAGCCAAAGTATGTGTCTGTATAGAGCAAAACGTGTGTGTGCGTGCATGAGGGGAAAAAAAAATCTCAAAATGTAAAAATGTCAATAGAAAAAAAACAAAATGTAAATTTGTATAATGTACAAAAAATGTATAGCAAGCTATAGATACTAACTTATTTATTATTGTTATTTTTGTCATGTTACATAAAACTAAATATTTTTAAATTCAGTTGGAGTCTGTTTTTATTCATGGGGGTGGGGTGGGATGGGGGGGGGGGCATCTGAGCCACTGATGAGCCACTGATGGGACACTGATAGATAGAGGGCCACAGAGTCTGGCCCAAGTGTAGCACAGCTAACATGTACATTATATGGGAAACCCCACAAAAATCCCTCTGAACCATGTATCAATCCGTCAATTACCATAATGATCTTCAACAGTACCAAAAGGTTTTTCTTATGAAATTCCATGACTAGCCACCCCCCCTCCCCAAATTGTATTAATACCACTATAAATAATACATAAGCAGGTTTAGGAGGTTCTTTTTTTGAGACTGAAAATTATAACCTGAATTAAAAACCACTTTTATTGCTGACGTATTTCTAAAACCCCTCAGGCAGGCCTGTGTGTGAAGTGACATGGACAATTCAATTACTTCCCTCTTAAGGAAATATTTTTGGTTTGCACAAACACAAAAATCCCTTATAGCTGTTAGTTCATGTTCATGACATCTGATCAGCTGACTCCTGATGTCAGACAGCCTATTGCAATTCATCCTGCACTGAGGAAAAGAGGAAGTGCCTCACCCTGTCAGCAAGTTACACACAGGTCTGCTTGTAGAGTCATGTAGTCGGACAGTGTCTATAGCCTGCTGCCTTAGGCAATCTGAGTATATGTAACATAATGTAACACTACTTTTTATAGGGGATATCATACAGGGTGTGTTTAGTGTTCAAAGTTTCTTCAGTTTTACACAGGAGCTACATCTTTAATATATACAGGGTGACACAAAAGATTAAAAATAATCAAATTATGGTTTGCACAAATGAAACTCCTAAGTTAAGGTTGCTATTCAACAGGAGTTAGCCGCTGTTCCCCCTGACATGACCCGTCGAGCCTCGACAGCCTTCAGAAATCGCCTCCAAGTGTGTATAGACAATAACGGCCTCCATGTGAAGGACATCTTTTAAAAACCTGATGTATAAAAACTACTGAATAATGTTTCATGTTTAAAGATTATCAAATTATTATTTGCAATGTTTTGTTTTTTTCATTTACCTTTAAAAAGTGGGAGGAAGGAGTTAGTCCTTCTTTTGCTGTTCCACTTTTCTGTTGAGTCTTTCCACAAGATACTGGAGCGTAGCTATAGAAATGTGTTCAATCAGCCATAACTGTATTACTGAGGTCGAGCACTGATGAGTGAGAAGCCATGGTGTACACAGTTCAGTACATCAGTTGAATTCAGTAAGGTTCAGATCAAGGTTCTGTGGAAGTTCTTCCACGCCAAATCCCATCTTTAGGGGCTTTGCTTTGTGCATCGGCGGGATTGTTATGCTTGACTGGGTTTGGGCTTCTTAGTCATGTGAAATTATAATGCTGCAGCATACAAATGCATGTAAGATGACTTTGAACTTCTAACATTTTGGGAAAGGACAACATTTAGGTTAGGTGTCCACATACTTTTGGCCATATAGTCTGGCTTATCAGTAAGCCATTTAAAGCCCCAAGTTGAGATAAGGAATAGCACATGATCGGAATATGCGTGATGGCACCTCAAATTTGATTTTTTTTGTAGAATATTTTTTTTAAATAGCGAATAGTTGTTTGGAACTTTCAAAAATTATCCCTAATAACCTGCTACGATAGAAATAACAACAAGATTGGGTGCTTTTTTTTTTTTATAAACCTTGCAGGTGGAACTCATGTCAAGATTTCTGCTTTAGAAAAAGAATCAACCACTAGTGACCAACTGGAATTGTGCCTTCTGCAGTGCCATGGTATGGAAATATTTAGTATATACTTCATGGAAACAGGTTGATCTGATTGGTCCACCAGGGGTTAATAAGCAATTACAGTATGATACGGAGAATTATTCGGATTGAGATTTTATCTGCCAAGGCCAGTGTTTTTGCTACACATTCAAAATAGCTTCAACTTAGTCAATGTCAAATCATGGATATGCCAGCTTTTAAAAGAACACAAAAAATTATTTGATGGCTTTCTACCAATCAAAAACCAGAAAATATTATGAATGAATAATAGACATTATTCCCACAACGCAACGCTAAAATCAAAATAGTAGGCACCCTCGGTATGTCACGGTCACTTGGAGCATGACTGCATCACTATCACACATTAAATAAAAAAAATAAATTCACATGCAAAATTTTTACTTTAGATCTTATTAGTTGCTATTTTCAGGGTCATATTACAACACTTTGTAATGCGCCGAAAGGTTTTTCACATTTTTCTGGCTAACCAAGTAGCATTCTGCAAGAAAAAAAATACTGTAACCAAATATACTGCATATGTTGGTGACAGCATTGAGATAAAAAGCTTAACCAAAAATATTTCTGAGGCCATTTTATACCAAAATCAGCCATGGGTAAGTGTTTGGTCACATGTAATTCATAGAAGATTAAAGAAGTACCCAAACCTTAAATGTGACCCATCCCATCTTTCTCCAAATTTGCATGTTTAAAAGGCTGAAAATTCCTGGCAGGCTTTGGTTAGTTACTCCAAAACTAGCAGCATATGTTAGACAATTTGGTATTAATTTAAAGCTTAGGGTAACAGTTACAAAATTCTACCTTTAACTCAAAATTAGCCATTTCCGACTTAATACCCACTTTGCTGTGATGGGTCTCATTTTTAAAAGTTACTATTATCAAATTATCAAAATCTGATAAGAGGAATAAACAAAACTTTTTAGTATGAAGGAATAAAGCAAAGATAAAATTTATTGAAATATGTAGGCCTAAAGTAGGTATAAATTTAGTTTTTTGTACCTGCTCAGTCACATTAAATTCTTTTCCTCTGAAGTCCGGTTACGACCCAGGTCTAGCCATAATATACAGGGTAAATAAGAGTGGCGAGACCAAGATTGCCTTTGATTTGGTTTGTTTTACTTTTAGTGGTCACCACTCCAGAAGCCGACCAGGCCAAAATAATAAAGAAAACACATCTATAGTCTAAACACGTCTATATCTATACAAATATAATCTAAATTCCCTAACACCACAAAGGAAACAATAAAGGAAAAAAAAAAAAAAAAACCCACAATGGCTTTCCTCACTCTCCAGCAAACCCTTAACCAGGAGAAAATAAGGGGAAAATGTATGTCACTGGCATCCTACTAACTACAGTGCTGTATACAATTAATTACAATCTGTTTACACTTTATGTACATTCATTACTTGCATCCAGAGGGAAACAAAAAAAGCAAAGGCACCAGGCACAAGGTCAAACACAGAGACAGTACCTAAATAAACAGCGCGCGCACACACACACGCATGCACAGAAAAGCAAAGCCAATGGGCACCCCGAGCTGTGATTTACAGCCGTTTAAATATGCCGCCGAAAGTGCATTCCACCAATCACAACGTATGAGGCAGGGACAAGTTCAAGTTCAAGCCTGTCCTTCAGTGGAGCAGAAACAGATTTCATTACAGTGGGCTGGGACTAAAGATGAATGAAAAACAAAATCCTACATCAACAGACAAAATCTCCCCTGCACTGAGAATAAATAGAAATACAAACAGGGATGTTAAAGTCCTTCAAGATGCTGGAAATGGGTTTTTACAAAGCTTATGAAATAAACAAGTAGAGTATATTAAAATATTGGGTACTTCTTTAATAATCTATGAATTACCTGTGACCAAACTCTTACCTGTGGCTGATTTGGGTACAAAACATTGAGAGTTTACATTGTATTTTCGGTCAAGCATATAAAATCTATTTTCTTTTATGCTATTAAATTTACAGGTTCTAAAGAATATGTTGCGACTCTGGTTTCTTTTGGTGGCAAGTTATGATGTGCTGAAAACGAAAATATCAAATATGAACTAATAAAATTAAGCTTTTCATGAATCTCGGAATGCTGGATCACCAAAATATGCATTATACTTAGTTACCCTACTCTTTCTTGCAGAATGCTACCTAGTTATCCAAACAAAAATGTGAAATTAGGCCTTTCAGTGCATTAAAAGTGTTGCATTATGAGTGTTTTAATAGGATCCTGAAAATGGAAAAAAGGCCAAGTTTGTATCATATAACTAGATATATCACAAATATAAAAGTCCATAACTTTGGAACCAATTAAGGTATAAAGCTCAAATTTTACATGACTGAACCAGCAATTGCAACCAAATTTCTGCATATTTGTCTACTGAATATGAATGACCCTTTAGTTTGTGTAGTACACTGTAAAACATTGAAAGAGTTTAAATTTAAATCCATTATGGAGCGTTAACACTGTTCACAGAGCTTACATGACCTGCCTTTGCCATGGTTAAAATATATATTTTTTAAACTAGTTTTAATTACTCACATGCTCATCTTACAATTTTTAAGTTCTTATATGGTTTCATAATAGTGTTCCATAGTGACCACACATCAGCAATCCTTTCAAAGTTATGAGCATTTAAAATCCTATGACCTTGATTTTGCCATTTCAATGTCATTCGAGGTCAAGGATAACTGTCATCTGAAGGTCCATACATGATTTCCTAATAGTGTTCCATAGTAACAGCATATCTATCTGCACTCATTTTGAAATTATTAGTGCCCAAAATCCTGTGACTTTGATTTTGACCTTTCAGGGTCAACAAAGGGGATCATGTTGTTTGAAAGCATGTACATGGGTTCTTATCAGTCCATCTCCAAAACTGTGTGACCTTGCTCGTGACCTTGACCTATTACACTGACAGAAAGGTAGTGTTCCCATATAGTTCGGTGGAAATCCTTGCAGGGATGTAGTCAAGATTTTGTTCAGTGAAAAAAATAAATAAACAAACAAATGCTGGTGATTACAATGATTACAATATTGATTACAGTACCTCCACTATAACTCAGTTTTGTGGCAGAGGTTTGTGGATGTCACAAAATTTAATCTAATTCACCTTCACTGAATAGTTAAACACGACACATCAAATTATATTATAAGAGGTAAGCCTAAACATGGATACAACAATATTTGACACAATATTACATTATGTACATCAGCAAACTACTATCCTAATTTAAATATAACTGCATCATATGTGTGACATACTCCTGACCTGCATGAAAAGACTACCACAAATCCTCTACATTAGCGGTCCAGACATGTATAACCAATTGTTTACCGTATTTCAATTTCCACACATGTAACCGACATCACAAAAATTCTAACCTGCTGAAAAAAAAATCTAAGAATAATAATTCAGAACCATGTTACACTGATGGGGAAAAAATGGTTATCATGACTTACCGGTTTAAAATCCCATTCGAGACTTCTTTTTCTGAGGTTGGGAGGCCTTTGATGACATCCTCGATAAGGTCCGTGATGGTGAGAGAATACCAAAGGATTGTGATCTGGCAACTGAAGTATTGACACCATTCTGCCAAGATTCTTTCAAACTGGACCCCAAAGTAGAGTCATTTTCCATAGTAGAGGCCTGGCTTGTCAGTTGCTGAAAGTCGGTTGGAGTGGATTGGGAAAGAACAAAGGCTTCACCTTGCTTAGAGCTTTTATCTACGTCTTGAAGACTTTTAAAAAGAGCTTTATTTGTATCGGTCACATCTGAACACTGTTCCATGCTCGGATTCCCTCCGTGCAAAACTGCGCTTTCAGAAATGGTCTCATCCCCTGGTGCTTTCTGAGAGTTAGAAATACTTTCTGTATCTGAACCCAGATACTGACTTGTAGCTGATAACCATTCAGAAAGATTGTCCTTGTAGCTAATGGGTGAGGTGAAGCTTGAAGGAAGCGCAACTCTGTTTCTTGCTTTGGCTCGCTTTGCTTGACGGTACTTCCTTTGCAGATCCTTGACCTTGGCGTCACGATTTAGACCAAGTTTTTCATCCCACCAGTTACTCCAACTATCCTTCCATGAAGCACTTGCGCGCTGACTCAGATCATCGGTCCAGTCTTCAGTATCCACCTTATCTGGAATTGGGATCAAGTTTAGATGAGGGAGGTATGTTTCCCTGTGAACAAGCAGCTTCCTCTTCTTTATAATCTCTGCCTGGTCTTTCCTCAATCTCTGAAACTTGTCCACTTTAAGGCTGTGTCTTTGTTTAACTTTACACTGCATTATAGCACCAGTCTTTATTTTCCTGTGCTTCATGTGACATTTTCTTCCTACAGTTTTTCTCAACAGGGATTCCATCCATTTTTTCCAGATTAATTTTAACTCACGGCTTGGCATT
Organism: Neosilurus mollespiculum; assembly: GCA_030014195.1. Classification (NCBI taxonomy): domain Eukaryota; kingdom Metazoa; phylum Chordata; class Actinopteri; order Siluriformes; family Plotosidae; genus Neosilurus; species Neosilurus mollespiculum. The sequence goes on along the minus strand of JAQMYF010000026.1, from coordinate 18,587,279 downwards.
TCTGGGATTACTGGCCGCACTGGACAAGCACGGTTAGTCTCAGCAGAAGGTATGGATGGCTCAGGCCCAGAGTTTATCCCTTCTTCAGTAGGAATTCTCACCTGATCCTCATCTAGAGTATGAGAGCCACCCTCTTGATCACTGTCATTCACAACCCCTTCTACTTGGCTCAGCATACCCTCGTGTCGCCCTCTTTCAAAATTACTGTCTTCATCCAAAAAAATTTGTGATTGTATTGCAAAATCTGTATTGGTTGATGTATGAGAGTTTGAATGATTTAATACAGAATTGGATGGGTCAAAATGTCTCAGCATCTGGTAGAAAATATCCCCAGCCTCAGTGAGTTGGAGTACACACAGGAAGCCATTGTTCTGAGTCGCAGTTAGGCCTGAGAAAGAGAAATCAAATCTGCTTCAGTAAAAGTGAGGAGCTTTTTGTATATTACAATTAGAGTGTGCATTTCTACTGGAACGGTACAAAAATAGGCTTACAATAGAAACCATCATCTGAAATAAAACAGCCACTATATCCTCGCCCATATGCCATGTCCTTGCATGACCCTTATGAGACTGTGAAGTAACTCAAGTTCTGAGATTGAAAAATGTCATTAGTAGATCCACAGGAATGGCCCAATCTGATTGGTTCTCTATCAAGAGGTTAATACTGACATTATCCCAATTGTATAATGCCTGACTGAAACTGGTGGACAAACACTCAAGGGTTGTGAGGGCCACTGACTATGAAGTCTTAGAAATTCAACTAAAGGGTGTCTCAAAAAATACAAAGAAAGCAACACAATATGGCCTTCGCATTTTTAAAGGTAAAAAAGCACCTCTTAGAAACTTCGAGTTTTAGTTGAAAGATACCAGTGTCAAACTGCTACAAGTGCTAAACCAAATACATTTCTGTCCAACCTTAAATGATTCCTCTTTACTTCTGAGTAATTTTGAACAGAATTACAATTACAGAATTACAAACTTCTAAGTTCCGAAATATTACTTAGAAATGTTACCTTTGTGTGCAAAGCCAGAACAGAGCTCACTAGAGATGTAAGCCTAATATAATAAGCCATTTCCCAAGCCAATAAAGCCCTAAACTCATTCTTAAAAATAATAAGCAAGTCAGGAGTAATTTGGCTAATGGTTCATAAAAATCTCTGAACCACAAAGTCACAGAAACTTGTATAAAACCAGTGAACTGGTCAAGGCAAACTCACAATGTCCACCTACAATACAACAGCCAGATTGTTTTTTTATTATTTTTTTTTCTGTTCACCTTACTTGTACATGGACCAGAGGCATCGTGAAATCCAGAGGAAAGTTCATCACAAACATTTTCAAAGTGTGCAAACTCCCTGTGACCAGTGAAGAGCATTTTGGGATCCCAAAATGGGACTCGTACACATAGTGTACATAATACATAGTACAAACACATGAACTGAAATTTTAATAGTTAGCTAAGGTAATTCTGTTGAGCTTTTACACCCGAGCCTACTGGCTCATCAGGCCAGAGCTTATCCAACATTTCCGTAGCATGAAGCGACTAGGAGTTCAACAACAACTGGATGTGATGCAAGTTTTTTTTTTTTTTAACTGATACCCATTTATACTGCTGGGTGGACAGAGGTACACTTATGGTTAAGACCTTGCCCAGCACCCTAACCACTACACCACCGGCCCCACACAACAGTCAGATTACAGTGCCTCAGATTGTTAACCTGTATTTCATTAGCTGTACATGCTCTCTCTGTTACTCTCAAAAACACTATGCAACTTTCCTCCAGGTGTGTTATGCTTTGCTTTGGCTGGCTTTATGAAGGCTACCAAACACATTCACCCTACCCAGCAGGTAGAGGTCATATGGGTTAAGGGGGAGTACAATATCAGCACACTTCAGTAAAATAGTATTTTGAGGCATGACACTGTGAAAATATTTAAATTTAAAATGTAAAGTGGTTTTAGTTAACAAAAACTATAATAAAACAAACAAAAAAAAACCCCAAAAAATAAACAGTAAACCAAGTTCAAATGTCACTCTCACAAATCTAATGAAACACTACAATTTTTCAGTTACAAAGTCTGACCACCACAGCATACAGTGATTCCCAGCTGAAGATACTCAATACAAGTGCCCAGGGATTCTGTCAGTCTACTGACGTGTCACCACTTTTCCACTAATGGAATCATAACCCGCTTTGTTGCTGTCAGAGCGAAAAGATAACCAGTGCCTTGCTGACATGCAGAAAAACAGCATTTCCACTAGTAAGGAACCTGTTAATAGGTGAAGAAATTTTGTGATTGTTTTATCGACTGAAAAGCTGCTGGATGCTAGAAGATTTTGCAGAAGAATGTTTTATAAAGCGTTTTCTGATTTGAAACTTGTCTGAAGCTGGACTCTAATAAACCAAGATGCCACTCAAGAACATTGTCAGAACAGAGTAATTGTCTGTACTCTTTTCAAAACAAGGAGTCTGCCATGCAACACAGTAACAATATTAACCAACAGCAGTACCTACAGTACCTGCAGTCCTTCTAAAGTGATTAGTGAGTGATTAGTGTATCATTGTGCAAAATACAAAACAAAAAACATTCACCTATGGCAGGCGTGGCCAACCTTGCTTTGGCTTTATGCCGTCTGTGCGGGAGCTGCCGTATCCTCAGGCTCTCACAAGGACTGTAGAGTTTTTGAACTGGGCCTTCTGCTTGGCATGCCCACTCTCTTCCACCTTTAAAAACAAATGTCATGTAAGGATACTGCAAGTATACTCGCAGGTTGGGTGACTGGGTGCACAATTTAGCTATTCAGTTCATAGTTTATTATATGGATATCTACACAAAACTAAAATTTAATTAAATAAAGTGATACATTGCGTACAACTGTGTGCATCACAGGTTGTGGCAACAGTCTGAAGGAAGGCCCACATATGGTGATGGTCGGGTGTCCACAAAGTTTTTGCCATACAGTGCATTTTGCCTAGGTTATACACAATCACTCGTGGATCTCTACTTAAGTAGGTTATGTAAATATGAAAGGGATCAAATTCCCCTCTCTTGCCAAGGTCTCCATTTTGCTCGTGAGAGTGCGTTCTTGGTTCTGCTGCAAGCTCACTCTGCTCTCCGGGGTCTCTGACCGGGACAGAGGGAGACAGAGGAAGCATAGTGTCTTTTCTCACAAAGGTGACTAACACGCGAACAGAGGGATGCGGGCAGCAGCGACACAGAAGAGGAAACGTTAACGGCAGCATGCTATGACAATAGTACTGTTAATCATAATAGTTTCTGGGACTATATATTGTCTAACAAAAAGTTATCATGACAGGCCTACAAGTGGGCAGTTAGGAGGCGATGAGGCATAAACATGGCGACAGAGGATAGGATTGTAATAACCTAGTTCATTAAGAAAGAGTTCGCGTTGCAGCTGTAGAATTATTTTACTCCGCTTGCTCACAGACACGAACAAATCAGTCTCACACCACCATTTTTTCTTCACTACTCTCCAATTCACATCGAATCGTCTCCCAGCTGCTCTGTATCAGACTCCTCTTTCTGTGGCTGCCCAAAGCAACATGGATGTATGTAACTTCTTAGAAACTCGCAAAAAAGCTTTTCTAAAAGTTGTGCCAGTATAAAAATATGTTCATGACTCTCTTGAACTACTGACTACAGCGCCCTCATAATTGCTGGTGGTACTGCTTCGTTCTGTATACATCCACAAGCTTTCTGTAAACACGCAGAAATATGAATGAAATGAACACAAAAGTATGATTAAATGTGTGCAACAATCAGCATATATGTAAGCATTAGCAGAGGGAGGTAGACAGCACTGGTGTAAAAATCGCTCAGGTTCCTTAAAAGAAGTGTTTTACACATGTACATATGTGTATCCTGACCAGAGTACTGCAGCAGCATGGTCTCCTGTGCTTTCTGTCCTCCCAATATGATTTTTGCATTGTTGGATTGGCCTGAAGCTGGCACAACTTGGGCAAAACAAGGAGGAGACTCCATCATGTGCTCCCACTTTAGCATAGGCACACAAGGCATACGCTCATCCAGGAGGTACGCAGAGAACTAAGAAAGAAAGAGTCAGATATAAACCATCTGTAGGTAATACACATTTAACTATGTCCTTCAAATAGTTATTGTTATTTTTCTTCTTCATTCTTCAAATTTTAGGACAGTCTTAACAAGCATTTCACTACATATTGCACTGTGTATGATTTTGTATGTGACAAATTTTAATTTCATATAGAGGCACAACTACTACATGACGTTCAGTGTTTTACAGAATCAACCGATGTTAACCTTATAAAATTTAGATTCATTAGTTTTACATACTCTTTATTTTGATGAATTTCCACATTTCTTTCCCCTTATACTGCAATGCTCTTCTAATGAATCAAGCATTAGTACCGAGGTGTGACACTAATTATTTATTTTCACCTGTGTGGTGATGAGGTGGTGGAAGCTGTTGCTTTGTGCCAGGTATTTGCCCACGATGACCCTCTCTTCACGCTTACAAGCAGCCGTCTGACCAATCCGGAACAATGTGCGACAATCGCTGCTCTGTGAAATAATGGGC
>JAQMYF010000026.1:18569051-18582601 GCA_030014195.1 Neosilurus mollespiculum | reverse complement strand
CACACACAGATATAGATATATATATATATATATATATATATATATATATATAGGCACTGCAAGTAATATAATAAAATCCTTCACTTAGGTTTAAATAATCTAATGTACTCTTAAAGAAATTCCTCCTAAAACAGCTGTAATATTTATTGGTTGTCTACTCAAAATTTTGAGCCACACTATATATATATATACTCTAAAAGTACAGTGACCAACATCAGTACGATCTAAATGGTTCGCTATCAGGGGAACTGGGCACAAAAACCCAGTACACCGAGTAGATAAAGTTGAAACGACGGACGTCAGCTTGTTACTGTCACTTGAAGCAGACGTTGTCATCATGCTTTGAAATGGAAAAATAAATCACAAAAACCTAATTTTCGTTTGCTTTTTTATTTCACTGCATACTACATATTAAACTTTACTCAGTGTGGTATGCTTATTTTTCCACGCAGTATTTACTAAACCCTGAATAAGTGGGCTATAAGGAAGCATTTAGCTACACAGTGCTTAGCTCGGCACGCACGGAGCTCACCTGCCCTGCCTCTCTCGTGGTTAAAATAAACTATAATAATCTTATTTTACTTTCCTTATCTTTGTTTCCACATAGCATAGGGTTGGCTCAGTACCAGAATTTTGGGTTCAGTACAGTACCTGATTGGGCATGCTTATGTCTTTATCCCCACTAGATCACATCAAGCTTGACGGTGCATACTCTATGTAAATCAGCAGTAACTTGTCCAACCCGAGCGTAATATATACAAAAACAACAGTGACATGCATACAATTGTTTAATATCAGTATCTACATTAACTTACTGACATTGGGTCACTTCTTGAATTACTGGATCAAGAAAGCCACGTGTTGAGAAAATTCTGAATCGACAAAGGGCTTTTTTTGTTGTTTGTTTTTTAATTTAACATGAGTTTTCTGTATAACTATTTAAATATAATTTCAGGTTGGAAAAAAGTAAAAAGGTAACAAAAAAGAAAAAAAACAAGAAATTGGTTGGTGGGTGTCCTTGTACCCTGATGTCCGTAAGCTCTGCTCCAGTCCTGTCAGCGTAAACCATCACTCTCGGATGAGCCGTGAACTCGCACCATCGCCACGGTGACTTGGCACCAAAGAACAGGTTGGTCTTCTCATCTCGGATCTTTTGTAGCCTGAAACAGCAAACTACACAATTCATCTTTGCCTTTTACACGACTACATTTCACCCTGACCCTAATTACAATGTGACTCGAGGTGTCTCATAATACTAGGTCATGGTGAAAAGATGTCTTATTTGGAGGACAATTTGTCACTCAACATTATCTAATGATGTCATCAATCTCCTTTGACGGCTGGTGAAATATTCAGGACTGCAATAAGTCTTGGTTCACACAGTTAGGCATGATAAGTACACTACATTCTTTTACAGCACAATCTGTTCCAAAACACACTGATAAATTGGTCAGCCCAGCATATAACCACACACACACAAAAAAAAAAATCATATACATATTTACCCTTTTCCCACAATCCAGAGATAGGCTGCTCCGCTCTCACTGGCTACGACAAACTCTCCAGAAACATGAGGACTACAGAGAATTAAAAGAAGGAATCATAAGTTTACCAGTTGTCCGGCTCGTCCTGAATCCATAATGGATTGCGTACCAAGTGACTTTTACTCTTCATATGAAGGAAAACAAATTAAAACTTTTAGGCAAATATGTACATCTATAGGAAAAGGTAATGCACTGTTATTTCCTTTACCTCCCAGTGGTTTTAAAGCAAGGGACAATCAGTGAAAGCAAATCACAGGATGTGTTACAATGAACTCGTTCAATTTATTTTTACATTTATTTACTTATCCAGAGTGTTACGAAAAAATTCATTTTAAATATATTCTTGAATCTGTGTCATTATGTTTCGAACCAGTCTTTAATAAAAAGAATATAAAGATTACTATTAAAACACCATACATTTTTTGTAAGCAATCACGCACCTGACATTGAGGCTGGTGGCTTGTTCCTTCAACTGAACCACCTCTAAAGGATGAGGGATGCTACAATATTTCATGACCCATGCTGCACAGAAATGATCTGAACGCAAGCCTAGAAAAGCTACACACACACACACCATCATGGCAGCACATCCATTAAAATACTAGAGCCATGTCTATCATCAATGAAATTACTAAACCTATATTTCCACCTGAATGTCTATAAGGCTGTGTGTTCTGTTTAAGGAACCCATAACCTTCCCATGTATATTAAATAAACATGAAATACAGTGTTATCTCTTGGAAACAAAATGGAACTGGCCACAATGTCTTTCTGAATCTATTTGCTTACTGCTGTATACGAGGGTCAATGACCCCTGCACCAGGCGTAATATTAGCAAACATCGCCTTCTTGAGGCGAGAACGCAGAACTACTGACACAAAATGGCTGCCATCATCAAAGACACGGACAATGTAGGCAGTGAAAAATCTGTAGGTTTTAAGCAACTATAAACATATCAGGTATGCATATGTGTTTACGAAAAAGGGGTGTTTAAAATTCACTCCGTTAGTTTCATTTCTCTTGAAATCGTATCTTAGCCGAAAATGCACCCTCCAGGACCGGAATGAGGTCTACCCCAAGTAGAGGAGTTCTTCTGAACAAAGTCAAGTCATACACTTATTACTTATTACCTACTTATAAGTTTTACCTTCATTATCCACCTGGGCCACGCTGGCCTGCCTTACTGCTCCATCCAGATTGAACACCAGAGGCTCATTTGCCACGTTCATAACCGGAAGTTCATCTTTATTAAGTTCCAGCTGTACAGGATGAAAGTCTGGGAAACTGCAATTAAGTACTGAAAATTAACTGGGAATGACTGAATGGCAAAATTTATAGCACCAACATAAGACAAACTGAACACAATATACTAACTTAGAGCTGGGTGAACAACCTATTTTATTGATTAACTCGAATTTTTGGTTTAGACAGATGTTTAAAATGTAAATGAAAAATTAAAAGTTCCCAAAATACTTTTATATGTGCAATATTTTTTTTTATCCACAAATTCTGCAAGAGGGTGGCGCCCCGCCCAGGGTTCCAAAAATATTTTAATTCAAAAGAGATATGTTTGATGTTCTTCTGTGTTCACATGGGTTAAATTAATAATATTTTAATATTTTTTGTTGAAAGAAATTCAACACTGTAAACTTAAATCTGGTGCATGTTGGAAATTATGAGACTATTGCCCTGCCCTAGGATAAATTTAACAGATGTGTAACAATACGTCATGACATCATGCATTATGGAAGTATGCCTTCTTTTATTCATCCATGTAATTTAAATGCAACAGAAATCCCAATATGTGCAACCAATGCAAATGTACTGAGAGCATGCTGTTCACATAACCACATGACAGTTAAAACACCTGATCCTTTAGTACATTGTGTTCACAATAAATAATATATTTGTCACAATTTTTTTTAGTCTTTCATTTTATACAATAATACATGCACATTATTTGTGCCATTTAGAATTCACAAAGAATTTTTTTTTCCTTCATTAAAATTTTGTCTAATCAAAATCTCAGTGAAATCAGTATCAAACAAAATCATGGCTAACACCTAGTGTTAAAATTAGAACATTAAAGAGCACCGGTATCGGTTATCCTTACTGCAAACTTCGTCTAATCAAACTACGTAATACATTTAAACAATACAGACAGGTGTGAATGGTTACCTATTTGAACCAGAGAGGGAGGAGTCTTGTGGAGACAGTGAAATGTCAGATTCTAGTGAGTCTGAGGATGAGAATGCTGCCAGAGATGAGCGTGACAGTAGATCCAAAATGGTTTATGCAGCCAATCTTTTACAAACTCGGCTTTCCTGTCATCAGTTTGTTTAGGAACACAAAAGAAATGTTTTCCACGATTTCTGTTCTTCTTGTTTGTGCAGCTCAGCACTTGGCCGACAATGTGTTATGATGCACGGGGTAAGTGACAAAGTACATTCCAATCCAAAGAGTTCGCATAGCCAGTGAGAAAGGCAACATGTCACTGAGCATGCCCAGTGTGGCAGCACTTACACTACTTTAAAAAGGAGCAAGGGCTGATGTTGCCGAAAAGAACCGCTTATGTCAAACGTTATCGTTTTAAATAGCTAGTAACACTAATTCACCACAGGTACCCTTTAAGCAAATCAGTGCTTCAAGATAGCTATCATTAAAAATGTCTCTGGGAAAATGTGCTCTCTGCAGTTTTTTTTTCCAAATTGTGCAATTTATTTAATATGTTGCCTTTTTCCTATTTTATATTCTATACAAATTGTCTGACACCGTCTCTGATGCACCTTACCTTCCCTTGTACATACTGCCAAACTACAAGATAGCCGTTCTATAGAACGTAGCATTTCGTACAGTTATAACCCCTCAGCCAGGACAAACTTCCAGGTCACTGTACCAAGGTCAAAGGTCACATATGCAAATTAGGTCATAGGGAGTGCCTATGCAAAAGTTCAGAAAGCTGGCAAGTGCATGAGCCGCGCAATGGCTTGGACAAACTTGTTGTCACGCCACCTGGCTACCAAGCCAATGACAATTCCCCTCCAGCCATAACCGGCTGAGGGGTTAAAAAAACAGGAATGCTTTCAGCTTAGTAACAGATAGTAAATGGTTAAGTTCATTGGCAGTTTTGATCTCAGTCTTACAGCACTACATTAATCCCAAAACATGACAATTTTTATTGCTAGCTGTTGCACCTGATGAATCTTCAACTTCGGGTAATTTTCTGCAGTAATGACGCAACATGTACAAGCCAAGCGGGTTTCTTTTCCTCTTCTCAGAGCCACAAGTAATATAACAATTGGGGAAAAACATAATGGAGTCACCACAGCACAGATTCATCCAGGTTACTCTTCGTAGCATAAAAACAAAACCCAGATATGACATACTAATTTGTTTCATAGATGAACATTCTGGCTTCCTCCAGAAAAACATTCCTTAAATTAATTATTAATGTCTTTTGCAGATCAAGTCCAGCATTAAAATATGTTTTTACCACATTATTTACTTACATTGTTTTTTAGGTATCTTGCACAAAGCCAGAATATTTAGCCATGAATCAAAAATCCATTTGTATCATATTTGATTTCATTTGTTTATTTGCTGCAAGGTAAAAAAGGCCAGATGAGCGTCCACCTTGTGTGACAGTTCCATAATTTTTGCAAGGGGTTGCAACATCTTCAGTACAGGGTACGATAGGACGATGATATATTACACACCATCACAGTCGGATGACCCGTGAGCCCTCTGTATACATATGTGAGCTCTGTAGGTAGCAGTGATTGTACTCTCTGGGGTCCAAACAGTGCAACTGCATTAGATGCATGATTAATAGAACGTGAATGTACATTTCCATGACGCACACTGTCACCGATTTGCACTGAGATGCATCATGACACTTTTTTGGTGATTTTTTTTGGGTTAATACGATAAAACAATGTTAAAACATACAATACACTGAGCACATTTTTCAATAATTTTCAGCATTAAACTGAATCCTATTATGTAAGTGCACGGACAGACAGAAAGAAAGAAAAAAATGAAAGAAAAAGGATACTAATGGAGTCCAGTGCATCTCCACTGGGATAAATCAGAAGGGCTTCATTCTGACATTCAAAGACTGGGACGTAGGCGAGAGCCCCCCCAGTTGTGGTAGGTTGGAAATGCTCCAAGTTCTTCCGATGAAGTAACTCCTCATGTAGAAGCTCAGCCAGAAGCGAGGAGGGAATGTTGGGGATAACGTCACCCAGAAGGTGGTGATAGCGGCTCACTCTTTGTGAATACTGCATGTTGCACCTACACAGAAAAACAAAGGGGAAACAAATATACATAGAGTTTGTGTAATTGTGTCTTTATCTAATGTATTACAATCACCTAATATTATTTCGCTACATCACCATTTGCAGGAAACACAATTCAACAACTAATAGCTTAATAATATAGAAATCAAATCAAATCAAATCTAGTGAAAAGGAAAAGTTCACAAGTTAGGTGGTGTGAAGGGGGTCTTACTTCTTATACTTTAAGTTGCGTAGAAAACCCTTCATTTTTCCCAAACCAGTGACATCCTAGAGCCAAATATATGATAAGGACACCTATACAACATTCCACTAGTCAGGAGCAGAAATGTAAACAGAACAGTACAAACTGTATTAAACATATAACCACACCTTCGGACTTCTGCGGTCAAAACTGAAGTGTTCTTCGAGCAGTTGGCCCATCACAGAAAATGAGTCCATGCAATGATGTACATAAAAATACTCCATCTAAAAAAAAAAAAAAACAATTATCTTCACATGAAGGTGATGTTAAACAATAAGCAGCACCACACTGTAAACTTACATGTTCAGGGAAGTCATCTGGACTGGTAGGTGGACCACAGAAACATTTAGTATCTACACAAGGAAAAAAAATGTAACAACTTTTTGAAGCCACTTGAAGCAACAACCGATTAAAATTATTACTAATCACACTGTACAATAACAGATTTATTTATTGCCTAAAAGTGGAGCTCCTGATAGAGGTCTCTACTGATAGATGTCCAAGCCTGGGTTTGGTTTTTAACACCTTTACACAGTTTTTAGAGCTTTTTAAAGTTTTTAATCCTTTTTAAAGTAAAAATCTCAACATGTATCTAAACAGGTATGCTCTGGATGAGAACATTTTTTGATAAAAGATTAATTTGAATTAACTGGAATGTTCATGAAAATCGCCCTCTATTGTATTAGAACAGGAGCAAACAAAGTATTCTGATTTAATAAACTGTAAAGCAGAAAACGTGTTTTTTTTTTTTTGTTCAGGTGGTGTGAGTGCTGTAAGATACCTTGATTGGGAGGAAGAAGCGGCGTCACGATCGGCTCAGTCGGGATCCACTCTTCTCCATCCACCTTATACTGAGGTTTAAACTGGAATTGAGTCTCTCTCCCAACACCACTCTGAGATACAATCATACACATGGTTAAATAAAATCAGACTTCCAACAGGAGCCTTCTCAAAAACCTGGAGAAAAAAAGAACTCTGAGGCTCCTCGAAAGGTAAAGTAGAATCTAATGAAGAATCTTGAGTAACAGGTGAACCTCCAGACTCAAGGCGGAATTTTACTCCTTTGACCATCGACCTACAAGCATGTGGATACTCGCAGAGTCAAATCTTCACATACTCAAGTACGGGGGTGTAATGTGCATTTCAACTAGGAAGCAGTGTATAATTATATTAGTGTTTAATGCACTGAATTAATTTAATGCTTATAAAAATATTACTTTCAGTGCTTTTATGTAATTGTTTTTCTGCTTTATTGTATTAATGTATGCAACTTTTCTGTGTGAATGAATTATTTATAATTATTGTTGTTGATATACGACATGCAAACAATAATCACAAATAATTCATTCACACAAAAAAGTTGCATTAATATACTTAAACAATCATTTGACTAAAAACTGATTAAAAAACTTAATATATAAAAGTAAATTCCTTAAAAGTTATAACTCACCACACTTCACCAGACAGAATGCAAGTTTTAACTGCTCTTTGATTTTTGTTTAAAAGATGTTTACTAATTTGCTGCTGTTTACAACAAAGTGTAAAATAAGGTGTTATCTGTTTTGTCACTCGTGTTAATTCCCTAATGTGAATGAGACTTCCATCCTTAATGCTCTGTTTTAATCTGGAGTTCAGAGATATGACCTCCTGGATCCCTTTTACATACCAGCAATCATGATCATTCCCTTAATTTTAGGGTATGACATGTTAGATCATTGACCTCAGTGAATCAACCTAATTCTTTCCAAACAGAGGTATTCAAGTCATGTGGTGAGAATTCTTGCATTGTTTAATATCGCAATATTTATCGCAAAAAAAAAAGATTGTTTTTTACAATATCGTGCAGCCCTAGTTCATGTCATCGGCTGGCTGCCTCACAAGTTACAACCAATATAATTATTTCACACTTTAGTTATGCTGTTTATTATGTTAACTGCATGTTAGTCAAGAATCCTTTATAATCCTTAAAAACAGTCAAGGTCTCTGTATTATCTGTATCTATAAATATTAGGGGTCTATGAAACTTACTTAAAAAGCTTTATTTTTTTATACTGCAAAGATCAAGGTGCAGAGTTTTACTTTATTCAAGACACTCATGTGGATTCAACAGATGAATCATTTTGGGAAAATCAATGGGGTAGTGATATGTGGTTCTCTAATGACAATAATCGATCAGCAGGAGTCTCCATTTTAAAGGATAAATTAAGAGGTCAGGTAATACGTTGTAAAAAAGACATGCCAGAAAGATTGATTATTTAAAATCTAGATGTTGTAATATTTATGCACAAACAACTAGCGCAGAAGTCGTGGAAAACATAACATCGGCTCAGGCCATACTCGGAAACCGTTTTCTTTCAGACACAATTCAGTAACCTGCCAAGACCACTTCAAACTGACCTGCTATCTTTGTGACAGAACTACGTGGCACCAAGCCCAAGCTTTTACGTCTAAAATTCTGTTCCTACAGAATTACTTCATAAAAAGTCAAAAGATGACAACGGACAAAAGCAGCGCATCACCAAAAAGAACCAGAAAAAGGTGAGAGCCTTTAGTATACGGGGAGTTTTATTACATAAAATGTCACTCACTGCCTGTTTATGTGCACTAAACAACCCGGCCCAGTGACTTCAAGTAACTTCAAGAAAAAAGTTGTTCCACATTGGTTAGGCACTTGGATAAATCCAAAATACTGCCTGCGCAATGGGTGAAAAATCTCTCGGGATATCTGAAAGATTGCTCAACTGACTTTGCGTAAAATGTGGTTTTGAGAGAATTATGCAGGTCATGTGATACCAAAACAGCCGTCATTAAAATCCAATATCTCTGCAAAAAGTTGGATTTTTTTACAAAAACAATGATATTCATCATTTTATGCCTTTTCTGCCCTATTTCCAAAATTAATTGAGAAATTTGGCCGTTCTCAATGTCTACTGGGCACCGCCATGCGGTCAGATGTTAAAAACAAAAATTTTATCTATAATAAGTGTCAATAAATTCTTTAATGCATTTTAATGTTAAATAGCATGTAATTATGATAAAAATAACATCTCTAAATATGTTTCAGTGCTCTAGTTTAGGAAGATAATGCTTCTGAGTTGGACTGAGGACTGGATGGATTTATTGATAATTAAACCTGGATGGATTTATTGATAATTAAAACAAAATCAGCATGACCCAGGGAGATCACTGATCATATCATTGTCCTGGATGGTTGAATCTGTTTTGTTGCTACCATTAGCACAAGGTCTATTCATTTTGGGTTTTTTTTTTTTGTTTGGTTGTTTTTTTTTTAAAAGGGAGGGGGGTTTGTTTTAGATATTCCTGTCATGTATTGGCAAGCTTAATCTACTTTCACCTGTTGTGAGGTATTTTCATGCAATATTCACAGTTTTTTTCTCCTGTTGTTCTAATGTAAACACATTAACGACTTGCTCTAAGAACATCAACCTTTGACGAGCTCTAAAACCTGAACCAGTGGTCCGATTGTTCTGGAATTTGTGTGCTGAGCTCTGTAAGGAAAACAAGAATTAACAACTGTATGATAACTTTGAAAAATTTGCCTACATTGGTTCAGCCCTTGCTCGTAATTCATAATTAGATAAATAGATAGAATTATCCAGTATACTGCTTTTTACACTAAGTATTGTTAAAATAAGATCTGTTTCGCTTAAACATAGGACATTATGCACAAATTCTGATGTAAGGATGAGGAAGAACAGTAATTTTTAACACAAAAAAAAGCCACAAATGACTTGCTGTTTACCTGAAATGGTTACCGCCACCTAGTGGATGGATGATAAATTCAGTTTCCTAATAATATACGATGGTCACATTCTTTGAGTCACTGTTAGATTGGGCCCTTTAAGTTTAACCCCAGAGCTTCAAATCATGTTTTAATCGACTTATTGTTGAAATCCAGAATTATGGCTCTCTAACAGAATATTTAAACACCAAGAAGGCTACAAAGACCCGGAGCATTTTAAAAGGACCTCCATTTTATCTGGATTATTAAATTAAATCCCCTGGAACTGATGTATAAACATGTAACTATGAAATGTTGGAAATGTGAAATCTTTTTTCTTTTTATCTAACAGCTAGTCATATTGTACCACTGGGTTTTTAATAAATCTGAAAAGGGAAATTAATAAATGCTTGAACGTCCATGTGGACACCTGAGTGCAGGACATTTTGGGATGGATATACCTGGAAGGAGCCCCTGCTCGTCTCCAGCAGCTGTCCAAACGAGCCCCGGCCTTCATAATCATGCTTCCAGTCTAAATTCGGAGGTTCGTTCAGATAAAAATTCGGGTAAAGTTGATCCGGGAATGTATAATCCATGTGGTGGAGCAAAAACCACCGGCTGATTCTCTACAACAAACAAGTCAGGACATGTCCGTCTCACGTGCGCGTGGAGGGTTTGTTTTCAGGTTTGTCAGCTCATTTCCGCATTACCAGAAACACTTCACTTCATTGTTCTGCGCTTTACGTCCCACACGAACCAGACAGAATCGAAAATAACACAACTACAGCCGACTGAACCTAATAATATCTATGAATACACAGAACAACTCCAAAATAATCGCGCGCTGCAGCAGGACACGCGCTCAAGACGATCACTGGATCGACCGCCAGGAATTACCCATAACGCACTGCGGTGGTTTTCAAAATAAAAGCCCTTTCACCATTTGGCAGATGCTCTTATCCAGAGCGACTTAAAATGATCATTTTATACAAATGAGCAGTTGAGGGTTAAGGGCCTTGCTCAAGGGCCCAACAGTGGTGTTAGTAGGGATTGAACCGCTGACCTTCGGATCTGTAACCCCCAGCATATATTAGTTGATAAATTATTAATTTTCAAATTTTCGCCTTAAAATTACGGCAAAGTGTGAAATATTACGTTTCCTCGTTGTTTTGTTTTTTTGTTTGTATAGATGTTAATTTATCACGATATAATCCAAATAATTACATAACTTTAATGGTATTGTGTTCTTTGTTCTCAAAATAACTTGTGAAAACATTGTCAACATTTCCTTGCTTTATTTGAATTATTAATTACAACTTTTTCTAACAAAACACAGTGATGCTTCCTCTTTTGTTTATATATCACCAAGGCTTCGACGCTCCTAACCAATATGGAGGCCAGATTTGCATACAGCGTTAAAAATCAGAAACCAAACGTGCCAGTTCTCCGTAAGTCTATTTCTATGATTTTCACAGGTCACATTTTTATGGGCATTCACCAATATTTTCTTATCTTGGATTTGTTCTTCACTACAAAACAAAACCTACTAACACAAAATAACAACATGCAAATATATGTCACATCATGTCATGTCAATTATGTTCATTGGAACCATATGTATTATTTAAAAATTGATAACACTATTTACAGGGCTATCATAGACCAAATCCTTCAAGACTGGCACAATGGCATATTTACTCTTAGAAGAATAAATTAGTTTGTGAACGAGTGAACCCATCTTGGAAGTCCACACAGATTTATTATTGGGACCGACTTCTAAGCCGTTAAGAGCTGTTCTAGTGGAGCTGTGTAACACCGACACTGTAGTCGCTGTGTAAGCCGACACTGTAGGCTCATACCCAACACTCCAACCAGATTGGGTATATCACATGCATCTTTCAACCTCACCGTCCATATCCTGAAGAGTGTAAATCTACTGGCCAAACATTATATTAAATTCCCCTATATTCAACAAAAACATAGGGGTTTTAGCTACTAATGTAGAAATTTCATTCTGTTGCTGCTCTACCAAACATGGACATATAGACACATTAGACAGTAGCATCCTCTCCCGATCCATTCCCATACTTCAGCCGTAAACACTACCACTCCTTTAATGTCCAAATCTCCTGTGACTTACAGAACTATCTGGTAAATGTGGTCTTCGTTTCCCAGGTTTTTGTTCTTACAATGATGCTGAATAAGGAGATCAGGGATACACGATAGATGTGTTTGTGTACAATATTACACTTTAATACAGTATATATTAAATTAAGTATCTAAAAGCACTGCTTTACACACCAGAGAAAGTGCATGTATGACAGCACTTGCAGTTGACAGTGTCTCATGTCTGTGTTTGGCTATTTTTTTTTTTTCTTGGCCTCTGATGTCAAACCACATTTTTTTATTTCTCCTGTTCACATTTCCTAATATACAGTAGTGTGCAGTGAAGATAACACACCACTTTTTTCTAAAAGAGCTCCTGAAAAATAAAAACAAGTGTATTAAACAATGCTATTGTAGGCAGTGAGAACCAAAAAAAATCGTTCCAACAAGTATATTGAGGTAAAAGTACGGCTAATAAATAAAAACACTGAAAATACCAATTTTTCAGAAAAATTAAAAAGTGTCGCAAATTTTCTTTTTTTGACTTTTGCATAGCATGAATGAACTTCAAACCATAAGGAATGGTTAACGAGTGAAGAAATCCTGTATACACTCTACTGATTGATTATCACTGGAAAATGAACTTCATTGAATTTTATTGAACCCTGTATTTTATGCTGCTGATCATTAAAATCACCTTAAATGCTTCTATCACATCTTGTTTTGTAATTTTGTTGATATAAACTATTTTTTTTTAGCTTAGTTCCCCATTATATAGTATAATGAATGTACATAACAATATAATTTATTGCTTTCAAGAAGATATTAGATCAGAATAACAATGTTATACTTGGCTATTAAAACTACCCACAGCGTCTTTTTCCAGTAAAATAATCACAAGTTACATGTCCATGTGTTACATTCATCACTGGCCTTTCAGACCCCCTTCCCCCCAGAGAGGAAAACAGGAAGAAGAAAAACATAAATTCACAAGAAGTAAAGAACCGCCCCCCCAACACACACACACACACACACACACACACACACACACAAGGTCAAGGTTCGTGAAAGTCAAAATATACTTTAGTTTATGAGCAAATAAAATGGAACTAAATTTATGTAGGATGTATAGGGCAGAAGATGTCATGTTTGTACTGTTAGTCATACTTTCCTTGTTCTTTTTATTACTAATCAAGCTACAGAGAAATATGAAAACAAATGTATGCTAGAACATCATAGAAACAAACAAACAAATAAATAGTCTGTAACTCAGTGACTGATATGCATTTATTGTGGGTGATAAAGCAACAGATCTATTACAATACAACTCAGAAATGAATTAATACAAGTCATTAAAATGTGCAGACTTTCTACAGCAAATGAATATAGATAAAGAAAACACATACAGGTTTCCCTTCCATAACAAGGGTAGAGCTGAACTTTTAAAACATTCTCCCCCACATTTTCACAAACCCAACACACACACACACACACACACACACACACACACACACACACACACACACACACATACATCACAGTTGTACAATGTGACCTTTATAGTCTTGGCTATTCAGATGACTCTCCCTGTTTTGTCCATGTATAATGGATAACTGTTT
>JAQMYF010000026.1:18545390-18568951 GCA_030014195.1 Neosilurus mollespiculum | reverse complement strand
CATCTTCACCTTAAAATCTAATGATTTACGTCATGGGGACTTGTGGTTTGTCCCCATAAGGAAGCCAAGTCCCCATATTGTGACTGTGAAAACAGATTTATGTCCCCACACTGTGATGAATAGCTAGACAGCTCACACACACACACCCACTGTGTGTTCACCATAGTGTGAATTTTCAAAGCCACTGAATTACTGTTCCTTAGAAAGCTAACATTACTGCAAAACACCATCATTAGAATTAAGAATCCCTGAGAAAACGAGGAAAGAAATGCACCATTTAGAAAGCAAAGATTACATCCTGAATCTGATAAGTGGAATCGGATCTTTTCCATGTTTAGTGTTTGTGGATTTAGTAAATACACTGCATGTGCACAAGTTCATCCTCACAGAGTTCAGAGAAATCACATGGTTGGTATTGCACAGTCGTTTGTATTCATGTTTGTGTTTAATCTCATGCGGAGATGTTCCTTCTGTTGGCTTTGGCTCAAGACATCTGATGAAGAGAAGGAGGATAAATAACAGTTAGACTGATTCCATTCCAGTGGATTAGAATTCACATCTTCACACTATCATGTCAGACATTGTTTAATATTTTATGATGATCTCATGCTGATATGTTTATAGGGTGTAAATAAATTCACAGCACAACACAATAGTACAGGATTAAACATAGATGTGTAGAAATATAAAGATTTACCTCCATGACTGTGTAGATCCAGTTTAGGAACTGATCCACATTAGAGTAAACACCAGGTTGACCTGGTCTTCCACAGCCGACACCCCAACTCACCACTCCGACCAACATCCAACACTTATCATTATACACAAGAGGACCTCCACTGTCCCCCTGAGAGAGAGAGAGAGAGAGAGAGAGAGAGGTGCTTCAGTGAAGTGATCCTCATCCTTGTTGAGTTAAATATCAGTCAGATTTCAGTACCTTAAAGGAAAACCAGACACAATCTCTGCTACAGCGCCCCCTCCAGCGCACCGAGCTGTTTTCTGATGTTTATCCTCTGTTCCTTTGGAAATTTTCATAGTCTGGCTACAGCAGTACATATGTTTTTATGGTTTTGTGTTTATCAGTTTATTTACTTTACTTTCGACAACCAGCTAGCATGTCATGTGATATGACAAAGACAAACTCAGACATTCAGCAACTATATACACATCTCCATCACTCAGGTAAGTCCCTCTACCAGGTAAGTCCCCCTCTCAGGTGAGTCCCTCTCCCAGGTAAGTCCCCCTCTCAAGTGACTCCCTCTCCCAGGTAAGTCCCCCTCTCAGGTGAGTCCCTCTCCCAGGTAAGTCCCCCTCTCAGGTGAGTCCCTCTCCCAGGTAAGTGTCCCTCCCAGGTGAGTCCTTCTCCAAGGTGAATCCCTCTCGTGGGTAAGTCCCTCTCTCTCCCGGGTAAGTCCCTCTCCCGGGTAAGTCTCTTCCCCAGGTAAGTCTCTTCCCCAGGTAAGTCTCTTTCCCAGGTAAGTCTCTTCCCCGTGTAATTCTCTCTCCCGGGTAAGAATTTCTCTCTCTCAGGTGAGTGCATTGTTCATCATTATTTTCTGAACTGCCTAATCCTAATGAGGGTCGCGGGGAGGCTGGAGCCCATCACAGCTGACTCTGGGTGAGGGCAGAGTACACCCTGGACAGCTCGCCAGGCCATCACTGGTGAACGTATTGTATTGTTCTTTCTCTTTGTGCCATGTGAGTATGTTCAGATTTAGTTGAATATTCTGCTCCTTTTTTTGTTTGTTTCTGTAAGTAACAAGACAGTTACCATTTTAATTTCTCTTTTAAATTACTCTCTTTTTTCCTCGAACTTCCTCTCCATGTTCGAACCCTGAGATATTCCTTTATTTTATCAGAGCTGTAACCATCGTGGGTTTATATCTATACAAGGTTGTGAAGAGGCCAGAGATGACCAAAGTTTTAGTTTAATGACTATAACATTTCTCGGAAATTCCTGATGAAATATGCGACCCAATCTGGCAAAATGACTCAGAAGTTGCAAGTAGCACTTGGGAGATACAGGCCAAAAATACAGTGTAATGCATTAAAAAATGGATTTTTTAATTTTTTTCTCTGATTTGATAAATAGTCAGCACCCCAGTCAACCAGCACCTCATTCCAGGGGCCCCTTGTTACTGCTGGATTCAGGTGGGCCAAGTGTCTGCTTGTGGCTCGCCTGTTCGTTTCTCTATTGGAGGTTTGTACAGGGTTCCCCATAGTCCTTTCATGGAGAAGACTGGTCCAAACAGACCTGACCACCCTGAGGCCTTTTGCCCTTTTGGTGCTTCCTGATGACTCACTTTTACACAGGTGGCGTATAATGCCTTCTTGGACAGGCTTTTAAGTTCTGTCAGTGGACAGCTCTCTGGTAGCGCCTCTTGGTGTTCATTGATGAACTTTTCTGCTAGGTGAAGGGACTGTAAGCCAGTGACATTTTTTTATGAAGGCCATTGGTTTCCACCCAGTGCCGTCTCTCAGCTGGGCCAGTGTTATACATCCACTCACATGCAGAGAGGTCTGTACTCTTGTTGAGTTCAGCATTCCTGATGGGTTGTACAAGAGGGGTTCCCTATTATCCACTTTTCTGGCTGAGAGATGCTCCTATGAATGGTGAATACCCTCCGCCATGTCCTCAGCATCGACTGGTAGTGTTCTCTAGGAGCAGCTGCTGGGTGTAGCCGAGGCCCTCCACCTTCCTGAAGAATGCGCTTGCCGTTTGTTTCCTTTCCACAGACGGAATGTGGAAATCCAGCTGTGTATGTTGATCAGGCCCTCTCCCCCTTCTTGTACTAGTTTGGCCATTGTTGGCCCGACCAGAAAAAGTTCATCAGTCTCCTCTGTATTTCTTGTACAAGCTCTGCAGGTGGTTCTAGGATGCTGAGCTTGTGCCACAGGGTGGAGGTGGCCAGGTTGTTTGCTACCAGAATCTTCTCCCTGTAGGACAGCTGGGACGAAACCCAACTCCATTTTGACAGCTTGGCAACCACCTTCTCAAGCATACTTTCTCAGTTCATTTTCTTAAAAGTTTCTGTTCCTAAAAACACATGAGAAACTTCATCCCATCTTTTCTCCACTGTAAGTCTCCTAGGATTTGAGGTGGACCCGTGTTCTCCCACCCACCTATGAGGAGTCCCTCACTCTTTTCCCAGTTTACTTTGGCTGATGACGCGTTCTCGTACAAGGTTAAAGTGGTGTTAAGTCTTGCTATGTCTTCTTGTTGTGTGATGAAAACTGTGACATCATCTGCATATGCAGACACTATGAATTGTCCTCCTGTAGGGTCACCTGGGGTGCCAAAGCCACTTAATTCTCATCTCAACCTGCTGAGAAGAGGTTTGATAGCGAGACTGTATAGCTGACCAGAGAGCGGACATCCCTGTCTGATACCCCTCTGTAATTGTATCAGACAGCTCAGTCTGCCTCCGACCTTAACCATGACTGAGGTGTCAGCATACAGAAGTTTGATCCATAAAATAAAAGGTTCTCCAAACCCAAAACTTTTAGGACCTTTAAAGAAGTAGTCATGTCCTACTCGATCAAAAGCTTTTTCTTGGTTTAGTGACAACAGACCAACATTGTATTTGTCCGTGATACCCATGTCTGTAATGTCTCTGATTAAAAACAGATCGTCCGTGATGGATCTGTCTGGTACACAGTAGGACTGATCCTCATGAAATAGAGTGTTTAAAACAACTTTCAGTCTATTTGCGACACTTTGCTAAAAACTTATAGTCCAGGCAGAGAAGGGAAACAGGCCACCAGTTTTTTAAGTAAGCACAGGTCACCTTTCTTTGGCAGCAGTGACAGTACCGAATATTACCTGCTACTCGGCAGTAGCCTCCTCGTCCCACAGTCCTTTATCACTCTGTGGTAGTCCTCCCCCAGCACTCCACAGAAGTGTTTGTAGAACTCCGCCTGCAGTTCGTCTATTCCAGGTGCCTGACCTGCAGATTGCTGCTGAACAGCCTGAGTCAGTTTCCTGAATGAAATGTTGGCATCCAGGATCTCCTTCTGCCTTGGGCGGCATTCCGGTAGTCCCTGAAAGGAGGTTAACTGTGGTCTCTTCATCACTGTCCCCGGCTGTGCAGAGCCCAGTGTAGAAGTCCACTGCTAGCTTTCTCATTTCCCATTGTTCTGTGGTCAGGGACCCATCTGGTCGACGAAGGTGTAGCATTTGTTTTTGCTGTGCCATCTTCTGCTCGAGTTTGAAGAAGAAAGCGCTGGGGGTGTCCATGTCTGCCACTGCTGCCATTCTGGCTCTAACCAAAGCTCCCTTCACTTATTCCTGAAGAAAGAAGCTCAAGTTGTGCCTCTTCTCCCATTGTGTTTTGCTTGCCTCAGGAGTGCTTTGGATATCTGGGTGATTTTTGAGGTGTAAAATCTCCTTCTCTAGCCTCTGGATGGCCGCTTTTGTGTTACGGGTATCATATGCAGTATAGTTCTGGCAAAAAGTCTTTATCTGGGTTTTTCCAACCTCCCACCACTGACCAGGATTTTCAAAGCGATTTTTTCCGTTTTCAGTTGTTCCAAAATAAAATGAGTCTTTCACAGAACACTGTATCCAATAAAGGTTTTACATTAAAATGCCAGTAATACTGTGGGTGTGGTATTTTCTGAGCATGTTTATATAACAGTTGCCATGTGGTGATCAGTAAAACCACTGCGGAAAATAAAAGCATTGGATGTTCTATTATTATTTGTGACACTCACATAAATCCTGTCTAACCTGGCACCAGAGAAAACTGTGTCTGATACCTTCACCCATGTGTACTGTCGTGATTTTGGGTTTCTGCTTCTCCAAATATCTACCAGGTTAGCTTTTTTCTATGAGGCTCTGGAGTAGATGGCTGGACTGGAGATGTGGCTCTTCACCATTTCTATCCAAAATAAGATCAATAGTACAGTTCCAATTGCCCCTATTACAATAAAACCATCTTTACTGTACTGTTGTAATGTGCTGTCGATCTTTTGTAAGACATTAAAACGTTCTGGACCATTGTTGGGTGTGTAAACATTTATAAAAAGAAAACAAAGTGCCCTGAAATTCAGCTTCAACAATTAAAACCCTCCCCTTTACAAGTTCTGTTACTGAAATAAGAGTGACATTAAAATTCTTTTTAAAGAGAATTGCTACCCCGGTTTTCGTGTTCGATCCATGACTAAAAAAGTTCCCTTCCCACTGACCCCCCAATCCACCTCATTAGAGCTGTCGGAATGTGTCTCCTATAAGAAAATAACCTCAAACTATTTTAGTTGTAGATACTCTGATAGAACAGCTCTTTTACTCGTATGTCTAGTCCTGTTAATATTTAGGGACCCTAACCTGAAAGTATGAGGAGGTGGAAAGAAAAGGACAGGAACAGATGGACCATAGAGCAGGAGTTCAAGAGGACAGACACCATGTGACTTTAGCACTTTTTTTTTTTTTTTTTTCGGTTTATAGGGGTCTTGTCCCTCCGCAGTTTTGTCAAAAGTTTTTTAAGTCTGAATCTTTTTTGCCTGCTCAGTTTGTTATACCCGACTGCCCTCTGCAACATGATCACTGACACAATAAACTTTTCAACATCTCGAAAGTACTCACTCACCTCCACCGTTTTCCCAAATTGCTCATCTAAAAACATGTTAATTTCTTCCAGTGAGTACATCTGTTCATATCAGTATATACAATATATACATTAACGTATATCCATTAATGTTTCCTCTGCCGGGAAACTCGAGTCCGACATCTACACCTGTTCCCCCATTTTCTCGGGTTCCTTTTGAAGCCTGAGAGTTTTGCATGAAAACTTTTTATTGACCAGTGTCACCTCATTCAAAACACCGCATGCTCCCGTGGTCGCGTACAACATGTAGGATTTCCCCACGTGTGAAACACGAAAAGAAACATCCAGTGTTGGCGACTCGACAAACATGAAGACCTGTCTCCTGAAAGACAGAACATGTCTCAGGGCCTCAGTCCTGCAGCCCAGTGGAACGGTTCTCATGGCACTGGCGAACTTCCCGAACCTCAAGAGCTCGTGCTCAATATCACTGTTCGGGATAAACGGGGGAACATTAGAGACGGTGACTTTGACCGTGGGTGAGACCAGCGGTATAATAGGTACAAACACATTAGTGATCCACACCCGGTCCCAACGACGCGGCTCACTAAACACTCCTGTTTCAGGAATATCACCACGGCCTTATTCATCCTAGACACCGAGGCGATATTCTCATATCCGACCTGCTTCCCAACTGCTATCAGCATATCCTCCACACTCGCCTTCGAGTAAGAAAGAAAAGAAAAAAGAAATAAAGTAGGAAAAAATAGAAAGGGATAGATCTCAAACAGTCACTCTCACCGTAAATACTAACGCACTCACACGCTCTACTCCCAGCATGCACCAGGGAGAGAGAGAGAGAGAGAGAGAGATATGGAGTGTTAGAGAGAGAGAGAGTGATAGAGAGATGGAATGATGGAGTGATAGAGAGAGAAGGGGAGAGATGGATTGATGGAGTGATTGAGAGAGAAATAGATTGATAAAGTGATTGAGAGAGAAATGGATTGATGGAGTGATTGAGAGAGAGCGAGAGGAAGATGGAGATGGATTGATGGAGTGATTGAGAGAGAAATGGATTGATGGAGTGATTGAGAGAGATGGAATGATGGAGTGATAGAGAGAGGGAGAGAGATGGATTGATGGAGTGATTGAGAGAGATGGATTGATGGAGAGATTGAGAGAGAGCGAGAGGAAGATGGAGATGGATTGATGGAGTGATTGAGATTGAGAGAGAGGGAAAGAGAGAGATGGATTGATGGAGTGATTGAGAGAAAGAGAGGGAGAGAGAGAGAGAGCAAGAGAGATGGAATGATGGAGCGATTGAGAGAGAGAGCGAGGGAGAGAGAGATGGATTGATGGAGTGATTGAGAGAGAAATGGATTGATGAAGTGATTGAAAGAGAAATGGATTGATGGAGTGATTGAGAGAGAGCGAGAGGAAGATGGAGATGGATTGATGGAGTGATTGAGAGAGAAATGGATTGATGGAGTGATTGAGAGAGATGGAATGATGGAGTGATAGAGAGAGGGAGAGAGATGGATTGATGGAGTGATTGAGAGAGATGGATTGATGGAGAGATTGAGAGAGAGCGAGAGGAAGATGGAGATGGATTGATGGAGTGATTGAGATTGAGAGAGAGGGAAAGAGAGAGATGGATTGATGGAGTGATTGAGAGAAAGAGAGGGAGAGAGAGAGAGAGCAAGAAAGATGGATTGATGGAGCGGTTGAGAGAGAGAGCGAGGGAGAGAGAGATGGATTGATGGAGTGACTGAGAGAAAGAGAGGGAGAGAGAGAGAGCGAGAGAGATGGATTGATGGAGTGACTGAGGTGTGGTTCACTGGGATCCTGACTATAGATTATGGATATGTACCTGACATGCGTCCACATTGCCCTGAAGAGACCCTGCGCAGATCATCCTCTGACTGATACTGGAACCGTAAACTTGAGGATTGGAACACTGAGCGCGGTCTATCAGTTCAATTTCGGCCTCCTGGAGGTTTGAGGAGAGCTGGCCTGGACGAAAAGAGAAAGAGGAATGGAGGCTGGGATTTCCAGTAAAAGAAAAGAGAAGTTTGAAAGATGTTATAGAGGGATGGTACCGTTTTCCTTCAGGTGGCCCCACCCAGATACCACCAGTAGAGTTCCTCCTGTCAGCTCTAGATCATGAGGTGGGAGGCACACAGGTTTCACCGTGGCTGGTGGAGATCAACATTAACAAATAAAGAAAAAGATCAGAGACGGAACTGAGAAATAAAAGTGCTCATAATATTATTAAAAAATTGTAAAAAATAAATGAAGAAGATGTACAGATATTCAATAAATAATCTAATAGAATAATTTTCTATTTAAAAATTACATTTTTAATTACATTTCATCATTATGAGCAGGTTCTCATGTGATCTGATGTGACACCCCCCCTTCCCCCACACACAGGAGACTATTCTGTCTCGCTGTTACTCATTCATATGATTTCCTTCTGATTTATTTTTAAAGTTTTAAACCCCGTTTTTAATATGACACTAAAGTCAAAATTCCCTTCCAAACAACCCTATAAAAATATAACTATTCTTTAAAGTCTTTACTTGAGATGGAAATAATAGCAGAGAGAGAGAGAGAGAGGGGGGGGGGGTAATCACATTTAAATTTCTGATGGGGATGTTTGGAAATAAAACTAGCGTGTGGTGGTGATGTGCCTCTGTGCGGTGTATTCAGGAGTGTAGGGTGAAATAGTGCTGGGGCGGGTCAGTGATAGTGTGACTGGAAGATGTTGAAGGATTTTTTAATGTTTAGGAGTGAGTTCTTATTAAAGGATACATTACAGAGCTAGTCAAGAGTATGGAGAATTAATTGTTGCCTAAAATAAATATAAGCGTTTATAAGCGTTGAAGATATTGCATTCACAAGAATAGCACAAGGCTGCAGTGTCCGTGACCTTTGGGAGCTTCAGGGATATCTGGCATGAACTATTCTGTCCTTTCACGTGACCTCTCTCGTATTCTTCTGGTGCCTGAGTGATGGAGTAGGAGGGCAACACTGATGTCATTCCCCAAGTAAAACAAAATAAAAGCCTTTCTGTTTATATAATCCATAGTGTCGATGTGTCTGATCCAGGAGACAGAAAGTGCTGAAAGTCAGTGTTATTCATGGTGTGTGTGTGTGTGTGTGTGTGTGTGTGTGTGTGTGCACTCTGAAGTGAGTGAACAATGCACACTTGTACCTGTCAGAGTGAGGTTTTTTTTCAGCTTCATCATTGCCATGTCGTAATCACTGAGTGCAGGGTTGTACTGTCCATGCACGATGATTTTATCCACAGCAACGCCTCCTAGTGTTGTCAGGTATGTACTGCCTGCCACCACCTTCCATCTGCTCACTTCCGGCCTCCTGTTCAAGAAACAGACAGAGGGACAGAGAGCATGTTTATCAGTTTATTTGTTATGCTGTATCCAAAATCCTAAAATTGTTCCTTTTTCCTTTCAAAATGACATGTAGTGCTGATGATACACTGTTTAAAACATTAATTGAGTGTGTGTGTGTGTGTGTGTGTGTGTGTGTGTGTGTGTGTGGACAATTGAAGCACTCACCCTGTGAAGCAGTGGGCTGCTGTGATCACCCAGTTTGGAGACAGCAGTGAGCCTCCACAGGTGTGCTGGCCGTTCTGCTGCAGGCTCACCTGCCATGGCAAGTCCTCAATGAGAGCATTCTGTCCTCCTACAATCCTGCTCTCACGCCCCTGTGGCCCACAGTCTGGAAAAAAAAACAACATCACACCCTTCGATCAAATCCACTGCAGCAGGTAGCTTTAGTTTCACCCAGGGCCAGTAGAGGTCAGACTAGTCCTCTTTGTCATGAATTAAAACGAACACTGTACAGGACTATAGAACTCTTCTGTGCCACTTCATTCAGTTTAAAGAACAAACATACAAACAGTGTAAATCTGTGCCTAGACAATTTAACAAATAAACAAATAACGGTTTCATGTTGATGCAGGTCTGTATGGCTGAAAACTGACATTTCTGGGTTTCAGCAGTGAGTCTGTTCCCAAATTTATCCATACAGATCAGTTTAGAAGGTTTTAAATCAGAATAAGATCGTACCTGAGCAGGTTAAGGAGACTACTGAACCTGAACTGCACGTTTTTCTACAGGAGAGAAGAAAAGACATTGTAACTGCACCATCCTGGATGGAAAAATATTTAATAGCAATAATAATAACAACAACAATAATAGTACTAACAACAATAATAATTATTATAACAACAACAACAACAACAACAACAATAATAATAATAATAATAAAAATTCATTCAATTTCTGAAGCGCTTAATCCTAATTAGGGTAGCGGGGAGGCTGGCGCCCATCTCAGCTGACTCTGGGCGAGGGCAGAGTACACCCTGGACAGCTCGCCAGGCCATCGCAGGGCATAATAATAATAATAATAATAACAATAATAATAATAATGAAAATAATAATAATAATAATGAAAATAATAATAATAAAAATAATAATGAAAATAATGAAAATAATAATAATAATAATAATAATAATAATAATAATAATGATAATAATGAAAATATTAATAATAATAATAATAATAATAATAATAATAATAATAATAATAATAATAATAATGATAATAATAATAATAACAAAAACAACAACAACAACAATAATAATAATGATAATAATAATAATAATAACAATAACAACAACAACAACAACGATAACAATAATAATAATAATAATAATAATAATAATAATAAATCCATATTTGATGATCCATATTTATTTACTGGCATAAATACACATTGTTTTATGTAAAACAAATAAAATGTAAAAAAAATAAAAAAATATTTTATTTGGGATTAGCACACAGATGTTTTATGCCTTTGTGATATTTGAAGGATCATAAATGTTCAAGGATACCACTGTAATACTGATATGAAACAGATCTTGCTGGTTTCATTCTTCTCTAACTTTTGCACTAAAAAGACAACTTAGACTGCATTTGTAATTTCATTAATGGAGCATTAGTATAGACCAATACCCAAAATTTAAGTCGAAATGCTGAGCATCTTTCCCTTGCGTATCAAGTAAAGCCTGGAGCCTGTTGTCTTTGACATTAGCAGAAAGAGAAATGGGTCTAAACAGCAGTGCAGGCAGCAAAGGCATACCGCCACGTTAAAATAGGTGTAGAAATTGTCGTCTCCACTAGTATATATGTGTATGTAGTGTAGGAAGTGTATGCAGCTACTTGGACTAAAACAAATGATGAAGATGAGAAAGACCAATGTACTGGCCTTGATGTAGGACCCCCAGTCATGGTGTGAACGGTTCAAATGCCATACAATACAAACAAAACATGATGCTGTCACAAGCAGGGGAAGTAGAAAGCATAATAATGTTAACCCTATGTTGTAATACACCAGGAAGTTGTAAGCACTAACATCCTCAGGAAGAACATCATGACATGTGGTTATTCCCAACTGACGGATGTGGTAGCTCTGATTTACTATAAGATTGGGCAGCATTGCCAATGAAAACACAAACCACACTCCTAAACAAGTCCAGGCTGTGCAGGAGCGCTTGGGAAGGCTTTTATAGAGGAAGGGGTGCACCACAGCTAGGTAGCGCTTGATGCTCACACATGCTAGTGTGTGTGCTGAGCAATACATGTTGCCATAAAAGCAGGCGGTGGTGAAACGGCACGCAGCTTCGCCAAAAATCCAGTTATTGCCTGAAAAGTGATAATGAGCCTTGAGCAGAAGGCTGAGCAAGAGCAGAAGGTCTGATGCTGCCAGGCTGCAGCACAAGATGGCTGCAGATACCACACGTACTTTGGTGCCAATTGACACCAAAATGGCAACATTGGCAGGGACTCCGATGACAATTGCTACCACATAGATCGAAGGGATGGCGCGTGTGCTCAATGAACTCCTGAGGTATAAGGTGCTGCTGTTGGTCAACAGTTCAAGGATGGTATCAACAGCTCCCAAAGAGTTTGTTTGCATTTCTGTGGTGTTTGGAGGAAGAGGAAGTTGAATGGGGATCGCATGACCTCGGAAAGTTCTTGGGCTGATAAAGGCTGTAACATTACCAACATTTTTCTCTTGTTTCTGTCCTAAAAAAAGGAAAGGAGAGTTAGGGTTTTGGTGTACTGTTAGATAAAAAATTATCTAAAGAAGAATCTTGGTTTGAATGGCCTTAACACTACCAGTCCTCGGCATATGTCATGTGGAGAAGATGTTTGCTTTGCTTCCACAAACTGTATTGTACAATTGCAATGCAATATCATGCAGATAACATCTTGGTGAACAACTTTGTTACATGCAAGAAATTTTCCAAGATGTCTAATCCCAAGCATCACATAGATTTCAATAAAATGCTAAACCCTAACATTCTCAGCTATGGTCCTGCTTTGCTGTAGTTGTACCCACTTGGCAGCGAACAATGCTCATACAGTAGCCATCGAATTTTAACAGCGCCACTAGCAGTTCTTGAGCACTTTTATACACGAAGCAGAAAGTGTGAAGCCGTACAAATTACATCTCTCAGTTTGTGAAGGTAATTACATCTTCACACAACCCTCGCAGACATCGTCTCCACATTAAACCTGCTGAGACCTTAAATTCATTCATTTATTTGCCGGACTGCTTAATCTCACTACAGGCGACTCTGGTGATAGCAAGGTACACACTAAACAGCTAATCTGTCCATCACAGGGCCAACACACACCTTTCACATTCAGACTCACACCTATTGGGAATTTGGAACATCCAATTAGCCTAATGTGCATGTCTATGGGCAGTAGGAGGAAACCAGGGGACCCAGAGGAAACCCACACAAGCATAGGGAGAACATGCAAACTCCACAGAGAAATGCCCTCAATAAGCCTAGAACTTGAGCAAAGGACCTCCTTGCCGTGAGGTGGACTACGCTATCTAGCAACTCTGCAATTAATCAGCGTCACCTATTTACAGCCTTAGAAGTGTTGTATAACTATAGATTTATTAAGCTCGTTTAAACAGAGGTGGCAAAAGTACACACATTCTTTCGACATTCTCAAGTATCTATAATTTCAGATATTTGAGTAAAAAAGACTGATAATAGTAGAAGTACCCATTTGATTTGTTTATTCGTGTAAATTAGCAAAATAAATGTATTTTGAAATGTATTTGAAATATAAAATCAAAAGAGAGCTCTTAAAAGACATTTCAAGAGAAACACTTTCTCCCGAGTGGACTCTCCCTCTCCTCTCTTGTCTCGTTCATTTTGTTAAATCTTTACAAGTTTTTCAACCTTAATGTGTGATATGCATGGAGGAATACATCTTTTCCTCCATGGAGGAAGGAATCATCTTTTCTGTGTTATTGTCCCATTTACTCAGAGTGAAACTGAATGTGATATTGCGCAGTGATGAAAAATAAAAACAATGCATAATTCCCCTCAAAGCTACAGTTATAAGCCTGATTTAAAACTGTAAGGGGGGAATATATGAGTATCTGTTTTAAAATAAGGGAGTAAAAGTGAAAGTTTTGTAAAAGTTAAAGAAAAAAGTGAAACTACAGATACCTGAAACCTAACAAAGTAAAAAAAAAAACTCCTTAAGTTCCCTCCTCTGAGTGTATTAAAATGTAAATGATTATGATATTGTCATCTATTTAGTCCAAACAGTTTGTAATTATTTAAAAAAAAAAAAAAAAGTTGCTTTAAAAGTTTTTACCTTGTACCATTCCTCCAAGTAAAATCAACAAGAAGATGGTGGATGTAGTTGCCATAATTACTGTTCAGCTTTTCCCAAGCGCAAACTAAACAACTCTCTCAGCATCGACTCTATTTAATCCACACAAAAAAAGTACAAGAAAAAAAATCCAGACCCTCTATTCGTCTGAACATGCTGTAACGTCGACCTCCCAAAACCCCCAGTGTTCTCTCTCTCTCTCTCTCTCTCTCTCTCTCTCTCTCTCTCTCTCTCTCTCTGGAGCTCTCTCTCTCTCTCTCTCTCTCTCTCTCTCTCTCTTTCTCTCGCGCTCTCTCTCTCTCTCTCTCTCTCTCTCTCTCTCTGTCCAGAACCTTTTCAGCAAAATTTCTCAACATG
The DNA here is from genome assembly GCA_030014195.1 of Neosilurus mollespiculum. Classification (NCBI taxonomy): domain Eukaryota; kingdom Metazoa; phylum Chordata; class Actinopteri; order Siluriformes; family Plotosidae; genus Neosilurus; species Neosilurus mollespiculum. The sequence goes on along the minus strand of JAQMYF010000026.1, from coordinate 18,555,314 downwards.
TACTTAAATCTAATAAAATGTTAGAAAAACAACAAAACTAACAAACTAGATACAGACTGTGGGTGGCTACAGTGGAATAAAAAATGGCGTAAGTGACTCATATTTTGATGTAGGTCTATAAAAAGTACTGTACATTTTCAGATCTTTTCAATCAGATTTTTATATGGATTTCTCTAAAAGAAAAAAAAGATAATTGGTCTCAGTTTATGTAATCTTTTTTCAGGTAGAATAGAATAGAATAGAATTGGAATATAAGGAATGAGTCAGTGTGTTTATAGAGCTGCTGTGCATCTTGCATCCTGCTAAGAGGCCTGTTATGACTCAGAGGTCAGACTGCTGATGAGAACATTGTGTAACTGACTTAAAAACATAACTTTTAGCTTGCTGTTAACAGCTGCACAGATGTGTTTCGATCTCATTCATTCATTCATCTTTCATTTATTCATTCAATAACCACTTTACCCTGGTCAGGGTAGGAGTAGAAGTGGTACCTATCCCTGGAACATGAGGCAGAAATACACCCTGAATGGCATATTAGGCCGCTGCAAGACATCATGCACACACATTCACACGTAGGGTAAAATTTTAAATAGTTAATACACCTGTCAAGTTTTTGGAAGGTAGGAGAAAACCAGAGAACATGGAGGAAACCCACACCAACACTGGCTCGAACATGTGCAGAAACTCCACAGAAACTTAATCAGAGATGGAACTGAGGACCCTGTAGCTGTGATGCTACAAGTGGAAGAATATGATGATAATGAAGATGATGATGATGATGATGATGATGATATCTTATTTTCACAACACAAACCTAGTTCCTTCCACATGCTACATTGTTTCAACACCATCTACATGTAATATTTGGCCCGAACATTACCTGCTAAGTACTTTGCCTATTGGTGTATAGCAGTGTTCACAGCTTTACTGCACCTACTGTATCTGATACATTGACCTCTGTAACACTCCATTAGTCTAATGTGAGTAACTTTTGTAACTTTTCCCCAGCCTGTTTATTGCACTATTATGCTCTCAGCTATTGTAAGACCATATATAAATATTCTTGACATGGCAAGGAGGACATAAATCAGAAGGGCTTCATGGAAGTGGAAATGGAGTGGCCAGGATCAATCCACTGCTTAAACAAATAATAAGAAAGCAGGTTTAGAGTTTGCTAAAAGGTCCAGAAGGTCCTCTGGTCTGCTGAGTCTAAAATTGAACTTTTTGGCCATCAAGGAATACACTGGTGCAAACTCAACACCTCTTATCACCCCAAGAGCACCATCCCCACAGAAAAGAATGGTGGTGGCACTATCCTGCTGTGGGGATGTTTTTCATCAGCAGGGACTGGGACACTGGTCAGAATTGAGGAAATGAGGGATGGTGCTAAATATGGGCAATTCTTGAAGGATCTGGAGCAGTTTTGTTTTGAAGAATAGGCAGAAATCCCAGTGGCTAGATGTACGCATGCACTTTGTACGCATGCACTTTTTAAAAAAATAATCCAAATAAACTAGCCAGTTTTGTAACCAAAACCATGTAGTATATAAAAACCAATAACATTTGTAGTCTGTTTCACTCTCGCAAGAGTGCAAATTGCGAGAATAGGTCGTAGACGCATCAGTTTCAAGAAGGCAGGATAATAGGAATAATAAAAGAATGCATGTATTAAGCTAACAAATCAGATATTAGTGAATTTCTGAATAAAATAAGGCTAGATGTATCCGAACATAATACTACATTTCATTTACATACATCAGAGATATATACATATACATTAAATGTAAATTATATGTATATATGTTACAGTCACACTGGTTGCACAATCTGATTGTAACATATATGCACATACATATAATATACATTTAATGCACGCACTTCCTCAAAACTGTTTCTTTAACGTCCCTCCCGTCCCACTTTTTTTGCCTCACTATGTGTAGATTTATTACTCGTTGTTAGTTTTTCCACAGAGAATGTTTTAATAAGAATAGCATGTTTTGCTGGGTATAGACATAAACTATACATGCAAGCTTTTATTAAGTTTGGGTTTAATTCCCCTTTAATTATTTACTCATGGTCATAATGTTATGTACGATGTATTGTATGATGATTTTTTTGTATGTGAAAAAAACAAAACTTTCAGTTTGTGGTTGTAAATTGTGTGTTCACCAATCATAACGACAAGACTCATTCAATGGCAGATTTGTTTACTTTGACACCCTAGAAGGATTTGTTTAAAATTAATTCTTAACAAGATCTTCTGAGTCTGACGTGGCGTGTTAATGATCAACCCAGTCCCTACTTGCTTACCAGACTGTCACTGTGGATACGATGAACCTGTAACCACCTCAGTCTACAGTGTAAGCTACTTTTAAAATTTAAATGATGCTGTAAGAAATTGACCATTTGTGATTATTTTGAAAGTATTTAATGTTATAATTCTTTGTAAGAGGAGGTATGTGGAAGGATCTGTCCGAGGATGTCATCGTTGCACAAGTCACATATTTTCTAGGCCACAAAGAAGAGGTGGGTGAAGGTCATATTCTATTATATTTAGATTCCATTTGGAAGCCTAGAAGACTTTAAATGTGCATTTATTTATTTAGCTATATTTCGTGTTATTGAAATATAATTTAATGAGTTTTTTTTAAAATTCACCATCAGATTGCATCTAGATCTTAATCATAAACAAATAATTTAGAAAAAAATACAATTTCTACCCACAGTCCAAAGATGTGCACATTAGGTTCACTGGCTGTTCTAAATTGCCCCTAGGTGGGAGTGTGAACATGAATGGTTGAGAGAGGAGGAGGAGGAGAGAGAGAGAGAGAGAGAGAGAGAGAGAGAGATCGGTTGTAGCATCAATGTTTTCAGGAGACAAATCGTAGTTTCTGTAAAAATACAAAAATAAGTTAGGTCAGTAAAGGCTATAGGCTACACATTCAGTTCAAAGGGCAATAAATGTGTGCATTTCATGTGTGCATTATTTTAACATTCCACTTTTGTGTGCATGTAATTCTTTATCTTACTTTCTCTGAAGTGCTTGAATTGAGGTGACACACTGGCGTACTGGTTAGCACCATACACACACACACACACATATATATATATATATATATATATATATATATATATAATATGTGATATATGAGTGTGTGTGTGTGTGTGTGTATACAAACGAAATCAAGAAAGAAAGAAAGAAAGAAAGAAAGAAAGAAAGAATGCCAATAACCAATACCAAAAGTTTATCGGTAAATACATACATATAGGTCACATTTTTACTTAATCAATAATCGTTATCATATTTATATACTTTGTATATTATATACACATTAATTAAGGCAGCTTATCATTAATGTGTCATGAAAGTTATATCACATAACTTTGATGTATACACAGTCTTTTTTTTTTTCAAAAACAGTTAACAGCTTTCTGAAATAACTATTACAGCTCTTGTACAAACAACAATGTCTGACGTTTAAACTGAAGAATTATCCACCCGGAATAATGATTTTTATTCCAGAGACAGCAGACCAATCAGTTTGCCTTTCTCATGTAGTATATTTTAATTTATTCCAAACATATTTTTTCTTGATCATCTCTTTTCTTTATGAATTAATTCATGTTTTCAATTTAGGATTCTAATTCTGGGCCCCTGTGATTACAGTGACGTTTGTATTAATACTGTGTTAATAGTTTGTTATTAGAAGTAAAATGTTGGGTGTGGTTGTATGTGTTCCAGGGATCTGGTTCATGGGATGGAACAGTGTGTGTTTGGTCACTACAAGGACACGAGTGTGTGTTTGTGTTGGGTGGGAGTGAGCGTGTGTGGGCGAGGTGTGTGACTTTCTGTAGCGATGGATCAGTACAAGGTACTGGACAAGGTAAGAGCTTGCTCACACACACATACACACACAATCATGATTATTATGAATGTTTTTCATCCTCACAGGTTAAAATCTGGGACATGGTAGATGGCAGGTGTGTAAAATGTTTACAGGTGAGTGTTTACTGTTTAGGTCTCCTATTCATAGAGATTCATCATGTTTGTGTGTGTGTGTGTGAAATAGGATTGTGAAAACAATATTTAATATTTAGCAACAGCACAATTCATAAAAGTAATTTAAGAGTAAAATATGTAGTTCACAAAGAGTCGTAGCCATTGGACTCTGAGGGTGTATGTGTGTGATGTACGGGTACAAAGACTCAGCGTACGGGTGTGTATTCAGCCCTAGTGGTGACCTGCTCAGGGGTGGCTCTGAACAGCCAGACCTGGGTGAGGAGGAAGATGATGACGGAGAGGAAGAAAACAGTGAACAAGAGGGCAGACAAGGCAAACTAAAGATAACAACTGATTCCATTTCTGAATAAAGTTTTTTCTCTTTGTTACTGCTTAGATGAAGATATGGGAAAGGAATTGTATTAGTTGTTTCTGTTTGATAGATTAAGTCAGTATTTTCTAGACAGTTAGATTTGGTTTTTGTTTAATATACTGCATGTTGGCTTTTGACACCAATAAAATAAAATCTTTCGAATAAAAAGACAAAATAAATGCAGTTCAAGTCTCATCAGCTCTTCATTATGTATGTTAGATGTTATCAAAGTTACATAATAAAATGACATATTTTTATTTCAATGCCTATTTCTGTAATCTTGTGCACATATCCTTGTTAACGTACTACAGCTGTTTCCTCTATAGGAAATCTCAGATCCCAAGTTGAGCGACATTTATTAGAATAAGTGAAGTTTAGTGGATGAGTCATTAAAGCACTATTGGCTAAAAAATATAAAATAAAAAATTCAGGTTACAAAAAATGCTTTAAAGATGTCTACTCACGAGTGAGAGCCTATGTGTTTCTTCCATTATCCGTTCTGTGGCACCATGCAAGAATGAGACAACCCACAAAATGTTCATTTTGAGGTTTTTTTTTTCTAAAATTAAATTTTATGTAAACAAAAATCACAAAAAAAAAAAAAAAAAACCTTGGGAAACGGCATCTTTCTATGAGACGAACAAAATTTATGTAAAATAAAATTTGTCCCAATCCAGGATTTTCATAGCAAATCCATAACGAACTCAGGAACACGGGAATGAACTAACATTACAATTTTCAAACAAGTAGTTCAGATGTGAAAATGATTTTATGCAAAAACTCATTCAAATTGCATACAGATATCAATTTAATACACCACAGTAAGCATTTAGCCTTCATTTTCCTCTCTATCAGATGATGTTTGGTCAAGTTCTGATTCGGAATCCTCGGAGACAGTTGCCTCATCACTACTCAGCACATTGCCAAACTGACCAATCCCCATCCTGAGACGTCTCAGACTTGGGTTTGAGGATTGAAGACTTTCGTAGAAATCCCTGAATTTAACATTATTATCATTATACTTTATGCTTTGAACTGCTAGTTTCAATTACTGTTTAATTACGCTGAATATATTTACTGTGGAACCATGGAAATCCTTAAAGTCTTTGAATGGTGTCCTTAAACTAGTTTCAAACAAATGAAAAACAAATAACCTAATTAAGTACACAACAATTTTAAACCAAGTCACCAGTAGATCAAAATCACACCCGACCAGCTACACCATGGGTCGTCTTCACTATTTGTGTGGTGCATCTGAGGACAGCTTTCTGGGAAAACTTTTCACAGATGGTAGAAATGTCCCCAGTGTCATAGAGGAATTTTCCCATGTGGTCAGCCGTATTTCCAAAATAATCCATGGAGAGTTGCAGATGTTTTACACACCGTTGGATCTCGGCAGTCTGGTTTCTCAGAATGTTTGAAAAGAACGATAACAAGCAGCAGTGTTGACTTAATACTGTCAACACAGTTTCTGAGAGCTTACAGGACCATAGCTTGACGTCTTCACGCTGATTTTGACAGCGGGCTATAAATACTGATCTCATCTGGAAGCTTAGTAAACTCTCCAGAAATGTTGTCGAACAAATATGAAATTACCAGATTTACAGGTACAGTGTGTAATATTTTAGAGGATCTATTAGCAGAAATTAGGCATATCATCAATAAATAAGTTTTCATTCCTTTGTTATCATTAAAAAAAAGGGGTTCAGTTTTCAGAACCTTAGTATAAGCTGGTGGTATTTACACGGGGAGCAGGTCCCTTCTCGTGGAGGCTGCCATCTTGCACCACCATGTTTCTACAGTAGCCCAGAACCATACAGGCTCCGAAGGGGAGGGATTAGGAATGAAATTTCAGTTGGTCGCACCTCATCACTCCTCACTAGATACCGCTAATTCTTACACACTCTAAGTGGGTTATTTAAGAAATGAAAATTTTGACTTGATTAAATCAATCAAATTAAATAAAATCATTTGAATTAGTGGCATTTATTTCCCCCAAATTTTAAATTCCCCCCAAAAATTAATACAGGAAAAAGGTTTGTGTCATATCTTCGATTTGTTTATCTGATACAAAGTCAGATCCTTTAGCTGAGGTGAGTGCATAATCTTGACAGCGGATTTATGTCGAAGGTTAAGGATAGATGGGAACCTCCAGGTCATAAAAGGAACTATAAAGTGAAATGCATGGCAGTGAGAGTGGAAAAAAGTACACCTGCAAATTGAACTTTACTTAGTGTATAACTGCAGAAAATGTTTAAAGCACCTGCTAACACCTTGTCTTCCATTATTAAATTCAGGTATGGATTATTTTTTAGTTCATGCTACAGCCATGTACACATAAATCATGACCAGGCAGGTTATGAAGCCAGTCTAAAAGCAACAGGTGTTTCGGGGAATCATGGTTTTACTCCTGAGAAAGAAGACCAATGAGATCTCGCCATTCCTGCATATTATACACTAATAGTAAATGAGATGTAAAAGTACTCCATGCATCACTTAGTATGCTTCCTCTGTAAACCTTTTACTGTGCATAATTTTTAGTTTCACCTGTAAAACAATAGGTAGAAACGTAACCAGTCAAGTGCCAATGTTTAGCAAAAATATTAAATATTTAGTAAATTATATACACAATTGACTATAAATGTTTACTTAAAGCTATTTTTCCCCAAAAGCACATAAAGGACCGCATTCTTACTGTAATTACTAATGGAAGGATATCCAAGGGTGACCAGATTAAAAGCTGCTGCAAAAGCTAAAAATTTGAATAGATATGTATCCAGATAAAATCACTACAAAAGATTAAAATTTGAGATCCCTACCCTAAATGCTCCAATAAGCCTATGAGTTAACCAATATACTGCTGGGTCTAATGTCCAAAATTGCAGGCCTCGTGTGGTGTTCTTGGTGGGCAGCGGTTAACACCTACAAAAGATGGTCTAAGTACAACCAGTGGCAAAAGTGTCATGGGTACGCAACGATTCATGTGGAGCAAAGGCAAGTACATCTGGTTTGATCCCACAGAAGAGCCACAGTAACACAAACTGCTAAAATTGTTAATGCTGGACAAAAGGGAGTCAGAACAAACAGTGCACTGCAGCTTGGTGCGTATGGGGCCGGCGGTCTAACCGCAAACCATTCATGTGGTGGTTATAGCTGATCTGGGGAAATTAACTGTTCTTCCAACTGCTACTTCCCACCTCCCACCACTTTATTATTGATGAAATAAACCTAAGAGGACCCAAATTCAAAATTGAAATTCCAAAATAACCATAATTAGTGTGTAGTATCAATTATAAAATAAGTTCTCATGTTAAGTTCTCATTGCACGTACCCATTCGGTCATATGGACTTTAATAAAGACCCAAAATCTTCTGCAAAGGAGACCAAAAAATTTCTACTGTTCCAAAAACCAAGACACATCCAGGTCTTTGACTGGGTATGGGCCATTTTATTCAAAAGGAAAAACAGCCTCAGGCCTTGACAGCAAATTTGCGCATGGAGTAGAGACGTGACTTCCTCTGCATCTTCTTGGTCATGAGGCCCTGTTCATGCTTGGTGAGTTGTCGGCGGATAGCGCGAGTCTTTTTAGGCCTCAGGTCTAGAGGCTTGTACTTCTTCCCCTAAACATAATGGAGGGCAAAAAAAAAAGTTAGACATACTCTGAAGTACACTGACAGTCATTAAAACCTTTGTATATCTGTACTTGTAGGAGGGCGGGAGTACACCCTGTGGCTTTATTGATGATAGTACTTGGGCACTTGAGAAAATGATGAGTTGTCATTTGGTCACGCTTTATTGCACATGTGTAGGTCACTTTACAAAAGTGAGTCAAATGCAGTTTGAGCAAAACACAATGTGTAGCTGCACAATTTGAGGAGTGGTTTGGAAATCCTATATAAAAGCTCAAAAATGTCCACTACTGTTAGTCTAGTGCACGTCATTATGCCACGTCTATCACGTGAAAATCACATGCTTGAAAAGTTTACAAAAACTCAACACTGCTCCATGTTACACTAAACTTTACAAAGTGCAACCAATAAGATAAGCATAGGAAAGTGACTGCTCCATTACAGTGGTGTCTCAATATCTACGGCTAATTAATATCAATTTTACAGTCTTCACAGCTGAGCAGCTCTTAAGGGGTGTGCACACAAGAAGCGATGAGTGAGAGGCAACCATGTAAAGTTAAAGAACTGAGCGATGAATGGGCAGGAATGGAGTTAAACTGAGCTGAACTTCCAGGTGACAATATTTAAACTATAACCCATCAGAGCTTCAATACCACTGACTGACTTTCCACAGAGTAAAATGAACTAATGACTAATTATTCTGACTACACCAAAATGGAAGAGCAGCTCATTACTGCGGTGTCTAAAAGTCCTGTGACTGACAGCACACAAATTTTACAGGTAAAATAACCAGAGACGTGATGCTTGGGTCCATATTTCTGAAACGGCTGGCAATTCCCATTAACATGTTTAGTTAGAGCTGTAGGCCACCCACAGCAGATGTGTCTGAGACGCTGCAGCGAGCAGCCATGATTATTGTAGCAGGAGAGTATTCACACTAACTCCACTGATCCAGGAGCAATGCTGGGTGATCGTCATGCCAAACACATTCCAAGATCACTTGGGGTGCAAATCTTAAAAAAAAAAAAAAAAAAAAAAAAAAAAAAAAAAGTTCCTCTTCCCACATGCAGAGGACCGCTATTCTAATTCAAGATCATTTTAATGTTATATATATGTATATTTATAATATTTTTGACAGTTTTATATTTTTAAAAACAAGACTCAGGAATGAGCAATTGTTTTCCATTGCTTTGTGTCCTGCTGGAAGAAGATATATAACCCAGGCAGTGTATGCAGAATGGCGAGAACATCCTATCTCTGGGACAAACAGAATGTCATCCATAGATGCTCTTGTGTTGCGAATGAAATTCTAAATGCAAGGTGCTACAAATCAATCCTTAACACAGTTCATATATGTTCCACTCACCTTGTAGAACTTCCTCAGGTTTTCTTTCTGTGTCTGGTTGATGACAGTAAGAACTCTGGCGATGGATTTGCGCACAACACGACTAAAGAAAAAAAAAAAAAAAAGAGCAAAATAAAATATATAATCATAAAGGGGTCACTTAAATAACCAACCCTGTAGAACATTCCTTGCTATATTTGACTAAGTTAAAGTAGCATGAATCTGTATAAATCCATTACATTTTTATTACACGTCCCTGACTGCAGAAGAGTGATTTCAGGTATTTATAGAGTGCCAAGTTTCAGATCTATGGTTCCTAATAAACGTACATATCAACTGGCGAGTGTTCAGCTTTCTAGTTTAACAACAAACCAAGATTTTATGGGTTAATCAAAATGCTTTAGTGTGTTATAACCGGTTTTAATTCCCTTCATAGCGTTCAAGCACAAAGTCATCGATAATATACTGAAACTTTATAGGTAAAAACATGTCCGAGTTGTGGGGCGGCACGGTGGCGTAGTGGTTAGCACATCCGCCTCACAGCAAGAAGGTCCTGGGTTCGATTCCCAGCTCGGGC
>JAQMYF010000026.1:18505773-18545290 GCA_030014195.1 Neosilurus mollespiculum | reverse complement strand
CTCCGGTTTCCTCCCACAGTCCAAAAACATGCACAGTAGGCTAATTTGCTGTTCCAAATCACCCCTAGGTGTGAGTGCAAATGGTTGTGTGACTGATGGCCCTGCGGTGGCCTGGCGAGCTGACCAGGGCGTACCCCGCCCTCGCCCAGAGTCGGCTGAGATGGGTGCCAGCCTTCCCGCGACCCTAATTAGGAATAAGCGGTTCAGAAAATGAATGAATGTCCGAGTTGTAGGCCATGCTCAATAAAAGCTACACTAATGTCACTGCTATGGGTTCAATTCTTGAAAACCTTGATCTTTTTGGTAAAGCGCTCAGATTTCTTGTATAACTTACAGCAATTGGTTTTCTGAAAACCTCATAACCAATCAAACATAGTTATGTAATTAAAACACCCCTAACTTAACAGAATACAGACCCTGTGAACCCAGATCGAATCAACTCAAACTGTTCAGATACCCAGCACTAATTTCAACAACTCTGTAAAAACAGTGGCTAAAACTAAAAAGGTATCGTGAGAGCAGAACGAGCCACAACTTAGCTGCCTCTGTTAGCTTTCATTAGCAGTTAATACACCAAAGCCATTAAGAAGAACTTCATGGAGTTCAAGGCACTGGATGACACGCCATTAAAGAAAAGTTACAAAAACGTTAGTCAGGAGCAGTTAAAATTTAAAAATTAATTAGACTCAGCCATATGATCTGCAGTGTATTTATTCAAAAATCCTGTCTTTAATGTGAGAATTCGTACGGTTTAAAGACACACTAAAGCAGGAACACACATCAGACAACCGCCAATTTAATTCTTGGGCTCTGAGTCCAAGAATTTCATTGCCGGTAGAGATGTTCCGTCGTTACCTGTACACGTCAATAAAACTTGAACACATTAGGACATCAGACTATTAGTCTCATACGGCTTACATCTTTGAAAGTTTGGAGGCAGCACCACCAGTGACCTTCGCCACTCGAAGCTGGGAAAGTTCTACTTTCAGATCATCCAGCTGCTTGAGCAGCTCCTCCTTCTTCTTACCACGCAGATCTCTGGCCTTGATCTTTGCCTAGAACACAGAAAATCACCAGTTTAATCCAGAAAAAAAACAAACTCTGGTCTTATCTAACCTGAATACAACAGACATAACTTTTGTGATTATATAAACCGTACTGGGAACTTGGATAAGGAGCCAATTCAGACGTGGACATTTCAATACTCAGACACCTTACAGTGGCAGGTGGTGTCAAGTTTAAGTGATCTTTCTACCTGAAGACTTCAGCTGCAATCATAATCATTATGGTCTTAGTGCTTCAAAGTCTTCAGGGAGGTGACTAAAAACTGACTTAAAATATAATTTCACACAAGACTGAAATGGTGTTTGGGAAGCCAAAGTGCATAAAATCCCAACAGTTACAGAAATAACTGCAGGCTTTAAAGGCCATCACTCTGAAATCGCTTTCGAGCTCATTAACACTTCCACAAACTTCCGGGCTGCTTGAATCAAAACCCCAAACAATTGTATATTTTCCAAGTTGTAGATTTGTTGAATGATTTACAGACAAATGTGACTATTTCTCCTTACTGGTCAACAGTTAAGAGCTCGAGACCAGCTCACCGACCAGAGTACATCACCCACTACAGACTGCGGCTAAGCTACAAGCTAACAGCAAACATAATAAATTATGATTATTTAAGACTCGGCGCGTAAAATACAACACCCCGCCATTTAAGACAAAAGGGACCAGTGAAGACAAACAACTTGATTATAAATTTAGGACTTTAAACCTACAAGATTGCATTAGATTGAAAATTCTCCCAATAACCCTCACCATTTTACTCGACGGCTGCCACAAGAAAGGAAGTAGAAGAGGTCAGACAGGAACATCTACCGGGTTACGAGTGGAACGTACCATCCTCTTTATCAGGACGGGGGGTTTGGGTAGGAAACAGGAGGTTAAGTTGAATAAGGCCAAGGATATTTAATACTAATATTTAATTAATGTTTACTGAAATTAATAAAATTTATGTTTATTGAAATGAATACAAATTAAATGTAGACGTCCTATTCTTTCATATTTTAATTGGGGTAAATATCTGAAACTTGTACACAACTAAAACAGAAGCTGTGTGTTATAAACAACACTTTCTCAAACCTTTTTATATATATTAAAATTTTTTATATATTTACATTTCATACGAATAACCATCACACGCTAAACCGTAACATTTGTGGTTAACGCCGATAAACCGAGTGGAATAGATTTGAATTGTTCAGTCTACTCTTTCATGATTGGACGAGACTGGATGAAGTTCCCGCCTCTTCCTGTTTCGCAAACCCACTGAGCATCATGGCGCTGGGGAGGAACGTCTACAACCTGCTGTTCCGGAGAACATCGACTTTCGCCGTCACCATCATGGTGGGAGCCGTTTTCTTCGAACGGGTGTTTGACCAGGGTGGAGATCTGTTATTTGAGAACTTAAATCGGGGGGTAAGTGTTATCGCCTGTGTGATTTAATTCAACCTACCGTGACCCATTTAGCTAAAGCTAAAGCTAAAGCTAGCGGAAGACTGACCTTAATCTGCGCGTCAGAGGACGAGCTCGTGCTTCAGTTCCTGAAGGTTCTCTAATCACTTCAACAGAACACAGTGATAAAATATACAACCTTTATTACCCAAATTTAATAGAGTTGGAGAAATACAGGTCTGTAATCGCTTCAATAATTGATTTTATCAACGATTCAACACTTTATTTATAATTGTTTATGTAGATACAAAACCTCAAAGTCAACCAAATCATATAATATAATAATAATAATAAGTATTATTATTATTATTATTATATAGTAATATAATTATTATTATTATTATAATATAGTAATAATATAATTATAATATTATAATAATAATAAGTAACTACTGATAATATTAATTATAATATAATGATAATAATAATAATAATATAATAAGTATTATTATATAGTAATATAATTATAATAATAATTATTATTATTATATAGTAATAATATAATTATATTATAATAATAATAAGTAACTACTGATAATATTAATAATAATAAATTATAATGATAATAATAATAATAAATAACTACTGAAGATATTAATAATATTAAATAACAATAACAAATATATATAGAAATAATTAAAGAATAAATAAACATAAGTAGTAGTAAAAATAACAATGATAATGTGACTTCTGATATTAATAATAATATTAAATAATAATAACAATAGCAAATAAATAGAAATAATAAATAAATGAATAAACAGAAGTAGTAGTAGTTATAATAATAACAGTAATAGTAGCAATTATATTTCTATACACCCCAGGTTAAGGGCCTTGTTGAGGTTTAAGGGCCTTGCTCAAGGGCCCAACAGTGTCAGGTTGGTGGTTCTGGGGCTTAAACCGTTGATTTTCTAATGAGTAACCCAGAGCCTTAATCACTGAGCCACCACTGTCCCCATTATCACTCGATCCTAGTTATTACACTATATAACTAATACGTATTGAAATGCTCATTTGGTGTTATTTTCAGTTGAAGCAGCTGAGAGTTGATGAAATCTCTGGTTTAAATGCCTGGTGTAAATTTGGGATTGATTACTTCACACAAAATCACTCTGCAATCATTTAAGTAGTATTCACATCACAGTCCACGGTGACACGACCTGTACAGAATACTGAGTGCTATATTTTTGGTGTAATGTCTGGTATTACAAAAGCACTCGATGGAAGTGTCACTTTAAAGGTTCGATTTGGAACAGAGTGCGGTTTCTGGTATGTTGAAAGTGGAATGAAAGGAAAGATTTCCAAAGTCTCTTGTTACACTGAACATCTGTATATTTTCATCACCAGGTGAATTTCACTTAAATGTAAGTGTGTAATCTGTCTATGTATTTCAAAACTGGCAAAACATGAATTCTTCCTCAGTCCAAAAAGGAACGGTTCTAGCCGTAGCCCCTTATTGTCTTTATGTCTGTTTATGTTGCTTCCAAGTCAAGGCCAGGACTGCAGAGCAGAGTCCAAGTTCGGTCCAATTGAACGGGTTTAAATACAAGAAAAAGCTCAGCTGTAATCGAACCATTCAACAGTTATTTCTCCAAAACTTTGAGAAAGTCTATATAGTACCATTTCAGTTGAACTAACATCTTTACATGTTTTAAAAGCCCAAATTAGGATGGACTAACACAATAATTCCACTTCCTCTAACTGCTGATAATCATCTCATGACGTATAAGATCTCAGCTTGTCCTGTGTTGAATAGATGAGAGTAGATGCTTGAATAGATTTTTGAATAGATGTGAAAGTGTACAATGTCTATGTAAGTCACCCAGAAACGCCTGGGCCCTGGAATCAAACCCAGGACATTCTTGTTGTGAGGCGGATGTGCAGACCACTGTGCCACCCTGCTGCCCAATGCGTCTTTAAACGTTTTATATTTACTTCATCCAATTTGTAGAGAATTCCAGTGAATAATACAAGCATAAATGCTTGAAAATAAACAAAGCAGATTTGGAAACAATAGCCAAGTCATCCTTCAAAATGGCAGAAAAGTCACGTGATGATCTATTCGCAAAAGCCAGGCAGCGACCTTGCTTTCCGGGAGGGCATGGCTTCCTTTCATAGAAAGTTTGGGTTGAAATTTGTGAAAGCCTGCCTCCAAAATGCACCGCAATGGCCCCGGTGCTTATGAATCAACCGGCGATGTGATATCCATGCTTTTAACTTTAATCAGATCCGAAACAAGGGTGGAATCTGGCGTTTGTGCATGCCTAGAGTCAGTCGACTGCAGTTCGGTGATGAGTGACAAAATCACTTTGTGCTGAGCTTACACTGCATTCCCACCCACACCGGAAACTGTTTAATTACCAGTATAGTACTGGTGACTTCATATCATAAACCTCTGCCGCAGTACCGGAGGGAATCCGACCCATCTAATTAATGATGCCATTGGTCGTGAAATATAAAGTAATTGGTGCAAATCGCATGCATGTAATCGTTTATGGAAGAGTAGTAGGGTGCCTTTGAATGTTTTTTTTGTTTGTTTGCTTGTTTGTTTTTTGGTCATTTTCTGAGTTTAGTCAGAATTTTGAAGAAAATGGTTAGAAATAACGTACCCTTTCCATTAAATAAGAGAACGTGGGTAATGCCTTTAATGCTTTATTAACATAATAAATGTTTTACTCTGGTGAAGGGTTTAATAGAAACTTGAAATATAGAATCCAACTTAAATGTGCCCTGTTTCTGTTTGTTTGTATCATGTTGGCGTTGCCGGATTAAACGTACAGTTTTACACTTTAATATGTAAATCTTTGTTTAGGTTTTTTTGCACTGTATTTTACAGTGATTTTATTAAAACAATAAGCAAAATAATATGGTCAATAAGATTTTGTTGGAGAAAAAGTTCATTTTAGGTTAAAGGACTAATTCATAAAATAGTATAATGTGAATATATAGCATCAAGTAATATCGTTACTTTTAACCCAGACCAGGCCTACAGTTTCTCCCAGACGTTTTCCTGTAGCTGTGCTGTGCTTACTCATCGAAAATACTAAAATGCCTAAATTAAACTAAATGTCCTGATTTTTCAAATATGCACTAATATTTACTGTCTAATGGAATTCTCTTCTTTTTCTTTTCCAGAAACTGTGGAAACATATCAAACATAACTATGAGAACAAAGACTGAGCAGGTCATCATCTAATGATGTCTCTTGAAGGAGCCCAGCCGCCACCTCCACCACGGCCACCACTTCACCGGGTATCCTGCGGAAAAGAACTCAGCTCTGAGAGCAGTTTTAACATTATTACTTGTGGAAGTGGGAACAAGAGACTAGCATGACGATCGTAGAGTCCTGAGAACCATCACCTTGCTCTGCCTGAGTATTGTTATATGTCTTGTGTTCATCACATTTTGTAAATGTATACTTAAATTAAACCTGTCAATAAATCTGATATGAGAAGTTACCTTCAAATCTTTGTTATTATTGTTATATAGTTTTAATAAGACCTGTGTGTGCATCCACTACACCAGAAGTAACGTACTGTATTTCCAAAGGTTCTATTTTTCTTTTTCCCTTGTTGAATATCAGGGTTTCAGCACAAACTCCAATGTAGACCCGAGATAATGGATTCCTCAAGTGTTTCCGTAACCCATCTATATCGACAATATTTGTAATTAGCAAATATTGCAAAAAATTAGTAAAAAATCGAAAGATGTGTGCCAGTGTTCTTTATAGGGATGTGAATCGAACAACTCACGATTCAATTCGATTCCGATTTTTGGGGTGACGATTTGATTCAGAATCGATTCTTGCTTCAAACCGATGTTTGATTCATAACCGTTACAAACAAAGGGAGCCAATTTCAGCTACATTCTTCTATAAGCTAGGAACAACTCTTCTATAAGAAAGACAAAGGTGATATTACTAGACGGCTGGTTTTGTAGATGTACTGATAAGCTTTGCTCGTTCAGAGTCGGTTGGGAGTTTAGTGAAGTGATGGAGGGTGCGCTGGTCAGGAGTTGGTCGTGCTGCTGCTCCGGTTCTTTTAGCTCCGGGTGATGGCGTAAGATGTGGGCTCGGGGATGTGAAGTGTTCACGAAATATTTGACTTTTATTTTGCACACTGCATGTCATGTCAAGCTCCTTCTTACCCGGAAAATATGAAGTGCAAGCATTTTCCCTTAGCGAAGACGGCACTGGCTGTATTTCTTTTTCCTCATCTATGTCAAAGCTAGGCTAAAAGCTACCGTGTTTCCCCAATAATAAGACACTGTCTTTCGGGGGGTCGCTGTCTTTACTCTTTTTCTGTCTCTCCTCCACGGTGCTGCTGTAAATGGTGCTGGCACACGTGCATTCACAGAAAATGAGGGGAGGGTGTGAACAAAATATGGATTTAGCTAGGTCTTATTTTCGGGGTAGGGCTTATTTTGGACCGTTCTGCAGAAGAAAGGGTAGGTCTTATTATTTGGTGAAACACGCTAATTCTGGAGCAGCCACTCACTGGAACAATTCACGACGGAGGCCGTGTCTGGACAAATGGTACGCGTTGTGAGTAAGGTTGGAAATGCGCGAAAACACGTGATCTTAAAAATCGATTCTTGTAAATTTGAATTGATTCATAATGCTAATAAATAAGAATCGCGATTCAGACGTGAATCAATTTTTTTCCGGCACCCCTAGTTTTTTATCATATATGGACGGGAGGCTGACCTCACGTGGGTGAGTGGTGTTATTCCGCGGGACCTATGGAGATCCAATAGGTACTTCTGTGATAAGTGTGTGCTGTGGTTGACTAAGGCATGGTTGGATATGTATGTTCAGCGCCTGTGCATGGTTAAGGTGACCAATTTCATTTGAGGGGCCCCCACCAGACACACAAATATAAAGTTTTAGTATTTCTTAAGTCACTGTCTTCCAAATTATTAGCATTGTTCACAGAAAAAAATTAAGGTGTGCAGAGTTGCCCCCAACAGTTATATTAATATCATTGCCAAGAAGACTGC
Organism: Neosilurus mollespiculum; assembly: GCA_030014195.1. NCBI lineage: Eukaryota > Metazoa > Chordata > Actinopteri > Siluriformes > Plotosidae > Neosilurus > Neosilurus mollespiculum. The sequence goes on along the minus strand of JAQMYF010000026.1, from coordinate 18,537,778 downwards.
TCCTGTTTGCACAGTATCAATGAAATTTTTAGAAAAGCATTCCTATTCTTCTCTTTCTAAGTTTTTCTGCATATAATTAACTTGGGGGGGAGGGGGGGCATTGTGGCGCAGTGCCTAGTACGTCTGCCTCACAGCAAGAAGGCCTAGCTTCGAATCCCGGGTTCGGGCGTTTCTATGTGAAGTTTTCATGTTCCCTTCTGTACTTGTGTGGGTTTTATTAGGCTAATTGGCGGTTGTAAATCTCCCCTATGTGTGAGTGTGTGAATGGTTGTATGTGTTTTAGCCCTGCAATGGCCTTGCGAGCTGTTCAGGGTGTACCGCGCATTTGTCTGGAGTCAGCTGAGATTGGCGCCAACCTCCCTGCGACCCTAATTAGAATTAAGCGGCTTAGAAAATGAATGAATTTTTGTATGTACACATTTTTGTAAAATTTCTGCCAGAGATGGAGAATTGGACAAGGAAGACTCCGTTCGATTTGGAGATGATCAAATTCTGGATCCAGGAATTTTTGAAAGGATTGTGGAGGGCTTGGCGGAGGTTTGCGCTCTCGGAGTGCTCTTGCTTGCACTGTGTTACTGCACTTTCATACATGGATTATGCCATCAAGTTTAAATAGCCTGCTTATTTCGGTTCTACACAATTAAGGAATGTTTTGTAATGTCACTTTATACTTGTCACTTTACACTTACAGCCACTTGACGCTTTACATACAGTGTACTGTAAAGTTGCCATTGCATTTATATTTGCATTTATATTTCATTATATTTCATCATATTGCATTCATTCTGCATTTATATTTCATTTTATATGTATTTCTGTATGCCACATTTTATTTTTACTTTATTTTATAAATTTTTTACATTTTATTTTTAAATACTTTTACATTTTTATATTTATACTGACTTTAACAATAAAGTCCTTTAAATAGTTATTGTTATTGTTCTTTCTCCTTGATATTGATAGTTTTGTTCTTCAATTTTTAGGACAGTCGTAACAAGCATTTCAGTACATATTGTACTGTGTATGATTTTGTACGTGACAAATAAATTTGAATTTGAATTTGATTTGGAATTAACAAAATAGTAAACAAAGACAGCAATCTGATATTCATTTATTTATTAATTCATTTGATAATCTCTTTATGGTCGTGAGAATGCTGAGGCCTATCTCAGAGACACTGAGAGAAGGCAGGGTACACTCTGAACAGCTTGCCAGTCCATTGCAGGACCAACACACACACACACACACACACACACACACACACACAACCATTCATTAATCACACCTAGGGGCAACTTAATTTACATGACTTTGGACTGTGGGAAGAAACCAAAGTATCTGGAGGAAACCCACGCAAGCACAGACAGAACAGAAGCACCCTTATTGAGCCCAGAAACTCAAACCCAGGACCTTCTTGCTGTGAGGCAGACGTGCTATCTACTGCACCCCATGAAACCCAGTCATCAGACAGATAAACACAATTATTCACTTAACAATGTTTCTATAGCAATGTAAGATGTGCTGTCATGGCACAGCATGTTCTTTGAATTCTCTACGATTAAGTGAACGATCTAGTATTCTCAAGCTGCAGTGTGTCACGTACTCCCAAGTGTGACTTCCTACAACACCTGGATTTTCAACATGGCATTGTGGAGGAGAATGGGTGTGCAATACATTTTTGACTGAGACTCGCCAGGACTTAAAGAAAATAAACAGCAGTCTTTTCTTGACTATTTATGTTGGTGATTTTGGTCTTTGTGATCAGCTGGGTACAGAAGATAAGCTATATGGACAAAACTTTGTGGACACCTGATTAACACCCATGTGGGTTAGGGTGGCCCAAAAATGTATTTTTTCCCCCCAATTCCTCTATCACACACCTTATTTTAGGAGGTCTGATGAAAAAAGAACCCAGTAAAAATTTCAGGCCTATTAAATAAGTCTGAGTGATCCCCCAGAGCCCTTCAGTATTGCACATTTTGACCAAAATTTGCAGATATTTTAATTTTCTGTAACTTTATTTTCTAGATCTAATTAATAATACAATATGTTTTAATATATAAAGTGTAGTTTTATCCATGATGGCATGTTTTATTGAAAAACTTATCAGCATGTACTTGTAATTATCATTCATAAACAACATCCAAAATGCGAACTTACACCATATTTCAATTATTTCATGCAAAAGCAACATGTTTTGAAAAGTCTTGTTTTAGTCACTATGCAATAAATATATTGCTGTGAAAAGCCTAATTTGTATTGGATATATATCTCTAGACAAAGAAATATTGAAGCTGGCCACATTTTTACACTATGGACTCGTTTGGAGCGACTAATAACTGGTAGCTTGTTCCACAGGCAAGGTATACTGTGAGCAAAGCTCTATCCCTGCATACACAAGTTATAGTTATTTGCATCCAGAAATCGTCCTTTTGTTGCAGATGATTCTGTGAGGTTTGGGTGATCTGCATCAGATTGTGTCTGTTACTGGCAGACAGTGTATCTGAACTACTATATTAGTACCTATAACTTGTGTATGCGGGGAGGGAGCTTTGCTCACAGCATACCCTGCCTGAGGAACAAGCTCCAGTGTAATCTCAATTTCATACAAGCCCTTCATATACAATTCTCCGTTTCGGACTTTGTATCAACAGTTTAGGGAAGACCTAAATATGGTTATGGTCACGTGTCCTCAAACCTTTGGTTATATAATATAATGCATCTCTGGACAGTGGGAGGAAACCCACGAAACCATGAGGAGAACATTCAAACTCCACATAGAAATACCCACACTGGGCACAGGACTTGAACCCAAGACTATACCACTGTGCTGCCCATTCTATATTTATATTTGCATATAATATTAATATTTGACATTTATAAGAAACATTTAATCCTAATTAGGGTCGCAGGGAGGCTGGCACCCATCAGCCAACTGGGTGAAGGCGGGGTACACCTTGAACATCTCACCAGGCCATTGCAGGGCCAACATACAAACAACCATTCACACTCACACCTAGGGGCAATTTGGAACTGCCATTCAGCCTACTGTATATGTTTTTGGACTGTGGGAGGAAACCGGAGTACACGGAGGAAACCCATGCAAGCTTGGGGAGAACATGCAAACTCCACACAGAAATACCCCGAGCCTGGGAATCGAATCCAGGCCTTCTTGCTGTGAGGCGAACGTACTAACCACTGCACCACCATGCCGCCCAAACATACTGTTTATATTTAGAAATCAGCACATTTTAAGGCCTACTTTGTACTCTGATGGTTAATGCATAGAAACGGGACACCTTTTTTTATCTTTAAATGTATGAAAATTTTGGTAAATAAAAAAATAAAAACATTTTTTTGTTATTATTTTACATTTACAACATTTGGCAGACACCCTTATCCAGAGTGAACAAACAATCTCCCATAATGCACCACGATTTCTGTTATTTCTAAATAAGGAAAAAGGTAAAATCCATGTTTATTATTCTTGTTATTATCTAATAGGTATGCAAACATCAATATGCAGCATAAACTTGCTCAGCCCTTCTCTTTCTATTAATTCACAAATTCATTGGCCCTGAGTGGAAAATCAAATGGTTTAATACACAAACGAGTGGCCCATCACTGGAAACATCTTCCTCTTTACCTGTTGCAGATAGGTAATTTACTATGTCTGTCACCGTGTCTGTCACTGTGTCTGTCAATGTGTCCACATGTGCATGGGTGTGTGTGTGTGGTTTATATAAAGGGATGTCACGCAAGTGAGTTGGAGTCATCACACCACACTGATGTTACAATCCCAGCAGTTGCAAACCTTCTTTTTTCTGGAATAGTGTTTTTTTTTTTTTTTGAAGGATATCAGTTTTTACTTTTCTGCCTCTCTTTCCACACGAGAAAGGTGACGGTGACCTCACAGGTAACTCAGCTGGACCTGTTTTACACCAATTATTTGAATTCATAATAAGTATATGTGGTATTTTGTATTTTTGATGATTAATTAATTGATAGTTTCAATCATCATCATCATGACCATAAATTAAAATGACTTATCAAATGTTATTTATCAGAACTTACGTTATGCTAAGAAATACCCATATATCAGGATATTAGGTCATGAACAGCTGGTAGATGATTCTCAAATTCGAGTTGCCTTCTTTTTGTTGTGTGTTGTGAGGCAGGATGGAATGTATCTATGGTGTGGATCTAGAAGAGTTGTGCCCAGTGTGTGGAGACAATGTTTCTGGATATCACTATGGTTTGCTAACATGTGAAAGCTGCAAGGTACAAATGAACAGCTGTTTTTGTAAAGGCTTAGTCTGAAAGTTGAAATTGGTGTTAAAATATTTTGTGTATATTACACAGGAATGGTGCAATCTGACTTCACTATCTAGGGGTTAATAGACATTACCCCAATTGGATAAAGCGAAAATCAAAATGAGGGACACTCACAGTGTGTCATGGTTACTTGGAGTATTTGGAATCATTATTTTCATGGTCAAAATATGTTTTAATATGTTTTTACGTAGTATATACTAAAACTCTGAATGAGTTTAAAACACGCCTTTAACTAACATGCTTATGAGCTGCTAGTGAAGCATGTAGAGCTCATCTGCCTCTTCATACTAAAAATATGTAAAAGTAAACTGTAAAAATTTTGATTTAGTTTGCTTTTTTAATGTTCTTGTGTAGTATATACTAAAAAAATGGTTTTCCCCAGGGTCGTGGATATCACAGAATACTATTCAGTGATACCCACCTCACCTTTGTTGAATAAGTGTCATTTATTTTATCAGCACCCACTGGATATGAACTATGGTATGTTCTGTTTTACTACGAGGATATTTCCCCATGTAGCACAAGTATTGCCTTGATATGGGACAGTGGCAGCTCAGTGGCTAAGGCTTTGGCTTAGTGATCCAAAGGTCAGGGGTTCAAGCCCCAGTACTACCAATCTGCCACTGCAGAAGGCAAGAAAATTTGTAAATGAGGAATTTTTTATATTCCTAAGAACATTTTTTTTTAATTTTCAAGAATTAGACCTTTTTTACCCACTAAACGTCACTTTATTGGCCTGCTGTGAGGAACAGCCTTCTCTCCATGGCGTCACCTGATGCCAGAGCCCAGGGAGAGGGCATCGTAACCAGTGTGGAAAACCAGGAAGTGCAGCTAACGAGTTAGCAGGCTAAAGAGCTCTTTCTTTAAGTATTTGATACATTAAGTATTTGAACAATTTGAGAATTTTTAAAAATAATAAAAATGTTTACATTTCTTCAATCCAGTGGTTTCGGGTAGAATCGAACAGTCATTCACTTGCTTTCATCTTATATGCTGATAGCCAACTGTACCCTGTGTTCTTAGTAAGTAGGTTTTATTACTTACCATCCAGTGAGCGTGGATAGAATAAAACAGTTATTCCACTCCCTTTCACCATATATGACTGATAGCCAGCTCACTAGCTGCAAGCTATTCATTCATATATGCTTCGAGGTTGTGGGATGTTATGTATTTTGTATTTGAAATAACTATTTCACGTGTAGTTTTGTGTTTTGTTGATATAGCGTTCAGAATTGACATTTAGATTTGTATTTAAAGGGCTTCTTTAAGAGGACAGTGCAGAACAATAAGCGCTACACCTGTGCAGAGAGCCAGGAGTGTAAAATTGATAAGACGCAAAGAAAGCGTTGTCCTTTCTGCCGCTTCCAGAAGTGCCTCACTGTGGGCATGCGACTCGAAGGTAACCACTTAACTAGACACTTGAGCTGCTTTTACATGGGCACTTGTGCCAGTACAACTTGCACCCAGAGCAAGTGTAGAACTGCCAGAGTAAAAACAGATTTGTTACGGAATAACTTGACACTGATGGGCGTAACTTGCTCCACGAAATGGCGCAAGTGGCTCCAAAATAACCGTCAACACAAAGTAAAACAACCTTGTTAAACAATGTCACTGAATTCCTATTGCTTGTGTAAAAGCAGCTATTGTTTCCTTATCACAGTTGTTACCAGTTACCTGCAATAAAAGGGATCAGTTTATTTTAAATGAAAAAAAAAAAAAAAGAAAAAGTTTGAAAAGTTTCTGGAGATTTTCAGAAGCTTTTGTTTCTGTTTCTCTTTAGCAGTTCGTGCAGACCGAATGCGGGGAGGCCGAAATAAGTTTGGACCAATGTACAAGCGAGACCGGGCCTTAAAGCAGCAGAAAAAATCTATAAATCAGGAAAGTGGGCTAAAGATGGAGTCCATGCCACCTGTCCTGTCATCTGCCCAGATAGACTATACTCTTAATAGCACATTTCCCAGTCTGCCAGATATTTCCATTCCTAAAACCATCCTCCTAAACATGCCCCCTTCGACCACATCTGCAGAATATAACCAGGGCTTGTACTCCACCACTAGCTGCATGAGCATGGCTTCCCACAGCTCACTGCCTTCTCTGTACCCTTACGCAGCTTTATCCTGTCGCACCATCAAAGCTGAGTTTCCTGACCACTCTACCAGCAGCAGCTCACCTGGTTCCACTGGAGGATATGTTTATACTGATCAGACTCAGACCATGAGCTCACCCACTGCACACACAGGCCTGGACTGGCCACCACTGGTTTTGGAGTTTGTGCGCTGTGAACAAGATGAGCTGTTGGTGCAGAGTAAGATCAGCTCTCACCTGTCACTTCTGCAACAGAACCAGAGCTCCAGCAGCACTGAACCTCTCTTAACCTTTGGCCTAATGTGCCATATCGCAGACCAAACACTGTTCTTCATTGTAGAGTGGGCACGGAGCTGCAATTTCTTCAAGGAACTCAAGGTAAGGGAGAAACACATAGCAAGACGAGTTTATAAAGGATTTCATTTACATTTTGCTTTCCTCAAACACAAGGGCACTTGAGTTTTTAAAAAGTTAACTTAAAACAAAGAATAGATGAAAATACAATTAGTCACAGACAGAACACATGGAGAAAATGTAGTGTTTGTTTTTGTTTTTTTTTAATGCAGAAATGTAGGACATTTGCCTGAGGTTATTACCTCCTCCGTTTGGCAGGGAAGGTTATGTAGTTACCAGCGTCTGTTTGTTTGTTTGTCTCTGAGCAGGATTACACAAAAACTACTGAATCAATTTTCACTAAACATGGTGGAGAGATGGGGTATGGCAAGAAACTGTAACATTTTGGAGCAGATCCGGATCACAATTGATACAGGAACTTATTAAAGGCTTTTAAACAAGGATTTATTAAAGGATTTTTTTTCTGTTAGCAGGAATACGCAAAAACTACTAATCTGACTTTCATCAAACTTGGTGGAAGGGTGGTGCCTGGGCCTGGAAAGAACCCATTAAATTTTGAATGTGATCCGTGCAGAAAAAAAAAAATTCAGAAATACTGAAAAATTCCCTGTCATTAATATGATGTTCATCTGAAAAGTTAATCCGACGCCCACTAGGGGAAGACATTTTATTCTATATATTCCAAGCTACAACACTGAATGTGCTTCCATCCATGGAGCACAGCCAATATTTGGGCAGCACTAACAGTCCGGTACCGCTTGACCTGAACATGCAGTAGGTGGTGTAAGGGTGTAACAGATTTTGTAAGTAGGTCCTTAAAAGTGTAGAGCAGTTATTTTGTGTCCTACAATAACAGTGGGACACACATCACACCTTCTTGCTGTGTAGTGGACATGCAAATTAAGCAAATAATAAATACTTATTAAAAGTTTATTGATTGAATTATTCTGAGCAGTGTGCACAGAAGGGACACACAGATGTAATCAACTGTCCTCATAATGTTTTGTAGTAGCTTGGTCTTAAAACAGATGGGTACAGCTGCTTGACTTAGATGTATTACAGATGTCAATGAGGACATCAGCCATGACTTGCGCATTCTTTAACCACTCAACCAGGTATGTGGCATTTGGCAGACACCCTCATTCGGAGCTTACTTACATTTATCATTTCCATAAATCTGAGCAGTTGAGGGTTAAGGGTCTTGCTTGAGGGCCCAACAGTGGCAGCTTGGTGGTACTGGGCCTTGAACCCCTGACCTTCGGATCAGTAACCCAGAGCCCTAGCCATGTTATGTTGTCTGGTCCTGCAACTTTGTGTGGATTGAACCTGGGAAAGTTTCTCCTCATCTCATTTGTTGTCATGCAGGTCACCTGATCACTTGGAGGAGGCAGTGTATTGGGCATTGAAGCATGCATTAAAGGTGTTTAACATGTCAGGGAGGGAAGTATCAGCAGCACAGTCTGGTGGAGGAATCCTTTGGCATCAAAAGGTTATTTAAAAACTGTATTTTGTTTACAAGCCATGGGAGGGAAAAAATATATCATATCGATAGACCAGGGAAGATGTCAGAATGGTAGAGAAAACTCAAAGCAGTGTCCTTAAAAATAGAAAATGCACAAACAAGCAAATGAGCAGAAACAGGAATCAGGGTTTATAACAGAACTGTAAGAACGTAGCTGAATAATATTGGATTTACATAGGAAAGCCAAAGAAAATCCAGCACCAACACCATAAAAAACAAGGTTATAGTGGGCGAAAGAGAAACAGTCATGACGCTTGAATAATCATTAGATGTTCAGTGAAGAATCACACTGCGTTGGCCACGGAGAAGATGCTGGAAATTTTATCTGTTGCTGTTTTCCATATAAAGAATACTGCCTGAAGAAAACAATCATTTATGATATGGAGTTACATGTCAGGTCAAGGACCAGGGGAGATGACCCCAACAGTGCAGAGGTGTATTGGCACTATTCTCATTCCACTGATTATTAAATAGGTTTGGTCTTCTTACTACAAAAAAGAATGTTAAAGCTTTTCTTCAGGAAAGGCATCAACTTAGTAATATGACCAGCAAACAGTCTGGATCTCAAAATGGAAAATATACACTCACTCACTCTTAAGCCCTTTAGAATATGAGCGATGATTACACAATTTCCGTGATGCACTAATGATAAGCAAATGATATGACACTGAGATTAAATAATGTTTAGAGGCTTCACTCTGCAATTTCATCTTGCATGTTTGTGTCTGTCTGAATCACTTTGCACATATGTGTGTGGGCCATCCCAGGTGTACACATGGTTTTGTGATCATCAATCTTGTTCTTAGACTTCTACCCTTAATAAAACATAACTGCTTCAGATAATGTGGTGAATTTTTTTTTTTATATAATTTTTTATATCTTCATGAATAAAATTTAAAACCTTATCATATTTTTACACAAGTCCTAAAAGTAGAAAAAGAGAACCCAGTTAAACAAATGAGACATCAAAATTACACTTGGGCATTTATTTACAGAGGAAAATAATCTATTTCTGGCAAAGGTGTGTAAACCTTTTTTTGCTGTAATAATTATAAATAAATGTTTGTGGTATCTGTTGATCAGTCCTGCACATTGACTTGGAGGGATTTAATCCATTCCGCGACATAGAACAGTTTTAACTTTGGGGTGTTGGTGGGTTTCCTCACATGTACTGCTCACACAACCTTTCTGTTGGATTACGCTCAGGACTTTGACCTGGCTATTCCAAAACATTAAATTTATACTTTTTTAACCATTCTTTGGTGGAACATAAGCACATTAGGTTACAGCATCTATTTAAACACATTCAAAGTTTTGATATATAGTACATAAGAACATAAAATGTAAACAAACTCTAAAAAAATAATTTTTTTATAGTTTATTGTTAAATATTTTTAGCATGACAGAAATAGTTCAGGTGCACCGTGTGCTTCACGAGTAGAGCAGAAGCGTCTTAGGTAGCCTAATGGTGTCTTTTTGAACTCATTCATAAAAACAAGAGGGAAAAAAAAATTAAATTTAATCTTTCATGGCTTATTTTTTCATATTTGTGAAAATGATCATGCCACCTACTCCACAAAGCTCAAGCACACTTAATGACAGCATCTTTTAAAAATCATTCAATATTTAAATAGAGTGCTTTTTTACCATTAAATATATGAGCCATATTGCATAGTTTTTTTCATAGTTTTGGGGACCGTGAAAAACTGTGAATGTTTATCAGCCATTTAATTTCAACAATTTTAGACTCTGTATAATGTCTACAATCCCCTAGACAGTAAGCCAATCAGATCGCACCCTTCATGTATAGTATATTTGTTTTTTACTCAGGAGGTGTCCGGTGTCAAACTCTTTGTCACCATGATGTTGTTGTTGGTGATGCTGGTGTTGTTGTTGTTGTGGACAGTTGGATGTAGAAGTCCTACTCCTCCGCTAACAGAATCACCTGAAACATGGCCGACCTGTTCTTGTGGACAACGGCTAACATTCCATAGAGACTGATTTTGGATGTTTGATCCAGGAAAAGAATTATGATGTCAAAACTAAAAAACTCAAAGTCCAACTGCTCCATGATGTGTGGAAGGAATCAAATCAAATTTGGCAGTATTACACTACACAACAATGCCAACAATTCTGTGGGGTCAGGATTTTCACTTTTTGACTGGGATGTAGAATCATGACGTCACAGTTATGAAATTTTAAAGTCCTACTCCTCTGTTATTACCGACCGGAATTGCATGGAACTTTGACTTAATGAGCAATTCTATCAAGCCAGATTTTTTTATGTTCAAACTCTCAACATTGGAATTATTCTCACTACCAGCCATGTAGCTGAATCCGAATGCGTCACAGATATACCTGAAGTTTAATTAAACTTTATAACGTTATGGATGATTGGCTGCTTGGTGTTTATAGAATATTTATAGTATATTTATTAAATGGTAGTCATTTTAAATGTATCAATAGCAGTGCAGTATTGATCAAGATTAGCAGGTCTTTATTTATAAGGAATGCTGTTCCATCATATATTGATATTTTTAATGAAATAAATGGTGGCAAGAAAATGAAGTAAAAATGTATAAAAAATAGGGCAAATTATTAGTAGTTTGCATATAATAAACACAGTACTGTGCAAAAGTTTTAGCCACGTGCAAAGAAATGCTGTAGAGCACAGATTGTTTATATTTACATATACATTCATTCATTCATTTTCTGAACCGCTTGATCCTAATTAGGGTCGTGGTGCCCATCTCAGCCGACTCTGGGCGAGGACAGAATACACCCTGGACTGCTCACTAGGCCATCGCAGTTTAATATACGTATTTAAATTAAATGTTTCTACATTAAAAAAAATAATAAAAAATTCTTCTTCAGTTCTTCTGGAGATGTTGACTCTCACATGAGCTTCCCACATTTGCATGCAAAACCCATCAACCTTCATTATGTTTTAGTCTGAAAACTGGTCTTTTATGTAATGCTTTTGTAAAGTTTTTTTCTGTAGCATTTAATTTTGTACTGTAAAAAACAATGTTTGGATATCTAAAATGTTTTTGTACAATTTATAAAATAAAAAACTATAGCAAAATTGAAGCTGACAAAATCGGGTTCCTAAGACTTTTGCACAGAACTGTAGTATCATATACAGTATAAAACAACAAGGTGTATTAGTAATGTTTTTATAATATTCTTCTTTAGTTGATTACTTGATTTCTTCAAAGCATATCAATATAATATTGTTTGAAATATTGTGAATAGTTTTTGTTAGCCTCTGATAAGCAGGTATGTTAAGTTTATCATAAATCATTAATCAAGTGTTTGTTATATAGTTATTTTATACAGCAATAGTGTTTATTTGAACAATATCAATACATTTACAAGTCACAGAGAGATCTTACCATGCATAACACACACACACACACACACACACACACACACACACACACACACACACACACACACACACCAGCTGCCTGCTATAGAATGTGCTGTCATCCCTGAGTCATCACTAGCAGAAAATATATGCCCAGCTGCATTCAAATCTATCTGCATTTAGTCCAGATACAGATGAGCTCAGTAATAATGCTTGTGGGAATGGATTTGGGTTCAGCAACAGAGTGCATGAAAACTGCTTTCATTGCTGTCACTGTGCTGATGGACTGTTTCCACCTTATATTGTCACACCTGGCCAGGTGAACTAAACACACATATTGAATTTCCCTACAGGTAAACAACATCTGGATATGAGCAATTGTATTTAGTATCAAGGGTGCACCGGTTTACACTCTTAGAATGTCCTTACGTTCTTATAGCCACTTAAGAGGTAACTTAAGTCATGTCAGTGGTTTTGTGGAGCAAATTCCTTGTATTCTCTTTAGGCAGTTGTGTAAGTTGTTTTTTCCTAGGAGTCCCAGTCAGGTTAACTGAGAATGCAGAGAAAAATCCAAACTGAATAAGTGTAAGTAAAATTTTTTTTTTTTTGCTGTCCGCAGTATGAAGAGGTAGCATGAAAGGAATTTATGTAAAAAGCATAAAATAAAAGAAGACTAACATATTAATATATGAATGAGACAATGGCGAGCACTGGAATAAAAATGAATCGGAGTCTAGTATATTTCCAATATATTACTGCTCATATTGTCCTTGTAATTACCACAATAATAATTGCTCATTTGGTTTAGTGTCATAATATAGCATCTATCCTCACTATTCAAAAAGTACCAATTAATCCAACATATTCTATCCGTTCATTTTTTGAACTGCTTAATCCCATATAAGTGTCACGGGAAGGCGGCACAGTGGCGTAGTGGTTAGCACGTCCAGCAAGAAGGTCTTGGGTTCAAGTTTCAGGTAGGGCCTGGGCATTTGTGTGTCGAGTTTGCATACCCATACTTGCATGGGTATCCTCCAGATACTCCGGTTTCCTTCCCCGGTCCAGAGGTGGATATTTCAATAAGGAAGACTACATTAGATTTTGGAGATAATCTGGATCAGATTCTGGCTCCAGGATTGTTTAAAGGATTCTTTAACATTGTGAGATTTGTTTTTTTAAGTGTGGCATTACAGCATGCCAAGCAGGGGGTGCTATGTACTTTTTTGGCTTGGCAGATTTTTACACTTTTCGAGTGCTTTTGTTATTACTGCATTTGAGACATGGTTTGTTCAGAAAGCCTTGTGTGCTAACCATCAGGGTGGTGTGAGAATAAACTGCATGACTTCTCGCTTATAATATCTGTTGGGGAGGTAGTGGAATAGATTTGGCAAGCAGAGAGAGAGAGAGAGAGAGAGAGAGAGAGAGAGATACTATACAAAGTAAGGCACATTGCTGGTTTTAAAGCTACATACATTGGCTTCCAAGCCTCATTATGTATATACTAATGTACATAATGTTTACCGCGTGTACAAGTATGCTGGTGACTGATTTTCTTTGGTACTGACCAGAATCTTTAAAAATGTACCCCTCATTTTCCCTCTCTCAGGTGGGGGATCAGATGAAGTTACTACATAACTGTTGGAGTGAGCTGCTGGTGCTTGATTATATTTCTAGACAAGTGCATCATGATGAACAAGACACTATATTACTCATTACTGGACAGAATGTATAGTTAACACACACACACACACACACACACACACACACACACACACACACACACACACAGATAAATATAATATATACAGTACATTTTCTGAGAGAGCAGATATTTTTTAAAAACGAATTTTAACACTATTACATTAAAAAAAGTATGACAGAAGTGGGTCACAAACATGATGGGCTGGAACCCAACATCTTTTCTCCTGTGCATGTTCCTCCCACTCAGTGAAGAACTGGGTTTCGCCCTCTTTTTCAATGAGAGTTTCTTGACTGTAAATCAATGTTTATGGTTGCTGGAGAAAGGAGGGGGAGATGACTTCAGCAGGGGAACCTGGTGTGACAATGCAACTGAGTGGCAGAGACATGGGACATCAAGTTTTAGGTTACCTCATTAATTCCCTACAGAATCTTGAAATAGCTGATTTAGTGACGTGACAGCTTGGGTGAACTGGGTGTCCATGGTTTACAAGCACATCCGATAGCCCGGTTTATGGTATTGGTCCTACCCCCAAGCATTAACTGGTAAATTCCTTTGTTAATTGGACTGAATGTTCAAGGTGCAGACTACTTTGCCCAAGCCAGTTGTCTACTGTGCGTGAATATTTTGGGTTGCCATTTGATAGGCCCAGAGGAGACTGACAGGACACAATGGAGTGTGGTAAGCTTGGTAAAGGAGTGCCAGGGAAAGTTTTTGGCATATTAGGCCCATGGAAGGGAATGTGCTCTGTCATTTTGGGGGTTGGCTCAGCATGATCTCAGAAATCAGCCCATCTCCTGGTTTACACTCTCCACTTGACCGTTGGCTTAGGGGTGCTATCTGGATATCAGCCTAATTTGGACCCTCAATTTTCCATGAATCCACCCATTCAAGTGATGTGATATTGGCTCCTCACAATGTTCTCTGCTATACCAAAGTGCCTGAATAAACGGTAAAATGATCTCTTCTGTATTAAAAGCAGTCCAGGTAAGGCAAGTTTCAGGGTACTGGTTTGGCACATGAGGAATATGATGGTTGGATGATATGAGGAGGCTGATATTGTTCTGTTCTATATTCCAGGTTATATTCTTCACACAGCAAAATAGTTTTTTTCTCCCCAAGTAGACACTGCTTGAATCATAGGACGGACACTCGCAGCTTGTCATAGTCGCATGGAGCAAGTGGCGTCATTTTTACTGTTATTTATTTAAACCATAAAAAATGTGTTTCACCCAAACCGGTTAGCTGGTTCCACCTCCACTTTGTTCCTGAGGCCTGTTCCTCAAAGCCAACCTGATAAAGTCGTGTTTAGTTGGATAAAATGTCTAATTTTTGAAAATAAAAAGTACATTCTTATAATCAAACACATTTTTCTCTTTCTTTTTATTTATTTATTTATTTATTTATTTTGCCTTTTTGTGGAATAACTCTAGAATGAATGCAAGCACTCACCTGACTGAGCATGTCATAGTTAAAATATGAAAGAAATTGTCTACAAAAATCTCATTTTGGTGTGCTTTTTTGTGCTGATGTTACCGTATAGTACATACTAAAACTCTTTTGAACCTCGGGTTCGGTGGATGTCGCTAAGTCAAAAAGTATATTAGGTGACATCCACCTCACCTTTGGTGCATAGTTGTTAAATATATTTGTAATTTATAATTATGTTAATATGTTCTCTCATGCTTGCGTAGATTTCCTTCACAGTAGTCCGGTTTCCTCCCACAGTCAAAAGCATGCACAGTAGGCTAATTGGCTGATCCAATTCGTCCCTAGGTGTGAGTGTGAATGGTTGTGTGAGTGTTGGCCCTGCAATGGACTGGCGAGCTGTCCAGGGTGTACCCCGCCCTTGCCCAGAGTCAGCTGAGATGGGCGCCAGCCTCCCCTCGACCATAATTAGGATTAAGCACCTTAGAAAATGAATGAATGAATGAATGAATTATGTTAATTTCTACAATTATTTTGAGCAACTGTAAACACTTAATGCAATATTTTTTGTTAAACCTATTGAATGTAATCTGAAAGTCTACACATAAATTACATATGCAGTTTAAAATATGCAGTGATATATCCTATGGATTGAGAAAGGCACCATATAGAAGGAGTAACCTACAAATGTATGTTTGTTAGGTGGATCTGACATTTTTGCTGACCCAGGCAGGAGTAACCGTGGGTGAGTTGATTCGAGGGGCACAGCAACTGACCCAAGGTCTTCAGGAGCTAAACTTAGACTGCAGAGAGATCACCTGTTTTAAGTACCTCATCCTGTTCAATCCTGGTGAGACCACGATTCTACAATTTTTGTAAACAGGAAATATAAACAGATAATATTGTATGCCTAAAATGCTGATTTTTGTGTTTCATGGTTATGATACCATGATTTGTTTAAATACACTTCTGTTCCTACTGTAGTATTACATATTATATCTAAGCATGGGCAAAAACTTTTACCTCTAGCACAGGTGTCCAGGTAATACAGTTAAACCTATGTGAAAGTGCCAGCTAGTCTGTGAACATTGCAAAGCTTTGGAGGAGAAAGCTGTACTACAGTTAGTTTTCTGGCATTATGTTAGGATTATGATTCATTCATTCATTCATTTTATGAACCGCTTAATCCTAAATAGGGTCACAGGGAGGCTGGCGCTGGGTGCGGGCAGAGTACACCCTGGACAACTCGCCAGGCTATCGCAGGACAGAAACACGCTGACGGCAATGCAACCTACTCTTTTCGAAAGTCAGCAATGGTTCTTTTACATGCCTCTCACCACAGACAGTGGGAGACATGGCTGGCTTGAACCCCCGACCTCTGGATCAGTAATCCAGCACCCTTTGACCGGGCCGCAACTGTCCAGGATTATGATTCTAATTGAGATTTAAACTTATACTTTAGTCGCACTGTGTAAATTATTAAGCAATATTGAAGAAGGGGAAGTATGATTATGGAGAGTTATTGAGGTCGAGAGGGTTTTGTTCCCTAATGGATACAAAGAGGGCTAAATCATTTTTATATTATACAAAAGCCGAATTTTAAAATATGCTATGTTTATGAATAAAATGTCAGCAGTATCAAAGTTCACTTGCCTTAGTCAATCCATCCCCACGACTGGATCCACAATTGCATTCATTCCCCCTGTGGACACTGGGAACACAGTAAAATTATTTTTTAATCTTCATGTGTATCCATGAGGGCATAACAGTGTGGATATTTTCGTTGTGGTATTGTTTCTCAACAGATAATCTCTCTTACTCATCACTCATTTGCCAAACCGCTTAATCCAACTCTCAGCCAACTATGGGCAAAGGCGGGACACACCACAAACAGCTTTCCTTACCATCACAGAGCCAACACACACAACCATTAACACTCACATTCACACCTAGAGGCAATTTGGAACAGCTAATTAGCTTGTCTTTGGTTTGAGGGAGGAAACCAACACACCCAGAGGAAACCCATGCAAGCATGTGGAGAACATGCAAGCTCCACACAGAAACGCCCTCCCCGAGCCCGAGACTCAAACCCAGGACCTTCATGTTGTGAGGCAGATGTGCTAGCTACTACGCGACCAAGATGGTGAACTAATCTCTTTATTTTAAAATAATACTCTCTGTATCACCCTTTTTAATTCCAACCCCTAATCAGGAGTAGTATGATGGAAAAGAATTTAAAACAATAATTTGCAAATAATCTTTGACCTGTAACGCAGTCAAAACAATACAACTGCACAACATTTGATGTTTAACGCATTCATTATAATTTTTAATATAAAAATAAACACCTTTCTGAGCGTCACGGTGGCATAGTGGTTAGCACTTCCTCCTCACAGCAAGAACATCCTGGGTTCGAGCACCGTACACAGCAAGCTTTTTTTCTGTGTGGTGTGTGACTGTTCTCCCAGTGCTTGCATGGGTTTCCTGTGGGTATTCCGGTTTCTTCCCATGGTCCAAAGACATGCACATTAGGTTAATTTGATATTCTCAATTGCCTCTAGGTGTGAATGTAATTGTGAATGGTTGTGAATGTGTTGACTTTACAATGGTCTGCCAAGCTGTTCGGGGTGTACCCCATCTTTGCCTGGATTCAGCTGGGAAGGGCTTCAACTTCCCTATGATCTTGATGGTTGGATAAAGCGGTTCAGACAATGAAATAAATGAGATGAATAAACATATTTCGTTAAGGTGTTTGTCATGTCTTGCTTCAAATTTCACTCCACATTCTCTATTGGGGACCAGTTTGGACTGCAGGCAGATATTCCATCAGAAGTGATACTACTGACATGGGGCTGTCATGGCTGTACATACTTTTTTTGTTTGGATTTGTTTTGTTTCTTATGCATTATTTCATAAATCTGACACACAGAAATAAGCTTTGTGGGTTTAAAACAAGAATTAAAGATATTCACCGAGGTACAGGATAGTGTGACAGAACTGGTCAATACATGGATTTGTTTTATTTGTTTTAAGTAGAGACTTCAGGATTTATTTCACATGTAGACTTTCATCCTGAGCTGATGGCAGAAGCATCAAAAGCTACCTGGGAGTCCAGTCACTTTGACTTCTTTTACACTTGTGGTTAAAACTTCACCCAGGGGTCTTAGCGCAGTGGGGGTCTGATGACCTCTCAGTCATATGCCCAGCACCCTAACTACACCACCGGCCCCACTCTCTTACTGGGGTGTCCAAACAATGTAAGGCCTTATTATGCATAAACTGCCAAAGTGTGGATTCATAGACACAGAGTGCGTGTATGTGTGTGTGTGTGTGTGTGTGTGCGTGAGTGTGTGCACACATTCTGTCAATAATTTTCACCATATCCCTCATAGTTTCTCCCTCTATCTTTCTATCTGCTATTTATCCCAACTGTCTGCTCTTTCATCTCTGCTCCCTATTTATTTATTGACAGATGTGAAGCTATTGGAAAACCAGGAATATGTGGAAAATGTGTATCATCAGGTGAATGGGGCATTACTGGAATACACATTATGTGTGTATCCGCAACATGTGGACAGATTCAGTCAGCTGATGCTGCATCTGCAGGACCTACGAGTTTTAAGTGCTCAAGCTGAGGATTACCTGAGCTATAAACACCTCAATGGAGAGGTACCATGTAACAAACTGCTCATAGAAATGCTGCACGCCAAAAGAGCCTGCACATAGACACGGACCTTTAGACTTAGACAGACACTAGCATTTATTTATTTTATGCACACAAAGCTGTGTACCCTCAGAAAAAATGCATGTGTGAGGGAGGAGAAATGTAAGCTGATATATAATAGAATAAGCAATGCACAGGCATGTATCAGTTCATTTAGAGCTAATAATAAACCATGACACCAGATCCTGTGATTAAAGCAGATATTCATAAATCAAATAAAGGTTTATTCTTTCGTTTTGTACCTGTTTGCCCATCAATTCTCATTAACCTGTAATTGAAGATAGGGGTATGGCTTCACTGTTATTCTTGTGGATCAAGTGTATAATTAGCCCTGCTAAAATTTATCAGGAGGTAGTCCAAATAAATGAGAAACTTGAATAAGAGCAGTATTTGGTATTTGGGAGACAAGGTTGTATTCCTGAAAAAAGGGAAATTGAATAAATTTGATCATGGTTTTAAAAGTAAAATGCATGTTCATTAGTAAGAATAAGATTCCTCTACTATCACAAGGAGATCTTTAGAATATGTGTGATTACTACTGTTACTTGTGACATCCTTTCTTGTAACTTGAAAATAAAGGAAACCTGTTTTTTGTAATTTGAACTCATAATAAATCTTTATGTGCACCATATTTTATTAGATAAATAAAATATTATTTGCAAGGTTCTTGTTTATTATCTAGTTTATTATCCTAGGACGTACATAGGATAACATTTGGTCAAAATTTCAGAAGGGTTGTAATGAATTGATGGTTTTAGTTTAGCTCAGTTGTGCGTCTGAATTTTTGGTGTAATTTCTGGTAATCATACTGGAAGATGGCCGGCACGGTGGTGTAGTGGTTAGCACTTCCGCCTTATAGCAAGAATGTCCTGGGTTCCAGCCACGTGTCTGGCGAGAGTGTTTCTGTGTGGATTTTGCATGTTTTCCTTATGTTCGCATTGGTCTTCCAAGTTACTCCAACAGTCCAAACAAGCAGTACAAACACTTTCATGTTAGGCTGATTGAATATTCTCTGTTGCCCTTTGGTGTGAACGTGCATGTGAGTGTTTGGGTGTGTGTTCTCCCAGTAATGGTCTTGTAAGATGTTCAGGATGTGCCTCACCATCACCTGGAGTTGGCTGGGATGGGCTCCAAGAATAAAGTGGTTTAGAAAATGAAATGAAATACTGACATATTGGTTTAAAAAACGCATTGTACGTTTAAAAAGTGCACTCTTACTCTCACCTCTTGCTAGATAGGTGCATGAAATAACATCTAGCATGAATGGCAAAGACAGATTGAGATATATTTATGTCAATAATTTTTTTATTAAATCTTTTTTTTTTTTAAATGCAAACCCCTTACATTACATTACATTAATGTATTATTACATTAGAACATTAAAAAACATGGGAATTTTTTGGTCAAAAAAGTTGTTCTTTCAGCCAATTTAATCGATGACACTGTTGTTAGTATTGAAATACCCTGGAAAGAAGGAGCTCAGTGAAGTTTGAAATTTTAACCCTTGAGTCACAAGAATAGAACTTTCATCCATTCATTCATTCAATTTCTAAGCCATTTAATCCTAATTAGGGTTGCGAGGAAGCTGGAGTCCATCTCGGGCTACTCTCGAAGAGGTCAGGGTACACCCTGTACAGCTTGCCAGGCCATCGCAAGGCCAACACACACACACACACAACCATTCACATTCACACTCACTCCTATGGGTGATTTGGAACAGCCAATTAGCCTACTGTGCATGTTTTTGAACTGTGGGAGATAATGGAGTACCCGGAGGAAACCCACGCAAGCACGGGAAGAGCATGCAAACTCCACACAGAAACATCCGAGCCCGGTAATCGATCCCAGGCCTTCTTGCTGTGAGGCGGACGTGGCGACCACTGCGCTGCCGTGCCACCCCTAGAATAGAACACATTAGCATATTGTTACCCATAATTCAGAGTAGGGAATTTTTATTTACGTGTTATCAACACTCCAGTATCTATCTAATTTCGAGCAGCTTCAATTTTCAGCCATTTATTCATTAATTTTTCTTCAGTAACTCTTGAGCAGAGCTGTAGTGGATTAAATCCTCAGGCGGACAATTCACTTCCCACCTCTTACCAAAATTCCTCACAGACAGTAACCCAGGCTGATGATTGAACCAGGGATCTTGGAGCTGTAAAGCACTCACACTACCCACTATACCTGTACTGTTCGATGTTGTTTTGAATTAACATTATATATACACCTTAACACCCTTACCTAAAATGGGTAGAACACAAATCAATACAAAGAGAATATACACAAGATAATAATAGTTTAACCATGTACAGAGTTCATGAAATTCATGAAACGTTTCCATGCACAGTGGAAGCTGCTATGTTTATAGTTTGCTTGGCCATTGAACTGGACTACTTTTCTTGTCCCAATATACCGTACAAGTATAGAAATGGACTTTTTGGCCAATATGATAGCCGGTGATATATCTCTTTGAGTTTGTTAATATTGGGCTTTTTCCACTTGACCCATTATCTCACAGACCAAAACAATTTACTGGCAGAAAATTGATACCATGCTGTGCCAGGAATTGGATTGATTTACAGCTCTGTAAATTTTGTGCCTGCTGTACGCTTTACTGTTTTTATGTATGTTGTTTCCCTTTTTTAAATGAGATGCATGGAGGTGATTTCTGTTATGCCCAACGCTCTGCTATCTTTTTGCTATCTTTTTACTAACCAGGGCTTCCTGTACATGTGTTAGCTATAGCTCTTTATTTAAATAACTACTTAGAGAATGTGAATAAAAATACCAACATTACAGTCTTTACTTGTTACATTTTTATCATGTAATTGTCATGAATAAACACAATAAAGTCATGAACTATTTTTTAGGGAGTTTACATTTCTTACGATTAAGCAATTTTAAATGTTAATGTGAAGTAATGTATTGCTTTATATTGCTTAATATATTTATTTTAAATGACTTCACTTTTAAAATATTAATTTTAAGACAGTTAGGAACGTCACTTTAAAAAGTCTGAGAACTCACAGGGGTATCGAAGGTATTGAAGTCGGACTGTTCAAGAGCTTCCACTTTATATGGATATGCTCTCACGTCCGTTAAAATCCAGCGTCGTTAATCTGTTCCTTCACTTTTTAACATTGCCATTCTTGTTCTTGAGCTGAACTCTTTCAGCTGACACAGCATGAACCAAAAATTCCAAAATTAAAAATCCTAAATTAAGGGCTCTAGACTTAACCACTTACTCTGTTTATATTTCTCCATTCATTACTTTCAGGTCAAATATTACATCCAAAATTGAGGAGCGTGTGCAGAGTGCTGAGTCCAGTTTGGGAGTGTTTAAAAGGGTTAAATGTACTAAAAAGCTTGACAATGATTGAGCTATCAATCAGGCTTAGTCTGACTTTGAAAATGTTAATGATATTCATTTGTCACGAATTAGTGCAGGTTATAAGTCAGTCAGTGTCAATTGCAGAATACATGTGTATTTATTATCACTGAAGTACACAACATTACAGTGTCACTGTGGTTATGATCATCGTTAGAGATGCAGGGATCTGTTCATCAAGCTACACCAATATATCAATGGGTACAGTAGCATTAAAAAGGCCCTTTCACTCATCAGGCATATTAAATAAACATGAACTACAATGATATAAATCTTAAACGATTTCAAGGGATCAGGCTGACAGAATATCTGAGGCAAGGTACAAACAATTAACAGATAAGCGAGGGACATACACAGCATTTCAATATCACCTGAGGCAGAGAAGCATAAACGGAAGGCAGGCAAAGATCATACACTGGAACACAGACCAAGAGTCCCTGCTTGCACTCAGCAGTAATAAACCCTATCTATCTATCTATCTATCTATTTATTTACCTTTACACTGTTTTGAGCATACCTAACAACCTGTCTCATCCCCCCCACCCCGGGTTTTTGCTGAGGTACACATGCTACTTCTGGGATGCCGGTGATCCTGATCCTCCTGATCCTTCTGATTTCTGAGTCCTGCGGTCTGTCCTGGTGTGCTAATCCTGGCTGGAGTTCTCATCTTGGAAGCCCCTCGCTCCTGCTGATGAAGATCCATATGGGCTTAGATCTGCACTCATAGACTGTGAAGATGACTTTTCACTTCTGGTGATATAAACTCTCTTGCTGCAATTATTTAGGACTTACAGTTGTGGTATAACTAGCCGGGCTACATGTTGGACTGTAATGAAGTTTCTCTTATATGGTTTGTATTTTTAAGGTTTCACCCAAATGAGGATGGGTTTCTCTTTTGAGCCTGGTTCCTCTCAAGGTTTCTTCCACGTGTCAACTGAGGATTTTTAGGAAAAGGGAACTGAACAACACGTGACTATTCAGAACTCAAGAGGCTGCACAATTTTACGGTCAGTACTTATGTGCAGTTGTTGCCGCTGTTGATAATACGTTTTTAATCCTAGAAAATTCTGAATGCAGGGAACCCCAGAGAAGACCCAGACAGGAAACCCAGTGGATACCTGCTACCACACCATGATCAAATCCATACATTTGGCAGGGACTTTTATTTTGACAGAGAGTTACTCATGTTTCAGTGTTGGAGGATCACAATGTTAGGAAATTCAGGAAATTTAATTCTTCTGTGTTTATAACGCTCTCATTGAGCCGGATATGGTTTTATGTTATTTATTATTATTTTTTAAATAGGTAAGATGTGAAAAGATGATCGAGTGACTAATCTCTGTGTTCTACAAAAAGTCGTGAATAAGCGAGGGACGACCGTCTGCAGTCTTACTGAAGGTGTGTGTGTGTGTGTGTTCTGTTTAATAGCTTCATAACACGTTCGTAAAAATGCCTTGATGTTATTTATTAGTTTTCGAACATAGGACTATAAAAATAATACAAACAAACAGTATCTGCGGTTCCGGTTCAATATAAATCCGGTTTGTCACTAACTGCGCGTGCTTAGGTCAGAGGTCAGAGGGTAAAGATGTCGGTTACACCGCTGTTTACAAACAGATGTAAAAACAGTCGGTATTAGACATTCCAGGAAACATTTACTCACAATCTTAACGTGGTGATTTTGCCACTATTCCAAAACCTATAATATGAAATAAAAATCTAGCCCTGGAAGAAATATAATATCCTTCCAAATCAAATCAAATTTTACTGATTTATGATATATATTATTTAAAAATGATGACAAATCATGAGTAAAATAATTGCTGCTAATAAAAAAATTCTAAATTCTGCTCAGTATATATAAAGTATATTATAAAGTATATCAAGCGTGACTGGTGTACACTATATGGCCAAAAGTATGTAGACATGTGCACCATCTCCCCAATGAAGCCACAAAATTAAAAGCGTGAAGTTGAAATGTGTTTTATTCTAAGCCATTACAGTGACCCTCCACTGGGACTAAAGAGCCCAAACATATTTCATGAGTTACAGTGCTGAACCTCATATACTGTGGGTATAGAAAATAATCACCCCCATTATAATACTCACGTTTTGTTGCTTTGCAGTGTGAAATGAAGACAAATATTTTTTCCAGATGCATATTATAATAGTTAAGTGAAAGATATAATGGCAACAGTTCAGAAAAACAAAAAACAAAAACAGTGTCAGTGAGATGGGTAATACACTTTCCATTTCTTGATTTTGGACCTTACTGGGCTCCTAGGGCCTGATAAAGCCTTTGCATGTCCATAACTTTATTCCTGAATTCTTTTGCCAGTGCCTTGCCACCCATAGTTTATTGATTGTTTTGAGTTCCACTTTCAAGCATTGGAATGCTGCAGAAATAGCTGTTGTTATGCTGAACTAATCAGGGTGATTACAGTTGATCACAGGTGGAAGCCAATTAACTTGGTGTGCATTGGAGAAGGTGATAACATGGCTGTAATAAGTTGCATTAAGTAAATACAGTTTGAAAAATATTTTCGTGTGTGAGTCTTAATTTTTAGGCGGCAAAACGACAAAATGTGAATATTTTGAAGGATTATTCTTTTCTCTACCTGCTGTAGTTGTAATGGTCCAGGATCCACAAACTTTTGGCAAATAAGTGGCTTTTTTCCATCATATGGGACTTGACGTTTTTTAAAAATTATTATTTATTTAAAAAATTTAATAATTTAAAATTTCTGCAGCTCTTTAGAAGGAAGGTCTGTGCTGAAAGTTACCTGTTTCATTAAAATGTATTGAAGTAAAAATTATAATTTGTTTTTAATTTCAGAATCTGGTCTGTTTTTAATAAAAACAGTGCAGGATGCTCCGCTGGATCCTTGGCACGCGGGGCTCACATGGTTTGGCTGAGGTAAAATGGCAGTTTCATGTGAAGAGTTATGTACTTTCAGCTAAGTGGGAAACTGTAACTGTAGTGGATATTTTCTATTTTAATAGGAACCCACTGATCCCTGCACATTCATGAAGTTATCGTAATCTGCCAATTATATTGCAGCAGTTCAAGAAGCTCAGAAGAAAAGAGTTTCAATTTCAGTTCATATACACATCACGCATCAGAATGGAGTGAAGTGTGATCTTAATGATTTTGAATGTGGCATCGTTTTTGGTTTCAGAAATATTAGTTTAATAAACTGCAGATCTCTTGGGATTTTGAATGTCATCCTGTATAGAGACTACAGAGAATGATGTGAAAACAGCAATTGCACAGACAGAAATCGCTTGTTGGTTAGAAAGATCAGAGGAAATTTACAACTGTGGTGAGCATAAAATATTTCAGAATGAAAAACACAATGATACCTTGAGGTGGATGGGGTCAACAGCTGGACGGTTGAAAATTGAAGGATAAAAAACAACCTGCCTGTGTCTTTTTCACGCCATTCTCCAGAGATAGTTTTATGTGAAAATCCCAGGTGATCAGCAGTTTCTGAGAACCAGGGTTTGTCAAAGTTCTATCTGAATTAATTACGCTATAGATCACATTTCAGTGTTTAATGCTCCTAAGGGGGCTAAAGTTCCTCCTGCACATGGACTCCCATGTAAATGAACACAGACCAATTTAGGTATAGTAAAGAAAATGATGTGTGCCTTAATGTTGTGTGTGTGTGTGTGTGTTATCTAGAACCGCTGTGCTGCTCTTTGTATTGGGGAGGAACAGCCCAAAAACTGTTACACTGAATTGCAGGTGCTTAAAGGCCATTTTGACATTGTTCGATTTCTAGTGCAGATAGATGACTTCAGGTAAGAAATCTCTCTCTCTCTCTCTCTCCCTCTCTTTCTTTCTCTCTCTCTCTCTGTCTCTCTCTCTCTCTCTCTCTCTCACTCTCTTTTTTTCTCTCTCTCTCTCTCTCTCTCTCTCTCTCTCTCTCTCTCTCCCTCTCTTCCCCCCCCCTCTCTTTCTCCCCCTCTCTCCCTCTCTCTGTCTCCCCCCCCAACAACCTTATATGGACCGTCACACTGTTATACTATATGATGATTTTGTATACTACAGCATTGCAATTTCTCTTAGTGTGCACCTTTGACGTATCATGCACCCTTTTGCGTATGTGTGTACATGTGTGGATATGTGGTTCAATGTATGTCTGTACATGTGTGAATATGTGGATAGATGTATATGTGTTTGCATATTCAGGATATACTGTATGTATGAATATGTGTCTATATGTGTACACATAGGTATGTGTTTATGTCTATGTAGGTATATGCACATATATAGCACATATATAATTCTAAACTGATTTTTATTGTTCATGCAACAGTTGACCATAAAGATCTCTTATCTTATCTAAGTACTAAGGGGCCTAACCTGTTCTAGGATGACAATAGCTCTGTGCACAATGCAAGGTCGAAAACAACATTGCATGCTAAGGTTGATGAAGAAGAACTTGAGTGGCCTGCAGAGAACCTTAACCTTGGGGGAATTGAAATGCTGACTGCACACCAGGCCTCCTAAACTGATATAAGTGCCTGACCTCACGAATACCATTGTGAATTCCCACAGCCATGCTCCAAAATCTAGTGCCTTCCCAGACCAGTGGGGTTATTATTAGAGCAAAGAGTGGCCTAAATCTTGAATGGGATGTTTAACAAGCACATATGGGTGTGATGGTCAGTTGTCCACATTTTTTTGGCCATGTAGTGTACATCATCTCTGACAGCAATATTGCAAACTGTGATGACAGCTTTATCATCAGAGTGTGTGTTTATGTGTGCGTCTGTGTGTTTTTGAGTATGAGTTTGGGGTTTGCCTCTACCCTGCACATTACACCAATTGCCTTTGAAAGAGAAGTTGAGATGACATACTGCTGATTATCTGGGTGTGTGCATACTCTTAATATTGGCTGGGGACAGACATCATCACATCTTTGTTTTTGATTGTTTTTCAGATTTGCATCAGCAGGGGATGATGGGATGGTGCTCGTCTGGAGTATTGAGGTCAGTCATTTAAAAAATAAATAAATAAAAAAATGCAATCAGTTCAAATAAATCAAAGACAAAATTCAAGAGTTGCAGAAAAGGAGACACAGGTACTGAAAACCAGCCAAAGTCTCCTGAGAGTGTTCTGATGATAGGTTCTAGGTTCTGATGTATATACAGTCTTGGAAAAGCCCTGGTATGCCCTGTTAACACCTTCTGCTAATTCGCATTTATTATTTCTGTAATCGTAATTGTTATGTGACTCCCTCTTTTTATGTTGCATAACAGGGCTTTTGGCAAAATTATTTTTCAAAGTTTAACGTTATGACAGTATATACATAATAATTATAGTATAATCAGTGTAATACAATTAGTTAAAGAAAAGACAAGACTAACACACCTGGAGGGAAATGACTGTTTCTGGAATCTATCTGTCTGTCTGTCTGTCTGTCTGTCTGTCTGTCTGTCTGTGTGGGTACTGCCAGGCCAAAAAAAAAGTCGCACACTCTAATATTTTCATGGCGTGCATTTAGTCTTGATCACAGTATGTAATCTCCATGGCATTGTTGCTCCAGTTGGTCAGTTCGAGCCTCAGCAACATTAATGTGGCAATAAAATGAAGTCAGTTGATGACCTGAATGTACTGAATGAGCAGCTTATCACATCAGTGGACTTTTTCTGCCCTGATGGCACGAAAATAATATGGCGTCTCAAATAATGAAGGAGAGGTTCAGGGAGCATGAGGAATCATTTTCACATATGTATTGGCACCCCAAGAGTTCTGACCTTAACCCTATTGATAGTCTTTGGCATGTGTTGGGGAAGACTTTATGGAGTGGTTACATCATGCTTACAGCATGTAATCTTCATGACATTGTTTCATCAAACTTAAGCAACTTGCTCACTTTGCCTCCCATATACACCTCTTCAGGTTGACCCTGCAGTCCTGTATTAAGCCTCATCCCCAGACACGAAGTTGCTGTTCCTCTTTCTCAGCAGCACTTCTTCATCCATGACTTCTTTTCTCACGCAGGGTTGCTGGTTAGGATACACCCAGATCTGCCTATCCACTGTGACAGTGTCCACACAATGATTATGGCTTGTCCAGGATATTTGCTCCCTTTGTTGCATGTTTTATGTGATGGTGGAACTTGGGAATCACCACATTCAAATCAACATGGATAAAGTTGCCTACTATAACATGAACTGCCTTTGGATAAGTGTTCTATTGAAGGTTGATGGCATTGTACAGGTGACTAAGGGCTGAAAGCATTAGCATCCAGTTGTATGTACACAGTGGTTACCACGGCAACAATAACCTTCTGTAGAAGATACATGGGTCTGTACTTGACAGTCAGTTGTTATTCATATGCATGCATAACCCTCCTCCATTTTTCTTACCGGAGTTGCTGTTTCTGTTGTGGTGGTGAGCTGTACGGCCTGCTATCTCGATAGCCATGAACGGAATGAATGAGTGGAGCCAGGTCTCCGTTATCGACAGAATGAAACAGTCCTGAAAAAGTTTGTTTGCCACAATCTATAACCTCAGCTCCTTCATTTTATTTGCAGTGGATCTGGCATTTGGGAGTAAGATGCTTGGATGTGGTAGTTTATATGGTCTTCCTCTCAGCCGCATGAGGACACACAGAGACCAAAGGTAACCCTGAAGGAGTTGCAGAGTTCCACACCAGAGACTGGTGTATCTGTGCATGGGACCACAATAAGCCGTACACTCCATAGAGCTGGGCTTTATGGAAGAGTGGCCAGAAAAAAGCCATTAGTTAGTGTTGAAAATAAGAAGCCACCAAAAGGTATATGGGCGACTCCCCAAATGTATGGAGGAAGGTGCTCTGGTGAACTTTTCGGCCACCAAGGAAAATGCTATATCTGGCGCAAACCCAACACATCCCATCACCCCAAGAACACCATCCAGGGGACTGGGAAACTGATCCGAGTCAAGGGAAAGATTGATGGTGCTTAATACAGGGATATTCTTGAGCAAAACCTGTTTCAGTCTGCCTGTGATTTGAGACTGGGATGGAGGTTCACCTTCCAGTAGGACAAAGACCCGAAGCATACTGCTAAAGCGGCACCCGAGTGGTTTAAGGGGAAACATTTAAATGTGTTGGAATAGCCTAGTCAAAGCCCAGACCTCAATCCAATTGAGAATCTGTGGTCAGACTTGAAGATTGCTGTTCACAAGCGGAAACTATCCAACATGAAGGAGCTGGAGTAGTTTTACCTTGAGGAATGGGCAAAAATCCCAGTGGTAAGATGTGGCAAGCATATAGAAACTTATCCAAAGAGACTTGCAGCTATAATTGCCGCAAAAGGTGGCTCTATAAAGTACCGACATTAGGGGGTGAATAGTTATGTACGCTGAAGTTTTCTGTTATTTTGTCCTATTTGTTGTTTGCTTCACAATAATAAAAAAAAGTTGTAGGCATGTTCTGTAAATGAAATGACGCACACCTTCAAACAATCCATTTTAATTCCAGGTTTGAGGCAACAAAACATGAAAAATGCCAAAGCATTTTAGCAAAATATCAGTTGTACAAGTTGCAACATTGGTTACAGATGTTGCACACAATGATTGGAGGAAAAATCTAGGTATTCCCTTTATTTGTAAGTGGGCAAAAGTTTTCAGTTAGCATCTTCATCAGTTTATAATATGGTTCTATTCAGTAATCTAACTTGCATATTCAGAATTCAAGACAAGTAAAAAATAAGTTCCAAAATGTGTGTGTGTGTGTGTGTGTGTGTGTGTGTGTGTGTGTGTGAGACAGACAGGAGAGCGGCTGGCAGAAGTACGGGCTCATACTCAACAGATCACTGCTTTGATGGCCTACACATTCACCAATACAGAAAAGACTGTCACAGCCCTTATAACAGCTTCATCGGACCGCATGATGTGTGTATCCTTACACACACACACACACACACACACATACACACACACACACACACACACACACACACACACACACACACCTTCTTTGTATAACACTGCAGTGGAGTGTACTGTGTACTCCTTAGCACTGATGTAGCTATGGGATGCAGACACAGGACACCGACTGTGCACTGTGTCCAACCTACAGTCTTCTGTTAAGGTACACTTTTTAATCTACTCCTGAACTGATTGACCAAAAAATGTAATGCTTGATCTCTAATGTCTAATTGTATTCAGTTTGGGTTTAGGGGTGTGTTAGTTTTGGTGTTAGGTAATGGTTAAGGGTAGAGATAGGCATAGTCTCATTTCTCTATAGTAATACACAGGCAAATGGAGATAGTTTGTATGTGGGATTCTCTCTGTGACAGTGTGTGTTGGTGTTGGATCACCTGGATGTGTTTCTCTCTGGAGGCAATGAGATGTGTGTGTGGAATAGAGATTTTCAACTACAGTGTAAGACTATACATTACAAAGACTCAGGTATGCGCGCACACACACACACACACACACACACACATACACACACACACACACGCAGAGAGCAGAGTTCCTGTGGATCCTTAAAAAAATGCTAAGGTGCATTTGGTTAATCTAAAAATGAGGTCTTGATTGGTATTAAAATGTAATAAATCAAAATAATTTAAATATCTTACAATGTAAAGACATTGGAAGTAGGATTTAAAATTTTCTTTTCCTGAATTTGCAAATTAAAATCTCAACATCATTGGTAAATAAAAAACATTTTTTTTGGACTAATCTGTCTCTGTACGGCTATTTTATGGTGAAAGTATCGGATTTAAGTGTGAGCTGGCTCCTTTTATAGTACCTGTTTCTTAAGATCTGTTTCTTTTTTCTTTTTTTTAAAGGCATTACTGCATTGGTGGATTTACCCAAATGCTGTGTTGCTGCTGCCATAGACAAAGAAATTGGTAAGCCTTGCTGAAATATAAATTTACAATTTATTTATTTGTTTATTTTTTATAAGTCTGTCATATTAAAAAGGTAAACATTTCTGCATCAGATTTCTGCTTTTTCACTCAAGTCTTGAAAGTAGATAAAAGAGAACCCAGTTAAACAATCAAGACAAAAATATTATAATAATGTGTCCAAATCACTGAAGGGGGAATAACATGCATCAGTGTACAATGTCTCTTAATTTTTTCCACTGCATATACGTAAATAGGGTCATATATTATATATATGGTAAATAAATAAGGTAAATGTTACTGATTCTTGAATGGTGTCATTTCATAATTTGAAAAATCTGCTCTTTTAAATTATTTCAGTCATCTTTAAGCTGAACCTGTCTGAACCCGAAATGTCAATTTTGGCTATTTGCCATTTAACTGACCACCAAGACATGATCCGGACACTCATCAGAATCAATGGTGAGCAAACATACTTGGATACATACATACATACGTACCACTACACAGAGAGACAAAGGTGAGAAAATTAATTGTACTACTTAAAATATTGGATGAGAGTTTCCTTCCCTCAGCCTGGATGGGTTTTCCAGTATGACAGTGACCCAACACGTACGATTGAGGCAACAAAGTGGGGTGGGGCATGAAATAAGAAGCACGATAAGGTTATTGCATTGCCTTGAAATTAAATTGTTTTTACATAAAAAATACTATGATGAGCAGTAAACTAATAAGTGAAACAAAGTCAAGATATATAATGATAACCTTTTGCTTTTCTTTGAATAAATTGTGTTAAGAAAATGTTTTATAAGGAAATAAGCATGGTTTTACTGAGCACCTTGCTTAACCAACCACAGTTTTTGGCACCTGTTTGTTTATTTATATCTATATATATTTGTTTTTGTGCCATAACTATTTGGTAGATGATCTGTTTGCCAGTGGCTCTCACTTTGGAGAGGTTATCCTATGGGATAGCCTTGACTGGACGATCCAGGCTTATGAGCGTATTTTGTGGGAGGAACCAGATCGAGAGGGCCAATCTGAGATCAAATTGGGACATCAGAAACAGAGCGAAGCATCCATTCGTCACCTGCACTCAGATGGAGAGGTGGGGCTTCTGTCCAGTGGTGACTGGATAATATTTTACACTTTGAGTAACACACGTACCCCCAGTGCAGCTAACTGGGTTATCAAATGCCGGCCATGTCTCTCACTGTCTATGGTGAGAGGCATGTAAAAGA
>JAQMYF010000026.1:18478189-18495491 GCA_030014195.1 Neosilurus mollespiculum | reverse complement strand
CAGTCGTACTAAGCATTTCACTACATATTGTACTGTGTATAATTTGTATGTGACAAATAAAATTTGAATTTGAATTGTACTTTTTTAATTCAAGTACTTTCCATGACCTTAAGCACCTCGTATGGACCCTGTTTCTCTAGCCAGTGGCTGGATGGATATAACCGGTCACTAATATTTTTAGTTCACAGCACTGGCTGAGATCAACCACAGTGTAAAAATGACGTACACATGTACAGATGCAGGAGCGTCGTCTCTGTAGAAGGTTCCCTCACTTCCCACCGTCTGTCTCCGGTTCTCTGCTCGGTCCTTATACTTATTGCTCTGCACACAGCCACCTTCGTATGCACTGTTCTAGAGTCAGACATGCCACACAAAGTAAATCTCAAACAAACAGCAATACATTTGGTAATTAGAGGTAATATGCATGTTTACATACTGTTTTCAGTTTGTGGAAGTTTTTTGAGAAATTGAATTTTGACTTTAAATAAATACTTAATATTTACAGCACATGAATTTACAGATAAAGGCACACTGGGAACGTATGGGTGCTCTCTGAGTATGAATAATGCAGAAAACAATAGAGGATCCACATAGTTTGAAAATGTTCAAAAGACACATTTTGAGATTGTCCAGTTTTCAAGAATCAGTGGAATTACTGGAGGTTTAGTCTTCTTTTTTTTTTGCTCCTGCACAGTAAACAAACATAAAACAATCTTTAAGTAAAAAAAAAAAATCAGGCTTACTTTAAGGCCATATTTAAGTTTGATCTGTTTGAGCTGTCTCTGTCTCTGCACCTCTTTGTCCTCTTTACTCAGTACAACACCTAAACAAAAGCATGCACAAGATCAGACAAACATTCTAACCCTTTTCAATTCACTACAATTATCACTCTAAATAGCGTGCTTCTTTAGCAGCATCATGCTATCATTTTTTACCCATGGTTTCCTCTGGGCGGCGGTAGTTAAGGTGAGCTCTCACTTGTCCAGGTTCACATGCATCGCATGTGTCCGAACCCATGTGAATGTGAAAGGATAAAACTGTCTCACCCAGCTTCACTTCATCACCATGTGTTAAAGGGTAAGGGTCACAGCACACTTTAGGCTGCAGACAAACAGTAACACACAAAGAGAGTCACATTAACTTTTTACTGTTTTTCCTCCTCGTATGAAAAGCTGCATTCCCTGTTTTGTGCACATTATCAACCTGTGAAAAATCCCTTCTGCCTGTAGTGTGGTGACCAGGATAACAATAACACTATAGCTAGTGGTTGGTCAACAAGAACTGCACTATTACTTTAATGCATCATCATTTAAGTGACTTCATTCTCCGTGTAGAAGAATACAACTAGAGCACACCTGTCTTGGCACTTGACTTTTGTACTGGTATTGTATGTAAAGTGCAGCTGTAGTAGTAGTTGTTGTTGTTGTTGAAACGCATACAAAGACATTTAAAATAATTGTGTTACTTCACCTTTGCACTAACAGTGCCACGTATAGATATGATGTCTACATGATCAGAATCAAAATCAGCTTTATTTGCTAAGTTTGTGAACACAAACAAGGAATTTGTTTTTCT
The DNA here is from genome assembly GCA_030014195.1 of Neosilurus mollespiculum. NCBI lineage: Eukaryota > Metazoa > Chordata > Actinopteri > Siluriformes > Plotosidae > Neosilurus > Neosilurus mollespiculum. Next base: position 18,493,916 of record JAQMYF010000026.1, on the reverse strand, counting down.
AAATTACAAGAATTTAGGTAAATACAGATAAATATAAGTGAGGAAATAGACTGTAAGGAAATATGTGCAAAAACATTACAGTGTAGAGCAGAAATTGTCAACAACACTGAGTGCAATCCAGTATCATGTGTTCATAAGGGAGAGTAGCGCATAAAACGTATGTGTACAGTGGGTTATTTTCACAGTGGTTTCTTGACACTCTGTGACTTTTTACAGTTCAACAGAGCAAAAGACTGGAGGAAAAAACTTTCTGTGCCGGGTGGTCATGGCGTAGAGTGCTCTGTATGCCAGGGCACCATGTATAGTTTATACACTCAAACTAACACAGTTAAGGAAGCCACATAGATTATCTTGCTTTATTTATTCATACCTAACACGTTGCCTTTTAGTGAATGGGGAAGAGGAACTACTGAGAAGTATAGTTAACTGGACAGAACACATTACTCAACACTAATCAAACTTTACTTTTTTCTAATTTTCTAGAAATCACAGAATAATATAAACAAATTACATCATTAGAAACAAGTCCAGGCTATGGCACAAGATTAATGTGGTGCGATACCTGTAAAATTCTGTTGCCATTGAGCACTGTGCCGTTCTGACTGCCCCGGTCCAACAACATGTAACACTGCTGATCCTGATCAAAATACACCTCTGCATGGTACTACACGCACACACACACAAAATAAATTACACCTGTGCAAGAATACACACTGATCAGAATACAAACAAACACACATAAGAAAATAGCCAGAAATGAAACTATGGACTATTACTATAGATAGATGGATGGGTAGATAGATAGCTGGATAGATAAACAGAAGCTTATCACAATTCCTTCTTATGCTACACATTCAAAATGCCAATCAGGTTGGTTGGATAAAATATCAATATAAAAAATGTCAAAATAAATAAAATCTAGCTATTTAACTCTGAAATGACGCATAACATGTAACACATGTGGGTGGCTGTGGCCTTCTGGTTAGAGAACAGGCATTGGGACCAAAAGGTCGTTGGTTCGATTCCTGAACCAGCAGGAAAAATGTGCGGCGGTGGGGGAGTGAGCTGTACCTTCCCTTCCTCCACCTTCACGGTTGAAGTGACCTTGAGCAAGGCACCTAAACCTCAACTGCTCTTCGGGCGCAGCAATGTGTGGCAGCCCACTGTGTGTGTGCTCACTTTGGGTGGGTTAAATGCAGAAGTCAAAGTTTCCCTTGAAGAATTGATACAGTATAAAAATAAAATAAATGAATAAAGATTTGCCTACATTTACTGGTCTAATGAGCGAATGAAAGTCAGAATCACCATCCGCACTGGTGGGTGTGTTTGTTACAATACTTCCGGTGTAAAGGTAAAAGTCTGTATGGAGGATCATTATGAAAAGAAATTCTCATTCTTTTGTACATCGAATAAAATGTATTTTATTAACTACAAATATTACTGAGTTAATGACTTTTTAAAATTATTATTATTAAAAGCCATGATGGCCTGGGGAGAACACTAATAATGTGATAGTACCCTACCATTTTCTACAACACATTCCCCCCCCCCCCCCCCCCAAATAAAATTTTCCGGCCAGTCAGCGTTCTTTTGATTGCACATACGTTAAGACAGATATTACTCTGATATTAATTCCATCCATCCTTTAATTCAGCTGAAGGCAAACTAGACAAAAAAATAGACTACTCATCCACTGTTTATTTTATACCTTATACTTAAATGTTGAGTGGTATAATTGTATTATTATCTTCACTGCTTAATTCTGACTGTTCATACCTTACTGACTCCTATCTCTGGAATCCTGATGGCATGGTCCATATCCTTCTCCCTGCAGATGAACACACGTGATAAATTCATAGAAAATGATCATTTGCTTAAGCTCAAACAGCCGACACACACGTGTATTACTGACCGGCCGATAGTGGCGATGCTGTCGGCAGTGAGGATAAAAAGGGTGCCAGGCTGCAGGACAGGAGAGCGAACCACAATCACTCTCACGCATGGGGGCCATCCTTCTGTAACATACACACACAATCAAGAGGGGAAATTAAGTAAGGTTCATAGGTGATGTGCCCGAACAACAGTAAAATAGTTAAAATTGCTTTATACTTCTGATTATTTCCATGTATGCATGAGGGTGTTGTATATAAAAGAAACCTGACCGATGTTGGTCAAAAGAAACCTAGTCCACACCATATAACCCATGAAATGCTAATTTTTGTCTCTGAATACGGGGCTTTGAGAAGAAAACATGAGTTCTTCCACACCAACCATGTATTTAAAGACTTTGTTTTGTGCACAGGTATACTGTCATGGTAAAACAAGTTTGGGCCCTTACTTATCGTGAAAAAAAATTTAATAACACAGCATACAAAAATATACTAGATTTTCCTATATGGCTGTGATGATCATGTGTTCACGTACTTTTGGCCACTCTGTGCATGTCATTTTATGACTTTTCTGGAATGTATGCGCATGAGCGCAAGAATAAAAATACATGTTAGTATACTATTATCAACAGGGCAAAACCTATACAACAACTTTATATCTTTAACACTGAATATCCCCCAGTCCTTATCCACTGATGCGGACTGCTCATGTTCTAGAGTGTCTAATCAGTCCATCACAAAATTCCGAATCAAGTTTGAACACTAAATTAGTCTGGTGTACAAGCTCATATTATGACAAACTAAAGTAAACTACATGGGTCTGAAGATTATTGAGATAATATTGCAAAATGATTCATTTCCTGGGAGAACTGATTCAAACTAAACAGCAGCTACATTGTTATTGCCACACTTAGAATAAAGAGATAAAAGGAGCAATGTCAGTAAGATAGGGTATCTCTCTCACCTTGCACTGGCTGTGTATCTCTCTCTGGGCTGCATGTTACTGGTGAGGTATCTAGAGAGGGTGACAGAGATGCTGACGAGGATGATGATGAGGGATACTCCCTTGCCCTGGACTGTAAGATCTCCCCTTCCTCTGGTTCACTTTCACTGTACATATTAGCCTGCAAGGGTGACTGTTTCTTCTTCCTCTTCTTCTTATGGTCTTTAGAACGTTTCCTTTTCTGTCTATGGAACTTACTCCGCGAACGAGACCGGTGTGTCCTGCTCCGTGAACGAGACCGGTGTGTCCTGCTCCGCGAACGAGACCGGTGTGTCCTGCTCCGCGAACGAGACCGGCGTGACCTGCTCCGCGAGCGAGACCGGCGTGACCTGCTCCGCGAGCGAGACTGTCGTGTCCCACTCTGTGAACGAGAGCGCCGTGTCCTGCTCTGTGAACGAGGCGAGCGTGTCCTGCTTCGTGAACGCGATGCCCGTGTCCTGCTCCGCAAACGAGATGGGCGTGTCCTGCTCCGCGAACGAGACAGGCGTGTCCTGCTCTGAGAGCATCGTTCTTTTCTCTTTGCTACTGCCTCACCCTTTTTTCCCATGCTGTGCTCCTCCTGATTTTTTATAGCTTTGGGCTTCTCCTTCATTCCACTGTGATTCTGTTAGGTAGAAGGCATTCAACCAAATGGGGTGGTTAGTAGAATGGAGAGGAGGTGGTCAAGAGATTCAATCTGACCATACATACACACACACACACACACACACACACTCACATATATACACACACACACACACTCAATTCAAAATCAAGACATCAGCCATTTACAGTCTTTTTATAAATAAAGCAACTCAAGAAAAACTTTGAACGCGAAAATTTTGGAAAATAGTAAAGATTTCTAATCCATGGTATTGCTCCAGGAAATTAATTATTAAAATGTTCAGACCAACATGTTAATATATTTAATTTAGTCTACTCTTTTTTTTCTTCCATTTGTGATATTGTTGGCATATGTACACAGTGACTATTCTTTGCCAAAATGTCCTGGAACAGTAAGTTGCCATAGGCCTCTTGGTAGCCTTTCTAACCAGTTTCCTTCTAACTTTTACATCTAGTTTGGAGAAACTGCCTTTGATTTTTTTTTTTTTTTTGTATCCATATCCTGACTTGTGCCTGTCCATAACTTTATCCCTGAGATCTTTTGACAATGCCTTGCCACCCATAGTTGACTGTTTGCTTTCAATTACTTCCAAGCACCCCCAGTGCTCTAGGAATAGCTGTTTTATGCTAAACTAATCAGGTTGATTACAACTGATCATATGTTTAAGCCAATTAGCTCAGTGTGCAATGGATAAGGTGATGAGTTACACCTGATTAGCAAGTATTTGTTTTAGGAGCAGGTGGTCCTTTAACCATCTCATTAATTGTTTTTTTTTCTGCTGAACTGCTATTATGTTTTACTTGTCTGTTATAAGTTGTAATAAAAAATACAGCAAAACACAACCTGTGTCCTTATTTCATTTTAAAAAGCAAAGAAATGTGAATATTTTTAGGGGGCCTCTTTTATATACCCACTGTAACTCTGACCGTATTTACTTACCTAATATTTCAATATCAGCAAAACAAGTGTGCTGAAATCATAAGGGTATCTGTTTTTAACACTTAAAGCCTGTGGTTCGTAACTTTGGGAACCCCTACCCTCGATAGATTAAAAATTTCCCCTTTTTTTACACAGTTGATCCAACTGATTGGCTTTTATATACTTAATGGAATGTATGCAGATCTGAGCATTTTACCTGCGCCTCCGACTGCTCTGGTCTCTCTGAGGTCTTCTTGCTCTTCCATTTGTTGACATTTTCATGGTCATTGGCAGTTTGGCCTGGCTGAACGGTAGACAGTTCTATTCGAGAGTGGAATTCATACTTTCCACTGTTGTGGTCATAGCAGTAGTAAATGCCTGTGTTGGCATCATAATACAGCTGACTTCTCTAAAAAGAGAAAATTCCCTGATTAAGTTCCACAAACTCAGGGTTATTACCTTTTATACTATTTTGAACAATATATAATGACAGATTCCACAGAAAGTGTGCCCAAGAAGTCCCAGTGAATTAAGTTTAAAAAATTAGAATCTCCGCATAATTGTGAATTATTTCACTTAATTGGATCAGTGAATATGGTCACAACAAATTTTAGACCTGCATCAATATTAATGCGGTGACAAAAGGGTTTATAAGTCATGGTGCTAATGTTACATGGCCAGAAAACCGCAATGTGAGAGGACAAAAAGCAAACCTGTCATTTTCACCATTTACTCCTAATAGCCTAGAATATGCTCAACTGTCTGCATGAATAATCAAGCTATCTGCACTTTCAGATAATTTCATCATCACTATGTAGAGTTTATATCAGGAATTAGCAGCAAGTGCTATTGTTACATGGACACAATCCAAATCTAACATTAGCAGTTCTAATTTCACATGGACATATTGACCTGTCAATTCAGTAAGAGGAGGACATTTCTTGGCTGTTTTTGCCGCATCACAACAACAATATCATGGACAGAAATATCTTTCGCCAAAAAAAAAAATTGGCTAGTGTGGGGTAAATATGCTCTCAGTGCTCGAAATACTCCCAAGTAAAAGTTTTAAACAGCTAGAATATATTTTCATTTATTGTCTCTTACATTGGTTATTCAGTTGCGGCATTTTTCACAGAATGCTAACGTTATGGTCAAGGACAGAATGCAAGTAACGTTCGACTGCTTTGGTAATGCATTGGATATTGCTACTGGGATTATTTTCTGTCCATCTGGGTTATGAGTTAAGCACAAAAAAAAAATCTCTTTTCTGAGAAAACAATAAAACGAACACCATCACCCTTGCTTTTGCTGGTAGGTAGATTTATTTTCCATTTAATAATCTTTTTTTTATTAATAAATTTCGATAGTACATTTTTTTCAGAAGTGTCTCATTAAAACTTGTCTGGTGAGCGAACTTTCTGTGGAATCTGGCCAATTCATTTATTTACGCATTCATTTATTTTCTACTACATTTATTTACTAAAGGTTACAGGTGAACTGAAGCCAATCCCAGCTGAAATTGGGTGAGAGGCCTGAACAGGATGTGGGGTTTCCTCCCACAGTTCAAAGACATGCATATTAGCTTAATTGGTTGTTCCAAATTGCCCCTAGATTTGAGTGTGAATGGTTGTGTGTGTGTTGGCCCTGCTAAAAATATTTTTTGTGTGTCTTCATTTCAGGCTGCAAAGCTAAATTTTTTTCTAACAAATGTCTTTAAAATCACTAGCCTGAACTGAAAAACCATGTCCGATATACACTAGAGGAGGAAAGGGAAAGAAGTCGACCAAAGTGCTAAGAAGCTTGTTGAAGGTTACTTCACATATTTCATTCAAATGCAGGCTATTAAAATGCAATGCCACCAAACACTGGTGAAAAAAGAGAGAAAGACAGAAAGAAAGACAGAGAGAGAGAGAGAGAGAGAAAGAGAGAGAGAGAGAGAGAGAGAGAGAGAAGGAGAGAGACTGAGAGAGAGGAAGAGAAAGAGCGAGCTTGGGATAGTCAGTGATGTATGAGGGTAGCATACCGAATCATAGTAGAACCCAGTGGAATGGTCATAGTACATTCCTGAGCTCTCATCAAACACAAAGCCCGTCTGAGTAACTGCCTCTTCTGCTGTGGCTCTCAACATTGCCGCTATGGATGAACTGCTGCCGTCAACCACCTGTGAAATACACACAGACAAATTAACACAAGTGGACTACAGTAAATCCTTGCCCAAGTTCCTCACATTGACCAATTATTAAAGAAGTGATAGCCCATTTGTTTTCATTTACATTTACGGCATTTGGCAGATGCTCTTCTCCATATATAACTGAGCAACTGAGGGTTAAGGGTCTTGCTGTGGCAACATGGTGGTACAGGGGATTGAACCCACAACTAGTAACCCAGAGCCTTTACCATTGAGCCAGCACTGCATTAAATAACAAAAAAAACTAGTGTCTTAATCTGAATTTTACTGTAAATATTCATTCATTTGCCAAACCACTTAATCATACTAAGGTGACGCTAGAGTTATTGCCGACTTTGGGCGAAGGCATGGTACACCACAAACAGTTCGCGCGCGCACACACACATAACCATTTAAACTCACACTTACACCTACGGGCAATTTGGAACAGCCATTTAGCCTAATGAGCATGTTTATGGACTGCGGAACGAAATGCATGTAAGCACGGGGAGAATGTACATTGAAGATTCTGAGGTCAAACGGAAAAGGGTGTTATAGTGGCCAGCCTAATGCACACCTGTGCAATATTCATGCTGTCTAATCACCATCTTGATATGCCACACCTATGAGGTGGATGGATTATCTCGGCAAAGGAGAAGTGCTCACTAACACAGATTTAGACAGATTTGTGAAGAATATTTGAGAGATATAGGCCTTTTGTGTACATAGAAAAAGTTATACATCTTTGAATTTAGCTCATGAACAATGGGAGCAAAAACAAAAGTGTTGCGTTTATATTTTTGTAATTTACAGTGGCTGCTTTATCTTAGATAGTTGAATTAACAAACCATGTAAAGTGGAGGCCTTTCTGTTTACCCATCAGCTCCATACACAACATGAAAGGAGTCCTTTTAGATTGCCTTCCATAACTTACTGCTGAGACTTTACCCAACTCCTTCCTTTTCAATCTGCCAATCAGTCAGTCTAGCATCCCTTCACCAGTTTCCTGTGAGATATCTTGCTGCTCTGTGCACTGTGAGTTGCACTGTGTTGCAGATGGTGAATGTCAGACTTGATGCATTATTTCAAACAGCGCAGGCATACTCAATTTTGGTTGAACATAAATTGTGTAGGCTTACTATTTTGGGGAAGTGTTTTATAACTATCTGGATCATGTTTAAGTTTCATCTGGGGCTTTTGTGATCATTTTTAATATGCACTTTACAATTTAATGAGTTCTACTCAGAGTTATGGTGGTGTTTGACCTCTGATAATGCAATGGCACTGATTGTGTATTTCTTAAAAATTGGATTTCTTTTATTAGTCTTAATGCATGGCATCTGCCAAATATCTGGCCAATTAATCAGCCTGACTTGGTCCTTGTGCAAGGTATTTGTTTCATCCTGTGTCAACTCTTCTGTAGTGAAACCAACTGTATTGTTGAAGAAGTGCAGTCATTTATATTGTTGGTGTGCAGGAAAAATAGGAGGGGATCGAACACTGACCCTTGGGGAACACCAGGATTGACATCTCTACTCATAGGTGGCCCAGCCTGGTATTATAAGAGTAGTGTGGCTCCTTCAAGGACAGTGATTTTTTAGCATTAGTTAATGTACCTTTTTTAGAATTAGTTAATGTACAATTACGCTTTAACATAATTATCCCTTAAGCAACTTCATGTTCCTGTTCCTGTTTACGTTTTGTGTTGTTTTACTCCAGGCAAGCTTGTCTGCCTATCACGGTTTTTGTTTTTTGTGCGAGTCTGAGCAGTGGTGTGTCACTTGTATGTATATTTCTGTTCAAAAAAATTTTTTTTAATTAAACAGCAGTATGTACCTGCAATTACTGAATAAAGTAAATAAAATTATATAAGTGTATCCTTCTCTTCACAATACAATACAACAGACACTAGTTAGCATTATGTAGAGTAAGAGTAAGCTCTATGAGGTTAGCATGCGATACAGCTAGCGCCATCAACGATTCATCTTAGACACAAAAAGCAACAAAATATTGCATAAAGTATTTGATGGTAAGAACCTTTTTTTCCACCAAGCAAAACTTTATCAGCCTTTACAGTGGGCAGCCATTTGGCCCGGGATGACGGGGGGAAGGACAAACAAAGAAATCATAAGATAGATCAGATATTATGCCCTGCGGTACACGGCTCCGCCATGTCCAAAGCACTGCAAACCTAAGCTGTAAACTTCAATTAATTTTCTCAATATTTATGCTGTTGTAGTCCTCAGTCAAATCTCTTGAATAATTAATATCTATTATTCAGAAATGGTGAACCAATCAGATCATAACATTTCTGTGTAGTACATACTAATGTGTTGTAGCTCAAAAAGAGTATGTAACTAGTATCAGTGCATAATCACTCATTGAAATACCACAGTGCACATACACTCCTGTTACCTCTGTGCCTGTCATGCTAGTAACTTCATCAGAACGCTGGGAAATGGCTGTCGTGGCCTCTGTTGTAACGGGATGTATATCACAGTTCTCCTGAACTTCAGTAGGAGTGTAAAGCACGGGTTCCGCAGCAGCCTGATAGTGTCCACTGTAGTAATAACTGTAATCTAAATAAAGAACAGTTATCACAATCATGCTTGATTGACCAAATAAAGTCCTGTGTACATGGATCTTTCATACTGCTCATTCATTCCCAGTCATTTGCAACAGCAAAACCAAAAAGTCTAAAAGGTGAATAAAAACAGAATGCAATGATCAGTAAATCGCCGTAAATTATGCATATTAGAAAACAACAAATTTTACTACTTCATCCAAAATCTTAGCTCATTTGGAATTTGACAGCGGCAACACATCACAAACGTTCAGATAGGGACAACAACACGTTGGAAAAGTTAGTTAATTGAAAACAGGTCAGTAACAAAAAGAAATGTGGGTATGAAAAGTGCATGTGGACAGAAGTTTAGCAATCTGCAAAAACTGCAACTACAACCTGTGGAACAAAATTTATTATAATGTTCCTGAATGTAAAATTGCAAAGACTACTGTATATCTCACTGTCTACAGTACATATCATCATGAAGTTTCCAAGAATCTGGAGAAATCTCTGCACACAAGAGACAAAACCGAAAATCAACATTTGATGTCCGTGATCTTCGGGCCCTCAGGCAGCACTGCATTACAAACAGGCAGGATTCTCTCAGGGAAATCACTGCATGGACTGAAATCACTGTCTGTGAACAGTTTGCAGTGACGCAGGCTTTTGAACTGAGAATTGATAACAAGCCAGATGGTCCCTTTCCTCTTTAGTCTGGACCAGGTTTTCCAAAAAGAATTGTTTCTTTTGATTCTTCCAACCATAGAACAGTTCCCCACTTGGACTTAGTCCATTTTTAATGAGCTTTGACCCAGAAAAGATGGTGGTGTTTCTGGATCATTTTCATGGGCCTACATAGACCAATATGAAAATATTGTCTTACACAGCCAGGACAGAAAAAAGTTTCTTTCTTGTTGGCACATAGTCTAGGGAGACGATTAACTATTGTTTACCAGGATTCATCGGGCTCAAATAGTGAAAGAGTTGATCAGGAAGCACAAAGAAACATTTTCACAAGTGTCCCATCAGAGTACTGCCTTAGGGTGGGCAGTACGGTAAAAATCCTTTATCATGGTGTAAATAACTTTATATCACGGTAACGGTATCATGATACTGTATTTTTTCCCATTAGTTCAATTAATGGTTTAAAAGACCATGCTGTGCTTTCATCATATTTGATTATTTTATTCTTTTATTTGGAACTAATATTTCTACACAAATGAAAATATCAGATTAGTCTTTCTTCAGTCACTTGGTGCAATTTAAAAATCACATCTCTAAAGTTTGTAGAACACACACACAAAAAGGTCCCTGCAGATTTGCCCTTGTTTAATTTCAACGAGCTGTAAAAATAAACTAGTGTGCAAATATCCGGTACTTTAAAAAGGCTCATGTAATACTGTGTGGTGCAGCTTGACCACATGTCTATAGTTGTTCCAAAATAAAGTACACCATGAACTCCTTTTAAATTCTGACCCGGCATTCTCCATACAAACGTCTGAAGCTAGGCATTACATGCTTGAGTTTTCCTTTTTTTTTTGCCCTGGACACGGAAACCCTTTTGTTGTTGATCCGGGCACACAGAGAACAGGATCGGCACATTGTTTACACATGCTTGCTTGACACAACTCACGTGCTGTGAAGCTGGTCCCCCATGTGTCATGGCAGTGTACTATCGTGATTCGGGGGGATATATATATATATATATATATATATTTATATATTTATATTTATATATATATATATTTTCTTTTATTTTACATCTTGGGGGTAACCCCATTGAATGTCTTTGAGATATGCTTTAGTAGCTCAACTCTCCCATCGTCAATAAAAGATCTTGTAAAAAGTTTAATTAAACTCTATGGATTGAAATAAAACAATGCCAAGGGGATTGTACGGCATAATAAAAGCTAAAGATGGTCCAACAAAATATTAGTGTGACCTTTTTTGTTCAGGCAGTGGAAATAACAGAAATACAACAGTATAAATTTCATAGACCGAGAGCGAGAGAGAGAGAGAGAGAGAGAGAGAGAGAGAGAGAGACTTATATATACAACATACATTTAAGTTGGTAATCTTTTCATGTAACCCCCTAATGCTCAAGTGCAACTTGTATAGCCATGCACCCTAAACCAAGTGGATATAATAGAGGTCTAATCAAACAACTAATATTAAAATGACATGTACATAATACACACAACATTTGTGTTATGACCATCATAAAGACTCTAAGTGTACTTACTAAACACTGCTTGTTTGTGAATACCCCTAAAATTTCAATCTGTGTGTGTGTGTGTGTGTATGAGAACACCTGTCTCAAACTGTGTGTAGTCCTCAGTCTGAGTCTCTGCTTCCACTCGACTCTTTTCTTTTTTCTTCCGCTCATGAAGCTCTGCACTCAGCTCCTCAACCTGCATCACACAGATGTAGAGACCAAAGGCATAATCAAAGTGCAAATGTAATCAGACTTGATATAAATGTCTGAAACTTGACTAAAAAACTGGCTAACTTCTGGTCTCGCGCACCAGAGGTGAGCAGTACTTCTAATGGCGGCAGCCTTTACGTAAACTTTTTTTATTTTATTCTATTATTATTTGTGCAAAATATTTAGTTTACTTAACAATATTTTCTTATCATCTTTAGGGTGATGGTGGCACTAGGTTTACGTCACACCTACTGCAGAATCAGAATCCTTTACTGATCCCGGAGGAAACTGTGTAATGGGTATAATAACCTGTAATGTTTAATGTAGTGTACGCTTTAACGTGTATGTGTATGCTTGGTGTTACCTGCTGTCTTAGATCATGGTTGAAGCTCTCTGTGCTCCTCTGAAGCCGTAGACTTTGGTCCAGCTGCTTCTGCACTTTTTTCAGCTCAAGCTGACACTTAACCAGCTCTTGCTGCAGGCTCCTCATCTCCATCTGCAGACCTGATACCTCAGACCCGCGGCCCACCATCTCCTGAGCTGCAACCTCTGACCCCAAACAAATTTTCTGCAAACCAGCTGGATTAGATTTCGATCCGTCGTGCTTTTTCGGGGTCGGCCCATCAAACGTGGACATTTCGCTCATTAATGGGACCGGGGTCTTATCTTCTGGGAAAAACACAGAGTCTGACTTGCACTTATCTTCTAGAGACACTGATTGATCTTCCAGTAGCAGAGGGGGGTCTGTTTCGCTCTCCATGCTCCAGACTCTCTGAAACCAGCAGGAAGTACAGGAGTAAATGTTGGCTGCTTAGCACTCTTCTTTTGTCATCATTTCATTCACTGTGGCCATGTTTATGGATTATTTATATACTAACTACACATTTTAGATATTAGTAATCCATTTTTTTTTATTAACACTTGCTTATAGAGTGCATGGAAGGATGGAGTCATTTTATTTTCTAACAACTGTTTACTTTACCTCACCTTATTTCTGTCAAGTCAAAACAGGATGAATATACTACCTGGTAAAATATAATATCGACCTCGGCAATTTAACCCCAGAATACAGCAGCTGAGCTGGGGTTTGCAGTACGTTTCCAGTAATGCTATCTGTCCTAATACCGTCTACTCAGTATGTGTGTACTACATGACCAACATGACACAGGGCCACCAGCTAGAATAACACACCCTTTCAGCCAGTTTTCATTGAAATTTACAGTCGTCTCATCTTTTCTCTTGATTTGTAAACCAACAAGAAGCATCTCATCATCCATCAGTCAACGAATATCACGCGAACATACATTTAATTAATGATAACTTAAGTTATAATAAGGAAACCTGGTGGTTTTATATTTCATGACGATGAACGCCGCCATTTTCAGCTAAACAAATAGACTTCTTCTTGGTTCGGATTTACCAGCAACTTTAACCCTTGGCTAGGATTACTGCCACCTAGTGTATGCGGTTGTGATCTGCACTCATAAGGCAAGTCATAAAAAAAAATAATAAAAAAACAGGGCATGTACAGAACTGCAGATGCCCATAATTCAGTTCTTTAGAGTTGGAGTGAACATTTCCGATATGGTTCGTTCTCTGAAACTGGGTCAAATTCAATGATTCATATTCTGGACCTAATATTTTCCAAAATCTATAAAGGATTAGAGCAATCCCTACCCAGAACATACCACATGGACACATACAACATACATTTTCTAAGCCGTTTAATCCTAATCAGGGACGCAGGGAGGCTGGTGCCCATCTCAGCCGACTCTGGGCGAGGGCTGGGTACACCCTGGACAGGTCGTCAGGCCAACACAGGGCCAACACTCACAGGGACGATTTGGAACAGCCAATTAGCCTACTGTGCATGTTTTTGGACTGAGGGAGGAAACTGGAGCACCCCGAGGAAACCCACACAAGCACGGGGAGAACATGCAAACTCCACACAGAAATGCCCGAGCTGAGAATCGAACCCAGGACCTTCTTGCTGTGAGGCGGATGTGCTAACCACTACGCCACCGTGCCGCCCACGTACACCATGTCAGACAAAATAATTCGGATATATCCAGCAAAAAAAAAATAGTATTGCAATTTTTCTGCAAAATTTGCTCCAACGTGTGGATGAAAATTGTGATTTTTTATTTTTTTTTGTTACTTATGTTTCATGCCATGTTATTGCCGAAGTGTCAACTCAAAGTGCAAGTAGAAGGGCTTGCAATAAAGATTCATTCAATAAAATTTATGTTCAAAGTACAAATTCCTGTTTTTCCTACTTTGTAGTTTGAGAATCGCAGTGGGGTCCATGCCAGTTAAGGCTCGATATCATTTGGACAATTCTTTGGCGACTGCCTGTGATTTTTTGAGTTGGCGACTGTCAGTGATGATCTGCAATGATCAGCAGTGGTTGGCAACCATTTTTGACTGTCTTCTTTGCAGTTGGCGACCATTTTGTCTGCAACTATGGATGCAGACATTGTTGCAGACAGTCACGGACAGTTGCAGATTGTCTAAGACTGTCTGAGATTTTGTTGGCTACAATCAGTGACCGTAGTTGCAGACCAAGCTGACGATATCCGTGACCATAGTTATTGGTCCAAGGATGGAACCTGGAGGTACCTCAAACTATCAAACTTTTAAAGTGCAGGAAAATAAATAAACAAACAAACAAGGTATTTATCTATTAAATTAAAAGGAAATATATATAAGAGGAAGAATAATATGACATTTATCTATTAAATTAAGGAGAAATTAAAGGTAAATGGATAAGAGAAAGACCAGTTTAACTGGTTTCCATGTTAACTGGTGAAGCTGGCTTACAGATACTTACTTTCCCCTATTTCTGCCAATCTGATTCAGAGTGAATCTGATGCTCAACTTGGTTGTTCAAGAAAGTTGAACATATGTTGTATCTGTCTTTTGCACCAAGACAAATTATACAAACAAAAACAAATAAATTATATTTATAAACTGTTACACAGTTAAAATAAGAGATGCGGGTTCCAAACTCAAATCTGTGGGTTACAAATATGGAACTACACACTTGCGCATCTTCTAACCACCTGAGCTAATACTATGCTGAGTCAGAGCTGCGAATATTTTTTACTTGTACTCTTTCCCCCAAAAGCAGCATTTAATCGCCAACAGTGGTTGCCACCTGTCTCAGACTGTCTCAGGCCAACCACAGCTGTGTATGTGATGTCCTAAATGACTCAAATAAAAAAGGACCTGCTTGCACTCAGCACTAATAAACTCTCTTCTTTAACCATTACAGTTATGAGCATACCGGACAACCTCCCTCTCTCTCTCTCTCTCTCTCTCTCTCTCTCTCTGTTTTTGTGGAGGTACACATGCTACTTCTAGAATTAGATTAGATTAGATTAGATTCATCTTTATTGTCATTGCACATGTATAATTACAGAGATTAACGAAAAACAGTTTAGCATCTAATCAGAAGTGCAGAGAGCAGCAAGTGCAATATATACAGTATATGTAGTATGTACAGTTAGGAGCAATTATGTACAGATACAGATAAGGGCAGTGAAAAAGGTGGGAAATATCATGTACAGATTATGTACACATAAGTTATGTGAGCAGTTATGTACAGATAAGGGCAGTGTAAAAGGTGGGAATAAATTAGCATTGATTTACAAATAGCAATATACTGATAAAGTGTGGTAAATTTACAGATGTTCTATAGTACTAAACAGAACAGCAAATATACAGACGTAGTATGGACAAATGTACAGATGTGCTATATGTGTCTATATATAAATAAATGTATGTATGTATGTACAGATATACAGTGTGCTATGAATGTATATACACAGACGTGCTATATGTGTATATATATATATATATAAATATATGTATTTACATATACACATCTGTATATATGTAAATACATATATACACATCTGTATATATGTATTTACATATATACAGATGTGTAGTGAACGGATATACAGTGTGCTGTGAATGTATATACAGTAGTGAGAGAAAAGCACTGTGATGACTATAACAGTGTAGGCATGTACATGTAATGATATGAATGGTGTACATGTACACTAAATGATAAGAATGGTGCAGCCATGGTGTAGTGTGGATGGGAAGAGAAGGTTCAGCAGGGGACTGAGTTCAGTAGGGTGACAGCTG
>JAQMYF010000026.1:18455413-18471831 GCA_030014195.1 Neosilurus mollespiculum | reverse complement strand
AAATCAGCTGTGAATAAGGTACATGTTACACTTCTCCACATCACGATACATATAGTATGGTAAATATGACAACAGGCTCACAGGTGAAAGTCGATTGGCTGTGGAGGGCCTGATCGTCACTACATTTATATTTTATATTTATATTTTATATTTGACTTTTAACTATTGGCCCCCCCCTCCAAATAGTTATTGATATCTTTATTCTTCTTCTTGATACTGATTTTTTATTCTTCTTCAAATATAGGACAGTCGTAATAAGCATTTCACTACATGTTGTACTGTGTATGATTTTGTATGTAACAAATAAAATTAGAATTTGAAATAATACCCCCAACTTTAGAAAGTAATACTCTCACTCATGCACTTACTCATTTGACAAACTGTTTAATACTACTAGGATCGCGGGGAGGCTTAAGCCTCCTATCTCAGCCGACACTGGTACACCCTGAACAGCTCACCAGACCATTGCAGGGCTAACACATATACAACCATTCACACTCACATCCACACCTAGGGGCAATCTGGAACAGCCAATTAGCTTAATGCGCATCATTTTGGACTGTTGGAGTAAACCGGAGTACCCGGAGGAAACCCACACACAGGGAGATCAAGCAATCGCCACACAGAAATGCCCTTGGCCGGGACTGGAACCCAGGACCTTCTTTCTGCGAGGCGGACGTACTCACCACTATGCCACTGTGCTACCTAAGCAATATTCTACCTCTAAAAACTGATCTCTTTATAAGCATGAGATAAGTTACCTAGAATTTGTGGCTTAGTGGTTAAAGGCGATGGGTTACTGATCTGAAGGTCAGCAGTTCAATCCCCACTTTCACCGCTGTTGGGCCCTTGAGCAAGGCCCTTAACCCTTAAGTGTTCGGTTGTATAAGAATAATAGCTGTAAGTCGCTCTGGATAAGATAAGATAAGAGCTGTGCATAAATGTGACTTCATCCCTCACAGAAATGTGTGGAGGTTCAAAAGGAGGACACAAGCACCCCCTTCCCTCCCCTACCCTCCTTCTTCAACCGGATGACGCGAGTGTGACGTATTTCCGAGTTGCTACGGGAAGTCGTTAAGTGTACTGAGATGAGGGAAGGCTTTTCCGGGAAGTGGGAGTTTCAGAAATGGCGACTGCATGTGTTTGTAAGCCTCAGCTCGGCGGTTTCAGTTTCGAAAACTGTAAGAGGTAAGCGCAGAACAACTTAAATTACAGACATTTGTCATATTTCACGTCTGTGTGTGTGTTTAAGTTGTTTGTTGTATAATTTCGGGGTGTTTTTATCATTTGTTTGAGGAGTAGCTCTATGCTAGCGGTGTGTATGAATGATTCAGCACATTTTCTTTAAACTTCATTTCGCCTAATAAGGAATAAGACACGTGTTAAACACTTTTATCCCAGTGTGTCTACGTTTAATTTAATTTAATTTATCAGCCTATGTGTTTCTTTTCGCAATCTACTCACAAATAAATTTTACCCAAGTACACCGGTACACTAGGTAGCCCAGCGCCATGTCCAGTCCAGGGTGTTTAAAAGCACTTAATTGTTTCAAATTATACCTGTATTCTAGGTTTAGAGTTTGTTTATTTTTTTTTACATTTAGGTTAGTAGGTGTAAGACAACAATACAAACGTGTATACATTTGTCCTTTTTTCCCCTCTCTCTCCAAAATGAGCCATAGTAGCCGGGTTGTAAATGAAAGTCGTCTTTACCTCATTTCACCCTGAAACACATTATTCCGTGTGTAAATGTGATCTGTTGTGATTTGGGTGCTGATTTGTTGGGAGATGTGTTTTCCACCGTGTTTTATTGATGAGAAATCAAATCCAACGGACAGCTCTGAGTTCCAGCCGGTGTAAGGCTGCTTATTTATCCACGAGGTGAAATACATCGCCTGGATGTAATCATTAACGTGGGGATCGTCCTAATTTAGCAGAATGTATAGATTGAGGATGTGATGGAGCTGGACAGTCCATCCACTATTAAAAAAAAAACAAAAACCCAATAACATCTCTATCACTAAAGTGAAGCCCTGGAGGTCTAGCGCCCCTGCTGGCAGGACAAGTGCTCACCAGCACTAACATGAGTGATCAAGTTGTTGAAAATTAAACCATTCATTTTGATTTTGTATTAAAGCAAAGACCATGTGTTTAACATTGCCTGTGTCAACTTTTTATGTGTACGAATGTTATATTTTATCAATTACATTTTCTGTGTTCATGTTGATGCTGTTAATGATCAATAATTATTTCGAGTACATGATAGGGAAGTCCAGCAATTTGCATAAGGTTTATGGAAGACCAAACATGACATTTCATGCCAGCAGACCACGGGCCTTCCTCAGTTCATGGGTCCAAAACACACAGCGCCCCAATGGTGCCTTATACCCTTGACTTTTTCCTCCACGGTTCCTGTTTTGTTCATTCTTTCCATATTCAGTTGCGAATACAAAAACAGAAAATGAAAAGAAAAGAAAAAAGCCCACAAAATCCCATTATATCATTTTTTTTTTAATGCATTTGATCAAAATTACCAAATAAATCAATGACTCTGGGGCCCAAATTTGATTCTGATACATCGAACAGTCTGTGGACACTGACTCTAGATCTTTAAATTGAAATATGGCCCACGTCTTCAACTGTTACGATCAATCGCTGTCAAGGATTATGATTATCAATGATCTCAATAAGCATCAAAGCATTTAAAATGTGAAAAGGTAAATGAAAATTCACCTCATAGATATAAATGAATGTAATCACAGTCCTCTCCAGTTCTGTTTCTGATGCATGTCTTTTCCTTTGGAGGTTGTGCCCAGCACAGAATATTCTTACACTTATTTTAGACACTGCTGAACCCCAATCTGCTGCGGCATGGTGCAAATCTCTGCATATGACATGCCATCTCTGAACACATCTTGAATGAAACTATCTTATGGTTCCAGGCAGGCCATCATTGTGTTATCACTAAAAAGCAAAACACAATGGAGTCATGTCAGTCCATGTAATAGGGTCATTCCCTGTCAGCTCACCGAGATTAGGGAAGGGACATCTCTCTCTCTCTCTCTCTTTTTTTTTTTTTTTTTCATGTGTAACATTTTAGATGGTCTATCAGAAATTTAGTCTATCATCAATAAGTAAATTTTCAGTGATCTATAATAACTTAAAATTGCATTTTTGGAATCTTAGAATAAACTGTTTTTATAACCGTGGTGAGTGGGTCCCCTCTCCTGGAGCTTGCCATCTTACAGAGCCATGGTTCTGCTGTGGCCCAGAGCCCTACAGGCTTGGAAGGAGAGGGGTCAGAAGTTTCAGTTGGTTGCAATCTGGAACCTCACCACAAGATGCTGCTAGATACTGCTAAATCTTCCACACTGTTTTTTTTTTTTTTTTTTTTTTTAGCAACAGTATAAACTGCATGCATTTGTGTTTAAGCTGCTCTTTGTTTTTTCTTTAGGAATGCTCAACTAGATAGTAATGCTGCTAAACTTGGATACAGCCTCCCTTCTGCACTCAAAACTGGCACCACTATCTGTGGGATTGTGTATAAGGTGACTATTACATAGCGTAACAAATACCTATAAAAATCCTTGATTACTGTAGCCCCTAAATATCTTGTGTTAATCTTATTAGTAGTTCTGTTCCCAACCTGTACACAGCTAGCTTCTCCCAACCTGTACACAGTCTGGACACTACAAACATGTATATCTTTGGTAATCTCTATTGGAATTTCTAATTTACAACATGGGGAAATGTTAATAGCTATCATGCTTTAATTAGCAATTTTAATTACTAGCTCTCTATACCTCAGTAGAATTCTACAATACAGAATAAGTACATTTTTAATAATAATAATATAATTTAATAGAAGTAGTAATAAGAAAAAAGAATAATTGGTCAAAGTAGTTTAGCCAACAAGATAAAGCAAACATTAGAGACACAGACAACATAAGTATGGAAACACTTCCCATTCCACACCAATAATGCCTTGGGCTGCTTTTGTGCTTTCTGTTGCATTTAGGTATAAACATGCACTAACAATGCAACTGTGCTAGTATAGATATAGAGACATAATGCTGGTGCTGGTTAGCTAGGAATCATTAGACATTAACTAGTTATAACAAGTAGTATGATGCCAATATTACTCCTAAGCTTCTTTTTATTCTGACATTTCGTACAGCAACACAGATATGGTGGCTCGTTACCAATGATGTATATAATTACTGGTTCAGTGAGCAAGGACAGATGTGGGTGTTTTGACAGCTAGCCATGACTCTCAAAAGCACTAATCCCTCTGCTGGCTAGTCAGTCATGATAGGAAACTTAAAATAGCTCAAATGATAATCATGCCCGGTTTAATTTTTCTAAATAAATGTATTGGGTGGTATTTTATGACTGAGTGTATTAAACTATAGTAGATCTTTCTTTAAATTTCGGTGTTATCTGTTACAATGATACAAGAGCAGACTGTTGCTGGACACTAGGAGGTATAGGGGGTTAAATATTAATAATTTAAAATGTCTATAAAATAAAAGTTTGTGCTCTGCATTTTTCCTGTGTGCCCTTAAGGATGGTGTGGTTCTGGGAGCTGATACAAGAGCAACTGAAGGAATGGTTGTAGCGGATAAAAACTGCTCGAAGATCCACTACATCTCTCCTAACATCTAGTGAGCACTGAATCACTGTGTAACCCCTTATTGCTGCTTCTCCAGTCACAGATGAACTCAAATACAACTGTGTGTGTTTATGTATGTAGCTGTTGTGGAGCTGGTACAGCAGCAGACACTGAGATGACAACTCAGTTAATCTCCTCGAATCTGGAGCTGCATTCTCTTTCTACCAATCGCCTTCCAAGAGTTGCCACAGCCAACCGGATGCTCAAACAAATGCTGTTCAGGTGACCAGAAACATAGTTTCTTTAAGTACCTCATGATATCTACACAATAGTTTGGGATGGTATTAAGATTTAGCTTCTGGTGTACCTCAATAAAATGAAAATACTATAAATGGCATATAGGGACAAGGTAGATAAGCAGAGCTGCAATAACTACAGAGGCATAAAGTTGATGAGTCACACAATGAAGTAATGGGAAAGAGTTGAATCCAGGCTGAGAGGAGAGGTAAGGATTTGTGAACAGCAATATGTTTTCCTGCCTGAGAAGAGCGCCACAGATTACATATTTGCTTTGAGAATGTTGAAGTTAAAGTAGTACAGAGAACATCAGAAGGCACTGCTTGTTTGGAGACTTGAATAAGGTGTATGACCGAGTACCAAAAAAGTTGCGGTACTATATGAGGACGTCAGGAGTGGCAGAGGAGTATGTGAGGATGCTATAGGATATGTATGAAGACATTGTGACAGTGGTGAGGTGTGCAGTAGGAATGATGGACTGGTTCAAGGTGCAGTGGGATTTCATCAGGGTTCGGCTCTGAGCTCTTTGTCGTTTGCAATGATTATGGACCGGTTGGGGATGAGGTCAGTCAAGAGTCTCCATGGACGATGATGTTAGTGGATCACACTGTGATCTGTAGTATGAGCAGGGGACAGGTGGAGATGAATCTGGAGAGGTGGACGTACACACTGATGAGAAGAGGAAAAAGTCAGCAGGAGTAAGACAGAGTACGTGTGTGAATGAGAGGGAGGGTGACTGAAGAGTGAGGCAGCAACAAACAGAGGTGGTGAAGGTGGATGAATTTAAGTACTATTCATGGTAATGGAGAGTGTGGTAGAGAAGTGAAGAGTGGTTGGAGTGAGCTGTGATAGAAGGCTATCTGTAAGAGTGAAGGAAAGGGTTATAAGACAAGCAAAGATGATGCCATATATGCTGTATGGTTTGGAGATGGAAGTGCTGACAAAAAGATAGGAGGCAAAGCTGGAAGTGGCAGAAATGAAAATGCTGTGTGTGTGTTTTTTTTTTTTTTTTTTTTTCTGGCAGTGACAAGACTGACCGAATTAAAGACGAATATGTTAGTGGGACTGTTCAGGTGGGAGTGTTTTAGGTATGAAGTTAGAGGCCAAATTGAGATGGTTTGTGCATGTGCAGAGAGATGAAGAGTGTATTGAATTGGGTAGAAGAATGGTGAGGCTGAATTTACCTGTTGAGTGAAGAAGAGGAATGCCAAAGAGAAGATTTATGGATGTGGTGCGGTGTGCTCAGGTGATTGTGATTGGTGCAACACAAGCAGCCGAAAGATGATGACAATGACTAAATAGTTCCAGCTATGTCTTTTTCTGGCATGTTTCAGAATCCTTCATTAGTTTGAAGCCACCCAAACATGAGCCAAACCCATCTTATCTCCCAATAAGTTCATTTTTGCTGAATACCGAACTATCCTGGGAAATCTGGCTTTGTATCTCTTATTCACCTGTTTTGCATCCTGTTTGGGTCTGTTTGTTTTTTACAGCAACAATAGTGGGGCCAGTGGCATAGTGGTTAGGGTTCTGGGCTCATGATCAGGAGAACGTGGGTTCAAATCCTTGTTAGACCCCACCATGCTAAGACCCCTGGGCAAGATCTTAACCACAAGTGTGCCTCTGTCTCCCCAGCAGTATAAATGAGTACTGGTAAAAAATACTGGGAAGGTAACCTGCGAAGGTTAGGACTAGCATCCCATCCAGGAGGAGTTTAACTCCTATTCGCTTCATGCTACAGAAAACGGGGATAAGCAACAGCCTGATGAGCCACTAGGCTCGGGTGTAAAAGCCCAACAGACTTGCTTTACACTTTACAATAACAATACCTGACTGGAGGAATTATCTTGGGAGTACGTGAACTTGGAAACAAGAACCAACACCGATTTGTTAAATTTGCAAGGCCGCAGTATTCTGATACCAAATATGGATAATAGGGAAAAACCCTGAGCAATCACAAAAGTGGTTTGAAAATCTGCAGAATAAGTGGATTTTTACAACAACTTGGAACATGGAACCCTTTCTTAAATGAGAATTTTACCACGGATAGATTGTGTTTATAGATATGTGAACTTGGTCATGTCAAAGATTGTTTTGAAGGATGTATTTTTGGCGATATCGTGTTTTTGTCCAGGTACGCCATTTTCAACTTACTTTGGCTCTTACTCAAAACACTACCTTGCGACCTAATTCGTATTATGCTGGAGTGGGTCACATTTCTCTTCTCTTCTTTTTTGTTAATTTATAATTTATTTTTGCATCACAAAAACCTGGCAGTTTAACTTTTTAAATGTAACTTTTTTTTTTTTTTTTTTTTTTTTTTTTTAAGTAAAATGTTGAAGACATTAAAACAGTAAGATTGTTTCACAGAAGATTGTGCACTATTGTCTTATCAACTGTTGTGTGGCGCTTGAGCATCACAACTATATTTTACAGCTCGCAGGGATTTTACATCTCATTGTGCTTGAAATGAATTTCTGATCGCCTGCGAACACCCACACCATGTTTTTTATTTTTATAAATCTTGTAGACGTGGAGCTGTCGTGGCAGATAGGTCTTGTTTTTAGCCTGCATTTCAGCCTACGTAGGTTGTATAGTTGTAGTTGCAGAATGTGGCAGTCTGTGTGTCAGTACAGGTCTGCTGAGAGAGCAGTAGTATACTAAGGACCATTATGTAATCATTTTAAAAGTCCTAAATCTTAATACTGTTGCAAATCATTGCACACTTTTTCCCTCTTTATTTCTCTTCATTGTATTCCTCTGTGTAACTTTTAGTGTGTGTGTGTGTGTGTGTGTGTGTGTGTGTGTGTGTGTGTGTGTGTGTGTGTGTGTGTGTGTGTGTGTGTGTGTGTAGATACCAGGGCTATATTGGCGCAGCATTGGTGTTGGGTGGGGTTGACTGCAATGGTCCCCACCTGTACAGCATTTACCCCCATGGCTCAACAGACAAGCTACCATATGTTACCATGGGTGAGTTTCTAATGCATTTCTTTTAAACATATTTCTTAGATTTCAGTAGTGATGCTGTTTATTCTTCAGCAGTCACTTTCACAAGCATTGAAGCCAGCCTGAAATGTGTTCATACCCCACCTAAATTGCTTCATCCAAGGTTCCTGTTTCAGGCCTTTGGGCTAATTGCAGGCTAATTATTAACTTTTAAAGAATGTTCACACTCAGTCAAGGACAGAGACACTTTGATTCCTTTCAACATTCCCAGCATCCCAAATTGCTGACTACTCACTATAGAATACATAAACCACACAACCAGTAGAGTTTGTTAATGCTGCTATGGCCAATCAGAAGAAAAATTATGTAATGCAAGACACCAGATGCGAACTATTCACTGTGAGTCACTGAGACATTGATTTCTGTTCGTTTCTCAGCAACTGTTAAATGTACAGATTTCTTCTGGCTCATTTTGCTACACTCTTCTAAAAGTATCATATCACTGTCATGCTTAATTCTATACCTGAAATAACAGTGGGATCTTTCATCATGTGTATCCTGATTTAAAATGTAGCTGCAAGTTATTTCACCAATATTGCTGTTATCTTGTATGACTCATTGTTATTATTAAAGGTTTATAAACATTGCACTACTTATTGTACAGCAGAGTTACAGGCTCATAAAATCCATCATAAAAGGAATAAATAACAAATTATATTAAATATAGTAACTTTATTAAATCGAATATATTCCATGTCACTGGTAGGTACAGATGTCACTTATATTTCATGTCACCTGCTGTCTATAGAGAATTAATGTACAGAGACACAGTATGGACTGTACTGTACCATACAGCAGGGCTATTCAATTAATTTGCAATGAGGGCCAGGTCATAAACAATCCCAAATGGGGGCTGAAGAAATATGGCCTGAAAAATGAGTAATCACATTAAAAGCTACAGATTCTGTAAAGTACAACAAAGTGTGTATTTTGTAAATGGATAATAACATTAGTAGACTGTTTTGTATCAAGACATATAGGCCCAAAGCATTTCTACCTTCAAACTGCAATATACACCACACCGAGTATCACTCAATCTAGGAGAGCCATATCAGACATTTAGAATTTTAACTAACCGAAATCCCCTAAATATGTTCAAATCTTACCTCTCAGGCCGCACTCGGTTCAACAAACTTAAATCTTTCACATCCAATCCTTCCTCTGTCTCTTCTGGTGTGCCCTTGGGCTCTGTCCTGGGGGCCCCTTTTCTTTGTTATTTACCTCCTTTCCCTTGGCAATGTTTTCCGTAAACACAAAGTCCATTTCCACTCTTATGCGGATGACACCCAGCTCTACCTCACCAGTAAACCCACTTCCAACCCCCTCCCTCTTTGACTGCATCGCAGAAATAAAAACCTGTTTCTCACTCAATGTTCTTAAATTAAACAGTGACAAAACAGAGGTTCTCCTCATCGGCACTAATCCAAAATTGACAGCTTTTCTTTCATAATTGACAACTCCTCAGTCTCCCCTTCCTCCCAGGTCAAGAGTCTGGGTGTCATCCTTGACAGCACCCTATCCTTCCAGTCTCACGTCAGTAACATCACCCGGTCTGCATACTTTCACCTACATAATATTATTCTCTCTGCCCTTCCCTTACTCTCCACACCACTGCTGCCTTTGTCCACAGTCTTGTCACCTCCTGCTTGGATTCACTTCTTTTGGGTCGCCTTCAAAAATCTCTTCATAAACTTCACCAAAGTTCACCAAACCCCCTCCATCCACCACCTCACTCCTGTCCTCCAGCAGCTTCACTGGATCCCGGTTTAGTTCTGCGTCCAGTTTAAAATCCTTCTGCCAACTTTTAAAGCCATTCCTAACTTTGCCCCTCCATATCTGTGTGAACTTCATGTTCTCACTCCCTCTCACTCCCTCAGATCTTTCTCCTCAATTCACCTGTCTGTCCTCTCCACCTCACTACCAGTTGGACCAAGTGGAATAAGCTAAGGGCGGCCCAACCAGTTATCAGGTTTAGGTGGGCAATCACTTTTTCACACAGGGCCATGTAGGTTTGGATTTTTTTTCCTCCCTTAATAATAAAATCCTTCATTTAAAAACTGTATTTTGTGTTTACTTGTATTGTCTATGACTAATATTTAAATTTGTTTGATCTGAAACATTTACGTGTGACAAACATGCAAAAAGATACGAAATCAGGAAGGGGCGAACACCTTTTTATACCACCATATACCAGGGCTCGAAATTCCTCCTTTAGTGCTTGTGCAACGCAAGTGAAATTCGCCAAACGCGAGTCAAACTTGCTAAAACCAACCAGGACACGGTTAATTTTCCATTAGTACATTTACTGATTGAAACAAACCCATTTTTAGGGCTTTCAAATTAAGCTGGCAGTATTTCTGGCTACAGGAGTCCTATGCGCTTTTATTTTCACTTTGGTTTTCAAAAGAAAAAAAATTCAGCATATTTCCTACATGCACGGTGGTGCTTTTTTCCATCTCTCACACGTATATTATAAAAGTGCATATCTCAGTTGCGTTACACTGGCTTTAGAGAGGGCTACTCAGTTTGGTGTTCCTCTGATATATGGAAGTTTCCCTTAGTGCGAGTTGGAAAGCTGATCAAGTCTGCTATATGCGTCCAAAAAGTATAAATCTTTAATTATTATTTAGGTTTAATAATTAAAAAAACACTTCCAGGTAATTATGCACTGACATTACAGACACAAACATGGGGTGATCACGGGACTTATTGCTACTTTTTGCATCACGATATTGCCCCCGTGTGTGAAGCTATCGCTGGTTTTTATTTTCGACACAAAAGGTTTATGAAACAAAGCATTTAATAGAAATGGAGGTAAATTATGCAAATTGCATGGTCACACTTTAATGTATAAACTTGGTGTGTTTTTTTTTTTTTTTTTTTTTTTTTTTTTTTTTTTTTTTTTTTTCTTCCTTCTAATTCTGTGTAGTGTATATACTAAAACTATGAGCTTAAAAACACTATTGTGGTGCGCGATTTACTTGCCTTTCTGTGTATTAATGTACTAAAACATTAATGCCCTTAGCTACATACACTGCTCTGTTTGGAGTGTGCAGAGCTCACTTGACCTGCCTCAGTTTCTGTCCTGGAGATTATTCAGTGACCTCCTCCACTCCTTCAGCAAAGAATTGACAATTATTGAATTACTTTTCTTTAATTTAATTTAAGGTTTGTTTTTATTTATTTTTCATGTTCTTTAACTAATGCCACATTCCCCATCACTGGAGATAATACAGGTCTGAAACTTGTCATTGAGAACTGCCGAATCAGTTGCGAAACAACTCTTGCTGTTTTTTTTTCTTTTCTTTCCCCCTTACTGTTTTCTTAAAATTTGGTGTGTGTCTCACTAAGGCTCAGGATCCCTGGCTGCTATGGCTGTGTTTGAAGATCGATACAAGCCTGACATGGAGGTGGGTCTTTGTCTCACTGGCCCTTTGATTAAGTTTTTTTATGCTAAATGAGAGAAATAATCCTAATGATTTCTTTACTTATTAGGAGGAGGAGGCAAAGCTCCTGGTGCGTGATGCAATAGCAGCCGGTATATTCAATGACCTGGGCTCAGGCAGTAACATTGATCTCTGTGTGATCACCAAAGGCAAGGTGGACTACTTGAGACCACATGATGAAGCTAACAAGAAGGGAATCAGGTGAGTCTAAAATATATAGAGATTACTCCATAATTATTTTTTAAACTGTGTTTAATGTCTGTTTTTGTGTTTAAAAATAAATGATGGGGACAATCCTCTGCTTATGTAATCCTAGCTGCTTATGTAGGTAGCTTTCAGAAGACAGTGACGAATCACTACTGCTTTCTCTGGCTTCAAAAAAAAAAAAAGAATAATAATAAAATGGTGCTTTGTGTATCGTTGGGGAAAAAAACATCTATGCACTCTAATATTTTGTTGGTCCACCTTTAGCTTTGATTACAGCATGCATTTGCTGTGGCTTTGTTCTTATGCAATGTCACAACTTCTTTTGTTCTGATAAACGTACGCAGTGTCGCAACTATTTCAGTCCAGTGTTGTAATAATTATTGACTGAGATGGGGGAGCCAAACAACTGGGTAAAGTTTTCAGCCTATCCCCACACACTTTCATTGGAGTGTGATCTTTTTGCTCCCTTGCACACTGAAGCCTTTTTTTCTGATTATTCTCACTTGTGGTTTTCTTATCACTGCATAGCAGTTTAATGTGTGTGAATGCTCTTACCTTCATTATTAAACATAGCTGAGTTCTAATGTCTTTTTTTTTTTTTTTTTTTTTTTTTTTTTTTTTTTTTAACAATTCAGTCACGATTTTTTGAACAGATTTCTTGTTAACTTTTTAGCACTGTCCTTCCAGGATTTAATTATGCATCGGGCAGTTCTTGACCCAGATTTGTTTTTAGCAGTCTCCTCTTTATTTTCTTGATCTAGACCAATAATTTAACACTTTTTATGAGACATCTTTTCCACAACCACATTTCATTTAAATTAATAATGGGATAAAATGTTGTACATGCGTACAATAAAAGCACACCACATATACAAAGACAAAAGGAAAAAAAAAATACAGAAAAGCACACATCATGGGCAATGTTAAAAGTTAGAATAATACTGATCATGTTTATTTTTAAACTCATAAACATCATTGACTGACACCACAGCTAGGGGGAGACTATTCCACAATGTAATTATCCTCTTGCAGAAAAATATTTTCTAACATTGCATCTACTTCTCTGCATTTGCAACATGTATGGGTGCCCTCTATGGCCTGGGTACAGCCGACTTAGGAAGAACTGACTAGGATCTATATTCTCAAGGTACAATACATTAAAAGGCAGTCCGTCATCATAAAACCTGGTCCACTCTTCAAGACTACATAACAAATTCGTCAGACATGACCAAGACTTTGTGAAACCATGTTGCTCATCACAAAACAACTCACCTTCCATAAAGTTTACAACTCATTGATGTATAATCTTTTCACAGAGTGAGACACACAGGGTGATAATTATCAATGATCTGTCTCCCTTCTTAAATATTGGAGTGACATAGGCTACTTTCCACAAGTCAGGTACTACAGCATTATCTATTTACTGCCTAAAAAAACAATACAGAGGGAAGTAAATATAATCTGTTAGTTATTTTAACACCATTGGATGCATCTCGTTAGGCCTTATTTGGATTAACATTACCAAGTAGTTTCTTTACATCTAGTGGGGTAAAGAATACAGCTATATGGCTTGGTACACCTAGGAAATTAAAAGATTCGGGAGCATTCCTGTCAAATACACAATGTATGAAATCATTAAAGTACATCATATCTGTCTTCCTCCGAGACATAAACAGATTCATTCATTCTCTGAACCGCTTATTCCTAATTAGAGTCGCGGGGAGGCTGGCGCCCATCTCAGCCGACTCTGGGCGAGGGCGGGGTACACCCTGGACAGCTTGCCAGGCCATCGCAGGGCATAAACAGATTGAAAGAATCTATTTAACTCTTCAGCAGTTTCCAGATCATGATTTGTCAACACACCATTCTCACACTTCATCTTTGATACATTTGATTTGGCTTTGGTTCTACTATTTACATACATATATAAAGCTTTAGAGTTTCTCTTAATTTTTTGATCAAATTGTTTTCATAATCTCGCTTGAGTTTCCTTTCTATCAGCTCTCTATCTCACACTAGACCTTGATTTCTGGTACCCTTTCCAAGCAAAATACTATGAACACATCTCCTGAGTGTGGAGTTAAACCGTGGAGGATTAACTCTATTACCATTTGATATCTTAACTTTTGAGAAACAATGATGCCCTGTATTTAACAATTTTTGGTGGAAAATACCTCCACGCAGATTTACATTCATGGCCTCGGTAACAGGTGACCAGTCATTAACTCGCACAGTTTAGTGTAATCAGTTTTGTTGTCATATCTAAAGCAGTTATCTTCACACATCCTATCCATTTTAAACATAAAACTCAGTTTATAACAGTGATCTGCTTTGCCCCATGGCCTGAGTATTTCAACATTTTACATTACTCTCCCCAGAAGATACTACCAGATCCAAACTGTTAGGGGTATCATTCCCCATTAATATGTTGGTTGAAGTACATGCTGACACAGGTACAAATCATTTAATTTGTCAAAGAACAATGATTGGAGGATGATTGGACTCCATTCCACAATTCCCCAGCATTTCTTGGTTTTGCCTTAGAAACAGCAGTTTTGATGTCACCCCACAGGTTTACAGTTGGATTGAGTTTGAGAGACTGGGCTGGCAACTCCATAATGCTAATCTTGTTGGCTTTTCACATACTGGTGTGTTTGGGATCATTGTCTTGTTGAAACACCCATTTCAAGGGCATTTCCTCTTCAGCTTAAGGCAACATGACTTCAAGTATTTTGATGTATACAAACTGATCCATGGTCCCTCGTATGTGATAAATAGGCCTGGCACCATAGTACAAGAAACATCCCCATATCATGATGTTTGCGCCACATTGCTTCACTGCCTTTAAAGTGTATTGTGGCTTGAATTCAGTGTTGGGGGGGGGGGTCTTCTGACAAACTGTCTATGGCTTCTATACCCAAAAAGAAAAATTTTGCTTTCATTAGTCCACAAAATAGTGCACCATTTCTCTTGATGGCCAGGCAGTGTGTTCTTTGGCAAACTTTAACCTCTTGAGTACATAATTTTTGCAACAATGGGACTTTGCGGGGGCTTCTTGCTGGCTTCACATAGGTGTCTTCTAATTGGTAAGTTTGGATCATCTTAGATCTCCTTAGAGCTGATCATTGGCTAAGTCTTCACCAATTTGGCTATTCTTCGATCCATTCGAATGGTAGTTTTCCATTTTCAGGCATGTCTTTCAGGCTTTGGTTGCCGTTTTAAAGCATTTGAGAATTTTTGCCATGCCGCCTATTATTTTCTGCACTTTGTCTTCCTCTCTCCAATTAAAAATAATTCCAACTTTTTAATTAAAGTACGCTGTTATTCTGAAAAATGTCTGGAACGACCCATTATGTTCTGGTGTTTACAGACAGTAATGCACTATGACCAGCATGTACAACATTAGCTGCCTTTGTTTACCCTTTAATAATAAGGACCAATTGTTAAAAATGGTTTTTAATTGCACTATACAGTACACACTGCTATTATTGCTATTATTTTGAACATGCCCCCAGGAGCATGCAGGTCATGATTGTTGGGTGTCTTGGTTGCCTATTACTCTTCTGCAGCTACTTATCAATTATTTACCATACAGAAATATTATTTCTACCAAAACACTGAGTGATCTGTTAGTGATGTTGGACTGCTATAATTTTGAACACAACTGTATAAGGGTTAAATAAGATGCTGAACCATAATCACTGCAGTGATTATCTAAACAAAGGCTTTTACCTATTCATTTCAGGTTGGTTTGTTTGGCAAGGCCGTGTACTATCCAAATAAGAGCTTTTCAGTATCAACATACCCTGATCTGTACCCACTGTTTTTTCCTGCAGAACTGGTGACTACAAGTACAAACAAGGCACCACAAGTGTTCTGACAAAGTCAGTCACTCCACTCCAGATTGAAGTGGTGGAAGAGAGTGTGCAGACCATGGACACCTCCTGAAGAGATTTGACTTGTTTCATGTATGGAAATGTTATTAATCTGTTTACAATAAAATATGTTGTGACAAGCCCTGTTGTGATTCAATAAACCAGAAATAACAAGGAATAATTGGGGGGCATATCTTGAGAAAAGGTGCCCATGATATAATGTGGTTAGAAAGCATTTCACCTTAAATTTGATTTAAGAACCACTTTTGGGTGATGTGCCCTTATCAAAGCAGAGAGAATTGGAGCCAAACATTTAATTGTTCATTTAACAAGGTACACCCTGAACACCATCATAGGTTACCCACACTCTAACCAAGGGGCAATCAGTGACATCCACTCAGCCTATTGCACATGACTGAGCTGAGGGAGGAATGCTCACTGCCAAAGAAAATGCAATGCAATTTTATTTGTGATATTATGGGACCATCCTATCTGGGCATGAATACAGGCATTTCAATTACCTTAAACACCTCAAAGACTCGATTCCATTAGTAGCACTCACCGTCACATCTTACTGAGCTTCAGCTCTGGATCTACACTGTGTGCTCAATTATTAGGCAAGTTGTATTTTTGAGGATTAATTGTTATTGTACAACTATACACTGCTCTTGGTCAATCCAAAATGTTAAACCCTCAAACCTGAACATTTAAGTAGTAAAAGTTTTGGCTTTCCCAAGAGAATATCTAAATGTACACCATTATTAGGCAACTATTAGTGTGCAGAATTATTATGCAACTAAATGAAAGATTTTCCCATCTCACTTGTTTATTTTCACCTGTTAAAGTGAGACTAATAAACAAACTCAAGATTTACAAATAAACGTTTCTGAAATTTAAAAAAAAAAAAAAAAAAAAAACCACAGTGACCAATATAGCCCCCCTTCTTTTCGATAATTCACAAGCCTTCCATTAACGG
>JAQMYF010000026.1:18412351-18444369 GCA_030014195.1 Neosilurus mollespiculum | reverse complement strand
GGCTTCGTGCAGTGACTGAAGGAGAGATCACAGAGCTGTCCAAGGAGATTGCAAGATCTTGATGTGGGGATGAGTCAACTACACAAGAGTTTCGGGCAAATCACAATCGTGTAGTGGTTTGCAAATAAAAGACATGCATACTAAGCTAGTTTTTGTGTCCTCAATCCCCCTTCAGTGCGAATGTGAATGGCTGTGTGAGTGTTCGCCCTGCGATGGTCTGGTGAGCTGTTCAGCGTGTACCCTGCCTTCACCTGGGATGGGCTCCATCCTCCTCTCTACCCTAATAAAAATTAATTGAACTATTATTATATATAATTTACTTGTATAATCGAGAATTCATTGTTCTATTATTCATTGTTCTATTGTTCTAACCCAGATGCAGCAAAACACTTAGTGTCCAGATGAACCAATTCAAACTTTTTGAGGTTAGGAGACTAGGGTTAGGAGAGGTTAGGAGACTAGGGTTTTTCTTTCTTTAAACATAATTACATTTCATTCTCATCTGTCCCCCAAATTTTCCCAATAGCCTTCTATAGCAAACTATAGATGGACAGTAAGGTTCTTTTAGGAGATCAATGGCTTTCTCTTTGCAACCTGACCATGTAAATTATCTTGGTTGTATTTTCCTGTAATTATATATATATAAATGAAGTACTTAGTGAATTAGGGCAGTAATGATGACTAAAGCTCCTCCCAATTCAATTCAAATCTGTATGTACAAATAGAGCAATGTACAAATGCAGCACAACTTTATTATAGAATAACAGAGTTAAATTGAAAATGAGGACAAAGGTAAAGGAAGAAGGAGAGGGGGAGGACCCAGGGAGAAAGTGTTATTCATAAACCTTTCCAGAAACTGGTCAGACCAGCTGCTGCATATTTTCTCACAAAGACAAACTGTCTATGTTTAAAAGGAAGACAGAAAGGCAGCTCATACATGAATAAGGAAAAGGCAGAGCATGGGAACAAACAAGCTATGTCACAAAAGAAATTGAAAATAATCATCCAGCCATGTCAAGTTTCATGGATGCAGAAAATGACACGGTTCAGTAAAATCCCACACCATAATAGACAGACTGTTTTAATGTTATGGCTGATGTGTGCAAATCTAAGTTTCCATCAGCTACGGCTATGCAAATCCTCTGAAGAGGAAAAAGAAGATATCATCAGTCAAACAACAGCTCATTGTGTCATAATTTATACTATAAAATACATTACCAGTACTTTTAACGAATGGTAACTTCATTCCTACACTAATTTATTTTTTCTAAGGTGCTTTTCCAATTTGCTTGATCATCCATATGGTGACGCCAAACTATCTGTATAATCCTTGCCAACGCTTTCTAACACCTCCCCCATTTTACAATAAAGGTTAATGATTGCGCCCATTTTGTTCAAAAGTTAAGGGAAATTCTATTTTATTTAAAGCCATCAAGTCACACAAATAGAACCTTTTCTTCAACAGAACATATAATTAAAACAAGTACAACAGGCAAATGTAAAATACTAGATGTGTTAGAGTATAATATGCCACCATTTGTTGAATAGCATTAGTGCTGTGTAATTGAAAACAGATCCTACACTGATCACCCATAACATTAAAACCACTAACCAGCTGTGAATAGCTGTGTTTTAGACAGATGGTAGCTGGTCAGACCAAGCTGGACCTTTCAGCTGGGTTGTTAAGGGGTGAAATAAACTCTATAGCAATTGAACAAGTATGAACACACATGTGCGCGCATGTGCACACACACACACAAAACATTATTTTAAGATTCTATATTGCTTACAAAAATTGAAGAACATGTAAGCCTACATTTTAAAATCAACATATACCATGTAATAATCACAGGAATCAGTATTGGAACATCAGTACTGCCATTGCTGCTAGAAACCCAAAGTTTAACACAACATAATATATAATTTAATATCATGTTATAAAATATTATCTCTCTCTCTCTCACACACACACACACACACACACACACACATGGAGTAACACGTCAGGTGATCCAGAACAATACTTAATACCACATATACATGTGCATACACGTCTGATAGCTTAAAATCTTATTTGTGAGCTTTGGGAAGATTTCCTAGAGTTAGCATATAAATTAACGCAGGAAGTGAACTGAATTGCACTCTTTTTTTTTTTTTTTTTTTTTTTTATAAATCCACTGTCTCTGTAGGTCTTGTCTGTGTTTGGACTGAAACAATTATCAATTAACTGAAACAGTGACAGATAACTTGGTTATAGTTTATATCATCTCAAATCTCAAAAGTTAAATTATCGAACAGTGCAGTAGGATAATTACACTTAGTAAGATTTCTTAAAATAAAAAATATATTTTCAAAATAAAAATAATTACTTATTCAAGTTACTCATTCTGCTTTTACAAGATGGCAACTTGCATAGGTGGCTATGTAACCAATACCAAAAACCAGCCTGGCCAGTTTTACACAGGGCCTAGATCAGATATGAGGTAAGAAGAAAAAATGTGGTGATCTGACTTAACTGTTCTTAAAAATTAAAAACAGAGTGAAATCTGTTAAATATTTATTACAAAAAGAAACAAGGGACAAAGTCCACTGGCTCCAATAATGAATGAAAACATACTGTACATCACACCTGTGATTTCCTTTTACACATAAGGATTTCAATGAGTAAATCAGTAATTTTACCAAGACATGTTTCACAATATAGGTCACTGTATTGTCTCTGATATCATCATAACTCCCTAGTCATGTGACAGTGAACTATGAGTCACTTAAAAAAGCACCGAGGTACGTCAGCTGTGGCGTTAGTATATTATAGTACAAATTTATTAATATTTATTTAAAACAAACTATCTCTATCACACAGAACATTTAGTAAAGTGGCATTTCACAAGTATGTACAAAAAGAAATGTCTGCAGTTTTAGATGGATAGTAGATATAAAGATAGAGTAATGTCTAAAAAAAGAGCCAGTTCTAATTATTCATGCACTCATATATATACACGTTTATCTGGATTTTTACACTTTCCCTTTGCAGTTGGTGTATATTATTTTAAAATTCACAATAAAACAACAAAAAACAAACCAAAAAATAAAAAAATAACAATAATCACATAAAAACAACAGTCTGAGGTTAGTCACATGGCAACAGTTGACACCTATGAAAGCATGACGACTATGAAAAACACAAAGTAAAGTCAAATGACTGATTCCGTCTATTAAAATCAGGAAATATTCACTTAACATTCAGATAAAAAAAGTCCATATCTCATGTAATCAATCTACTGAAAATGGAATTTTTTAAAATCTAAAACTTGACTGGCTGCAAAGGAGAGACTTTCCTGTCCTTCGTTTTGACACCAAGTAACATTTCCAGTAGATAAATTACATGATGAAACACTTGCTTTTGTAGTAGAGTCAAAGAAATAAATTATGGTTTCTTTCAATGAAACTGAATCCTCTTGGGAATATTTTTGCTACCTGAAATAGTCTAAATAAAATGAACAGCCAATAATATAATAATTAACAGTCAGTCAAAGTAACTGTCAAATCTCTTTTACAGCTCTTATATTGTACTGCTATCCGTATGGCCTGTGCTCGATGTGTAAGTGTTAGTCTTCTTAGAATATTTCATGGAACTGAAGGACACTCTCATCCTTTCCACAGTCCGGCTGCTTCTACACAGCAGTGTGTTCTTCACATGTGACCTGAACTCCTCTGATACAAAATAGTACACAAAAGGATCGAGGCAGCTGTTGAGACTAGCCAAGCACAAGGCGGTGATGTAGAAGGCATATCCATTATTAGTCATTCCTTTCCCCAGGAGAGCATAATGCACTACAAGCATCACATTACTAGGAATAAAACAGATCAGAAACGTAAGAAGAACTGTAATGATGAGAATCATGGCTCGGCGACGGTTCTTGCCAGCAGTACTTCCCTCCAAAGTTGATTGTCCCAGTTTGCGCATCATCAGGACATAAGCTGTAACTATAACCACACATGGCATGAAGAACGCCAACCCTGCCATCACCATAAAGTAATAATATGGTTTCTGCACATCCGCAAAGGGGTTACTTAAGTTTTTGATGATGTTGACATCATGGCAGGTGGTTATGTTAAGCTGTGAGACTTTAGCAGTCTGCTTGTACATGAACAGTGGTGTGGCACTGATCCAAATAAAAGCCCAGATGCTTATCGAGACACCAATAGCCAGTCTATTATCTGTCCTTTGCTGAGTGAGTGGATGAGCCACCACCCAGTATCGCTGCACACTCAGACATGCAATGAACAGAATAGAACAATACATGTTCGCATAGAAGAAGCCCACCAGAACTTTACACATCTCTTCTCCATAAGTCCAGTTGTTGCCATTGAAGTGGTAGGCAATTTTTAGTGGTACCCAGATGACGAACAGCAAGTCAGCTAAGGCAAGGTTGGCCATGTAAATAGATGCCGGGTGGATCTTCTTTGATCTGAAGACAAAGACCCAAACTGCCATGGCATTGCTGGGCAAACCCACAACAAACACAAAAATGTAGATGAGAGGAAGAAAGACTGTGGTCAGGCCACTCTGTAATGTGTTCTCTGTGGCATCGTCAACAAGAACGGAGACAGAGTTTGGATCCAAAACCCCAATAAAACCTCGGCGTTTTCCTTGGCTTGCTGAAACGAAGACAAAAAAAAAAAAAAAAAGTAAGGTTTGGGACCTTAAAACAACCCCAGAATGTCCAAACCATGCTAAAGGAAATTACAAAAATACCTCAACTCAATCCCTGTAAGAAAACCTGATGTAGATTTATGCTATTAGGGAAAGTAATAGAACTTAATACTAACTTAGAGCAAACATAAAATACTGTAAAATAATAATAATATTAATAATAATAATCATCATAATAATAATCATAATAATCATAATCATAATCATAATAATCATAATCATAATAATCATAATCATAATAATAATATCTATGCAGAAGGAAACTTTTGGGAGGTTTACCTCGATGAACATGTTCAGAGCCCTTTTTTTTTTTTTTACAAACACTGACAGCAAAACTTTCTAGCAACAACGTACTTGGAAAAAAAACTCACCTGTCGACGACAAACAGAGGAAAAATACAAATAAATGCGAGACTCCGAGTGTAGACATTATTGAGTGTTTTGAAAAACAAATCTCTCTCTAATAAAAACACTTTCCGCTGTCGGGTTTGAGAAACTAAATTAGTCTTATTACCGACTGTGATCCAACCAAAACGACCAGCTCACCTTGTCCTTTATAAGTAACAGAAGCGCGTGCAGGTCGGACACGCCCAGGTTGCGTCACCTTTCAGGAAGTGCACGGATCAACCTTCTTTGATCTCACGCCATTTCTCTCACACACAGGTTTCGAGGGACGAGAGAAACTTGGAGTGTTCAGTCACAACAAACTCCGTCGATACTCATCGTATCACCAAGCATACTTTTACTTTGTAAAATAAAGTCATACAACAACAACAGCAGCAGCAGCAGCAGCAACAACAACAACAATAATAAAATAATAAAAATAATAAAATAATAATAATAATAATAATAATAATAAAATAACAATAATAATAATAAAAATAATAAAAATAAAATAACAACAATAATAATAACACAATATTAATAATAATAATAATAATAATAAAATAATAATAATAATAATAATAAAATAACAATAATAATAATAGAAATAATAATAATAAAAATAAAATAACATTAATAATAATAATAATAAAAAAATAATAATCACAATAAAAAAATAACAATAATAATAATAAAATAATAATAATAATAAAATAACAACTATAATAATAATAAAATAATAATAATAATAATAACAATAATAATAACAACAACAACAACAATAATAATAATAATAATAATAATAAAATAACAACAACAATAATCATAAAAATAATAAGAAAATAATAACAATAATAATGATATGATAATAATAATAAAAAAATGATGATGATGATGATGATGAGAAGAAGAATTATAATGATGATGATGATGATGATTGTTGTACTCTCACTACTTCTGAAATACTCAAACAATACAACCATGCCATGTGCAAGTCATTGAGATGGCATTTTCTCTGTTCCTATGGTAGATATGCATATTACCTGTATATCGCTTTAACCTGAAGAACACACAAAGTTTAACATGCAAAACTAGATAACAAACTTAAAAAAAGGGGCTATTAAAGAGGCCAGCTGTCCCTTAGTTATGTATGACATCCAAGGCTATAGAACGTAAATTGTAATGTGAACTTGGATATTTTGTCAAAAAATCAAAGCATTAAATACTTATTTAGATTGTGTGTGTGTGTGTGTGTGTGTGCGCGCGCAAAGTTGGTAGGATAGTGATCCTTTAACTATCCATTAACCATGTCACTGAATGATTTTCTTCACCCTTTTCTTTTTTTTCTTCTTTTTAACTGTCCCTATTATGTCGTTCACTTGGCTGCTGTAAGGTGAATTGAGTAAATACAGTAGGAAAATCATACTAGACTCACTGAAGTTTATTTAGGTTTAATCAGAGCTGCTTTAATTCATAGCTTGAGGAGAAACTTAGCTTATGCTGAGGTTTGCTTATCAACTTGTTCATAATCATAGAGTCTCCATCATTTTCTGTAGGAAGCAAAATAGAAAATTTAAGACTAAATAAATTCAGGGTAATAATAAACATGATTTACAGCACATGTGACATACTGTTACTCCACAACAAACAAACAAACAAACAAATAAATACCTACATAAATAAAACAGAACACACACACACACACACACACACACACACACACACACACACACAAGGTATAAGGATGAACAATGTGAGGAGCAGCCAGTTGAATGTGGTTTGTCACCATGTGTTAGGCTTCTTATTCATATGAGAATTATAATTGGAAGGAACTAAACCTGACATTTTAATGAAGAAATGAACTGAGCAGAGTGCTTCACCCTGAAAATAGGTATGAGAATCTGGTGGGAAAACGTGGTTGAGATCAGAGTCATTCTAATCGACAACAGTACACTCAGGGGCAACGACATCCAACCACACCCAATGGTTTTGGTATGTTTAAGCATGAATGGAATGTATCCCTAAGCTATGCCCTTTTTGTGTAATTAATCTGTTTTTAACAAAGGAAACAGAATTCTTTAATACTTTATGTCCATGGTTTATTTTGAATAAATACTGAAAATGACAACATAGGAAAATATTCTCCAAATCTACATCAATATGTCTACAGATCGCACATACCTCTCATTCCCACTAGGTTTAGAGGTCTAGAGACTAGGTTTACTATTACTAAACAAACAAAAAACTAAAGGATTGAATAACCAAGTGAAGAAGGAAGAAGTGTCTGAGTGATTAGTAAGATATTCTATACTGTAGGTAAGGATGAGTAAGAATTCTCATTCGTGATATTTTCCATGACAGGACTGAAGACTGAAATTATAGACCCACCACACTTAAAGGATGCTTTTTTCACTTTTTTCCAATGTATGAAATACAAAAAACAGATATGATGACAATTACGAGTCCTTATACACAGCTGCTAATCCGTCCTAAATAATATGAAATATTTAGGAATGTTACTTCTTAGTAATCTTTACTAACATTTCTGTTGCATGAGACATACCTCAAAGAAATTAAAACACATACAATGTTTTTAATTAATAGCTATATAGCTGTAGATTAATAGTGGAAAAATATGGAATCACTCAATGTTGAGGAAGGAATTATGGAATATTCAACAACAAAAACAAAAGTTAGTACTAACCCTATTTTCATTTCCAGTCCCAAAGTAAAAGTCGTAGTCTTTGCAAGTTAGGACGGGTTGTGTGCCAGAATCCATCAAAGAATTTTTCCGTAGTTCAAAAGGATCATTTCTCAATGTAAAATTGAGGTCTCTCAACTTCTACAGTACACACAGAACTACTGCAAAAAATTCAAAGAATTTGGACAATTCAGTGTAAAGGGCCAAGTCAAAAACCACTGAGAATTTGTGCATAAGCTTTGAGTCCTGGCACTGCCTGAGAAACCACAATGCTACTGTGAAAACCAGAACTGTGAGTAAACACACTACAGAATACCCCCCGCCTGCTACATGGTTCATTTCATTGTTCATTTTCTGGACCGCCTAATCCAAATTAGGGTCACAGGGAGGCTGGCGCCCACTTCAGGCAACACTGGGCGAGGGCAGAGTACACCCTGGGCAGCTCGCCAGGCCATCTCAAAGGCCTACTCTTTATGAACATCAGCAGTGACTGCCATTTGATAACCAGTTAGCTGCACTGAGGGGACAGCAGTGACAACTTGTTGATAGTGGGGCTCGAACCCCCAGCCTTCGGATGAGTAAGCCAGCACCTTACCATTGAGCCACCACTGCCCTCTGCTACATGGTACAACTGTTAAATGATCTTCCCTTCAAAACATCAGATCCAGATAATTTATTATCATGCACATCTTCAGGTGTAATATTTCATCAAAATCCATCTAACACTTCAGGCGGAGTTGCGCTTAAGAGCCTATCACCTTATTGTAAAATAGAGAATTGACTAAGTTGGATTTTCTCCCCTTCAAAACATTGGACCCAGATTATTTTACTTCATGCACATCTTCAGCAGTTCAGGAGGAGTTGAGCTTACAAGCTTCCATAGACAGATGAACGGAGAGGTGAAAAAATTATAATGGCAAAATTGTAATAATTAGTACCCTCAATTACCAAATGTTTAAAAAATGTAATTAAAAGAAAAGGGGATATGGCAGAGGTAGACATGTCTCTGCCCTATTTTTAGTTTGTATTTCACTAATGACAAACAGAATTCTACATGAAGCTTGTTTTAATTTTCTTGAATAGCAGCTGACAGATCAGTTTCATAGGACCATCGCTTTTGCTGTAAGATGCAACAAAGTTAATGTCAGGAAAATCCTAGTGAACAGAATCAGTTTAATTGATGTCAGGTGTGTATTGACTACTATGAATATACTGTGAATGATTAATTCTAAGCACACAACTAATGATCACAACCCCAATCATAATGTTTGCACACTTTGTACACACTGCAACCATCTATTTTTTAAATCTGATTTTTAAAAAAAATCATGTTGTTCTAGAATAATTTATCTTTGTCTCATTTTTTTACATCACAAAAACCTGGCATTTTACAGGGGTGTGTAGAATTTTTCTCTCCACTGTATGTGCGTTCACAAACATTCTGAGAAACACCATACATTTTTACGTCCACTCCGACAACCTTTACCAGAAGATGCAGTCCTTCTGCAGGTAATAGAGAATTCAGCAATTTAATCCTGTTTTCAAGACTCACATTAATTTACTATTATAGAGGGCTGCAATGGCCTATAGGGGGCAGCTGTGGCCTAATGGTTAGAGAAGCGGGTTTGCTACCGAAAAGTCACTGGCTTGATTCCCAAACTGGCAGGAAAAATATGCCAGTAGGGGTAGTCAGCATCACCTCCTCTTACTCCTGCTTCATGGCTGAAGTGCCCTTGAGCAAGGTACCTAACCCCAACTGCTCTCCGGGTGTTGCAGTATGGCTGGCCACTGCTCCGAGTGTGTGCTCACATTAAGTGTGTGTGCTCACTTTGGATGGGTTAAATGTGGAGCCAAAATTTCCCTTGCAGGATGACAGACCCTGGTTCTCATAGAATGTTTATGACAAACATGCAGGCAGCTCTAGTAATCATGACGGTCAAATTCATAATACAACTGTATCTTATGGCTTGGAAGGATATATCCAACTTTGGGAAGGACATCTCAGTGGTCCTGAAACAGACCAGGAATTCACTGATAGAGAACCACTCTGTTGCCCCAATGAAAGACAATGCTGCCTAGAACAGATTAACTCTTTGACAGCTATTGTTCTCTCTGATAAAGGGTTTGATGTGGTTGATATTTTTGTTTATTTTGTCATAGAGCAAGCTGGTTTTTTTCTATATTTTTAAAACCTTTTTTTTTTTAATATATCAACAAAAGCTCTTCAGACCGGTTTGATATAAATGCATGCCATGGACAGATTTCGAGATTCTTACATTTTTTGTGATACTATAGCCCAATTTGCAGATGTTTTTATACTTTTTTAAACTAACACTATTAATAATTTAATAAAGGTGTTCAGACTGAAACTTATGTGTGGTGTTTTGATACTAAGTGTTGTGAAAAAGTGATCTGCTAGGGAACGATTTGTCAGCAATTGGAAATGTTACATTTACAATTTAAAACATCAGAATTACATGTTTTTCTTGAACATACTTAGTAAAAAGGATGTCAAACATATCAATTATAGCTGATAACAAAAGTATAAATTTTTATTATGTAATTAGCAAGACAAACATTTTAAATGGCCCCAACATTTAATATGCCTATGAAGAAAATCTTAAAAAAATATAAGATTGTTTAAGAAGAAGTTTATTCATTTACTTGCAATATAATCCACACATTATATTTAACTCTCTCTCTCTCTCTCTCACACACACACTTTGTTTATGTACTGCTATAATTCGATATAGGACATAGTGTATATGTAAATTCATATATATTAGTCATAGCACATTTTTATTATTTTAACAAAAGATTCACAAGAAAGTGACACGGGTAGGATTCTTTAATGTCTTACTGCCATAGTTGATCTAATTTACAGACCAAAAATAAAAAAAAATAAAAAATAAAAACAAAATAAAAAATAGCATACTAGTTTGCAGCTAAGGTTATACTATAAATAATTTAAGGATTTATACCATTGTAAAACACTCTCGTTAACTTAAAAAAGTCTAACAATAAATCAATAACATTTTAATACACTCCAGAGCAGTGGACACCCTTCAGGGAAATAACTGAAAAAACAACAACAACAACAATCCAAAAACAAACAAAATAACAATTACAAGAACAACTACAACACACTCATATTTAGTTCATACAAACAATACATTAGGTTTATTATTTTCTAAACCAATTTGTCATAAATCACACCAGATAGAACTAAAAATCTTTTAACACAGTATAGAAATACATATAAAATTAAAATTCCATTAAGCAGAATAAGGAACAGAATTTTAAAAAAAAGCTGAGATTTTTGAACAGCTCGTTATTTTGCAGGAAGATGATGTGTGAGCATGCTGCCACAACATACAGTGATACCAGGAAAGATGACCCAAAGTTAAGTTTCAGAACTGCACACTTAGGTTGATTTGTGGGCTGTCCAGTTTCAAAATCAGTGATGAGATGCCATCAACAGAACAACTACAGTGTTTATAAGATACTCAAAAGAAGTCCTTCCTGAGAGCAAGCCACAGAATCCAGCACTTAAATATATAAGTATTACTGGACAAGGATTGAAATCATGTCCTCTTGTAGGAGTGAACACTAAAATGAACTGAAGGTCTGTACTGTACTCCACATGCACAAAACTAGCAGCCTTGTTAGTTTTTTTCCCCAGGGAATCTTCACCAGATTTCATCTTGTGGGTACTGATAGTCCACAGGATAAAAAAAGTTAAGAAAACATTTAGCTCTAATTATCAAATATTATACATTAATTATTTTTGCACAATGCTCTTCAAGGATGCCAATACTTCTGGAATAACTGCAAAACATTATGAATTTAGCATGAACCCTACATCAAAAATCATTTCTGCTTGCACTAAAACAACTGCAAAGGAGTCTGTAAAGATTGGATTTTCACTCACAGCTGTCCCATTTCTTCCATGTGTGTGTTTGAGATACATAAAATAAAACACTGAAGGACCTGAATAATGAAACATAACAACTAAAATATGAGCATTAGGAGTCAGCCCAGCTTTGCTCCACTATAGCAGAAACTCTCTTCTCATACTCCCGCTTGTTTTCTTGATAAAGTTGTGCTGCCTGGCTGTTGGCTGGACTGTTCGGGTTGGGCTCATCCAGCAAGGACTGCATTAAGGGGAGAAAATTACACAGTACAGTAATTTTTATATACAGTGATGCACAATGGAGCACTCACAAAATGAAATTTCAAAATCATGACATGGTATGGAGGAGTCTTTAACTGAACTTTTCCTTTGTTATCTATGCTTGAATGTTTTGAGACAAGCATTTATAAAAAAAAAAAAATAGACCGCAGTACTCCCGGCAAAACCATTTGACAAGTCCAATATATAAAAAGTGACCTTGTAACCTTGAAACAAGGTAAAGGTGACCCATATACCATCCCACCCTGAGGGAGACCCATACACCAAATTTGATGATCCTATATCATTTCCTTCCAAAGTTATCACGCTAACAATTCATACAGAAGGACAGAACCAGTTTCTATAGCTCCCCCTCTGCCCATCTTTAGGAATGGCGGGAGCTAAAAACCTGATCAGGGCTGCCACTTGTATTTTTTATTCACTTATTGTTATTTTATTTATTTAATTATTCCAATCATAAAGCATGTTATTGGACTGAAATCAGTATGTTTTTGATTTTGTTGTGGGTTTTTTGAACCACAGTGACATCACCTTGACATTGTGATGCTCTTCACCGTTGACTGGCAATAACCACAATAAACCGTGAGATTCTAAAACTGTTTAAAAATTTCACGGTGGTTCTCAACACCATGTATCACCGTCTAGCTGCCTTGTAGCTGCTGTGTCGTCATCTTTCGCAACCTTTCTGATCCATGTTCAATACAACCTCATTACAGCCTATTCACACTGTGTTCTCACCTACTGCTCTGCTTATTTAGCCACATCACCATAATTTTAAACTGCTCTGAACCGCC
Source organism: Neosilurus mollespiculum (assembly GCA_030014195.1). Taxonomy (NCBI): domain Eukaryota; kingdom Metazoa; phylum Chordata; class Actinopteri; order Siluriformes; family Plotosidae; genus Neosilurus; species Neosilurus mollespiculum. The sequence goes on along the minus strand of JAQMYF010000026.1, from coordinate 18,431,582 downwards.
TTCACTCCAACCCACAACGCCACACCATCATATTTTGGGTTTCAGCACTGTTTGGAACCTCCCCTGTGTCAGGCCTGCCTAAAGCAAGATTTTATTAGTTTATTTTGAAGCACGACAACGGCAGGTAAGCATTACGTGCATGCAGGTGTGTCAGACTTCAAGCAGAAAAGAGCAACTTACTGCTGTTCTACACCTAACAAACAGCTTGAAGTCTCTATAAAGGCGTATAAGTTATGATTATTAATGTCAATTAACTGAAGACAGCTGACCAATCAGATTGCGCTACTCCTGTGATGTAACATCTATTAGTATATACTACACGGGAATGATGTGATCTGATTAGTCCGCAATCTTTGCAAGATCATAAATCATTATTCCGAGTGAGGTCCAGACATCCCTCTTCCCAGAAACTTCCTCCAGCTCTTACAGGGGACATAGTCACTCCAGCGTGTTCTGGGTCGACCGCGAGGTCTCTTTCTGGTTTTACATGCCTGAACACCACACCAGGTAGGCATTCTGGAGGCATTATAATCAGATGCCCGAGCCACCTCAACTGGCTCCTCTCAACGCGGAGGAGCAGCAGTTCTACTCCAAGCTCTCTGGGGGAGAGCTCCACCACCCTGCGAAGGAAGCTCATTTCAGCCACCTGTTTCACGATCTTGTTCTTTCTGTCACTACCCAAAGCTTGTGACCATAGGTGAAGGTTGGAACATAGATCGACTCGTAAATTGAGAGCTTTGCCTTTGGCTCAGCTCCCTCTTCATCACGATGGACTGGTACAAGCTCCGTTTTACAGCAGAGGCTGCACCGATCCGCCAGAGGCTGCCGATCTCCAGTTCCATTCTTCCCTCACTCATGAACAAGACCGAGATACTTAAACTCCCCCACTTGGGGCAGTACCTCATTCCAGACCCGGAGTGTGCATTCCACCTTTTTCCAGCTGAGAACCATGGCCTCGGACTTGGAGGTGCTGGTTCTCATCCCGGTCGCTTCACACTCGGCTGCGAATCGCTCCAACGAGAGCTGGAGGTCCCAGCTTGATGAAGCATAATCTCCAAAAAGCAGACACGAGATCCTACGGCCACCAAACCAGAACCCCTCAATACCTCAGCTGAGCCTAGAAATTTTGTCCATAAAAATTATGGACAGAACCGGTTACAAAGGACTCCAACAGGACTTGGCGGACTCCAACCCTCACCAGAAACGAATTCGACCTGTTGTTACCAATGCAGACCAAGCTCTGGCTCCAGTGGTAGAGAAACCTAATGGTCTGTAGCAACGGGTCCGGTACATGTGGACAGATTGGGTAAAATCCCATGCCCCCTCCAGGATCCTGTAGCGTGTGTTGCGCTGGTCAAGAGTGCTGCGGCCAGGACGAAAACCACATTGTTCCTCCTGAATCAGAGGTTCATCTATCGGTCAGAACCCCCTCTCCAGTACTCCTGCATAGACTTTCCTGGGTAGGCAAAAAGTGATTCCAGGATAGTTAGAACACACTCTCCGGTTCCCCTTTTTTAAAAGGGGAACTACCACCCCGGTTTGCGAATCCAGAGGTACGGCCCCCATTGACCAAGCGATGCTGCAGAGATTCGTCAACCAAGACAGTCCTACAACATCCAGAGCACTGAGATATTCAGGGAGGATCTCATCCACCCCCCGGAGCATGACCACCGAGGGGCTTTTTGACTACCTCAGCCCCAGCAATGGGCGGACCCCCACCGAACTCCCAGGGTCTTCTTCCTCCACGCAGGGCGTGTTGGTGGGATTGACAAGGTCCTTAAAATATTCCTTCCATCTCCTGACAACATCGTTGTTGAGGTGAGCAGCTCCCCACTTCCACTGTAAACAGTATTTGTGGAGAACTCCTTACCCCTCCTGAGGCATTGGATGGTGGTCCAGAACCATTTCAAGGTCAACCGATAGTCGCTTTACAGGCCCTCACTGAACTCCTTCCACACCCGAAATTTTGCATTAGTGACAGCCCAAGCTGCAGCACGTTTTGCCTGCCGGTACCTGTCTGCTGCCTTGGGAGTCTCACAGGCCAAAAAGACCCGATAGGCCTCCTTCTTCAGCTGGACGGCCCCCACCACCGGGTTCTGGGTTACTGCCATGAGAGGCACCGATGACCTTCCGGCCACATCTATGGGCTGCTGCCTCAATAATGGAGGAACGAAACATGGCCCATTCGGATTCCATGTCCCCTGCCTCCTTTGGGATGTGGTTGCAGCTCTGCCAGAGGTGGGAGTTAAAGGCCCTTTTGACAGGAGACTCTGACAAACGTTCCCAGGAGACCCTAACTACACGCTTGGGCCTGCCAGTGATGTAACCATTCAGGTTCAGATCACACGTACAACACATCTTATATGTGAATACAAATACACAGCTTTCCACCTCACTCAAACCCACAAAGTCCCTTCTTTTGTACTGCAGCTAAATTTGTACGACAAAATAATCGCAGGGTGTTTGTGAAAGGTGCTTATGTTAGATCACCGACACCCGTATGAAGTATTCTGAGTTCCAGAAGTAAATAAAACTGACAGATTTCCAAATGACAGAAAATAAAGACTGATTTGACAGACCACAAAAGAAAATGACAGAGCATAATATAAAATAATATATGTTTTTATATCATATTGCACAGCCCAGATTATAACCAGATGCAGCAAATCTAATTTTACACCACCAATTATATTAAAAAAGCCTTTAAAAATCTGCTGAAACCTGCTGAAATTGCTTCAAAATTGTCTCCACACAAGCAAAGGTTTTCATTGCAGTTCAACATCATAGTTTCATTTTGTGTACACTCGTGATCATGTGACTGGCACATTCAGCATTACAGAGATGCTATTGTTTGGGCTTTTGAGGTTTACCCAGGTTTCCTAACCATGTCCGTTTACTAACTATGGTGAAACACCAAGCTCTGTCTGGGGCAGGAACAGGTTCCAACATTCAATAGATACAAGTATTATTTTAACTGGGATGTTACTGGGGACTTGAACCAGCCATAAATGTGCACAACTAGAAAATTAAGCATAGGGGAGGTGGGGGGGTATAGAATATTCAAAAACCCAAGTGTAATTAGCTAGCATTACACAAAAATATTCAAACAATATATTAGTGTACATGCACATGGCATTAATGATATTAATGGGGTATGCCCACGGATGTTAATGTGATATCGATGTGCAATAACAAAGCATAGGTTTATAGGCTTATTTCATTTTTTTAGTAGTACCAACTTCACGTGCATGTGCAACATACACAATTGGAGTAACTGAACTGCTATATTACATTGTCATTGCATTGCTGTATTGGACAGTTCGTAAACAAATTCTATAATTCCAGTAATTTACTTAGTTCCCTTCTTTGCTTGATGCAGGCCAATAAATTGACCCATCTGAAATACAGTATTTTCTTTCCATGGCTATGGGATGCATCTTTTGACATGTTTGTTTAGGAGCTACTCACTGTACCAGTTAGTGTTATAAGAATTGCTGCCAGCTGAAACATATAACATGCACCCTGCATTAACTATTCAATCAAAGGCTGGTAATTGCCTAATTTGAATCCAAACTTTTCTGACACAGACAAAAAGAGGTCTTTGGCCCATAATTTTTTATTGAGTTTATAAATAAATGTTATTATTATTATTACTACAAATCTTGACTTTTTAAGCTCGGCATTGTAATCAGCTATAACAAGACAACACACACACAGTTTCAGGAAACATGAGGTTTCTCTTTCTGAGCTAACCATGCCTATTGTATTTTAAAAATATAAGTCTTAACTTAAACACTAAAACAAAAGTTATTACTAGGAATAATCTCTCACCTGGATAGATGTCAGAATAGAGGATACATCATATGTCGGACTCCAGCGATTCTGAAGAATGTCTAAACATATACTGCCATCTGCATAAACTGTGAGAATAAACAACTCAATTTTTCTGCTAGTAATGGTACAAAATATACTGTAAAGATATCAACAACATAGCTTCGCTAGTATGCCAGCGTGTAATCTACTTGATGATTGATGATGCACCATTCTGAATAAACTCTAGGGACTGTTGTGTGTGAAAATCAAGAGCATCAAATCATTACCAGTTATTAAAGTACTCAAAACAGTGTGGTTCCTAATAAAGTGATCAACGCGTGTATAACATATTTTTTAGAAATGTTTTAAAGAATCATCATAACAGTATTGTTTTTTTTTTTTTAAAAATTACTAACTGGCCATTTACCAAGAATATTAATAATGCACACTTGGGTATTAATAAGGTTTTAACAGAGATATAGACAATAAAACTCAAACAGTCGCTCACCATTTGGGTGGAACATTTTGGAGATAAATCGAACTGTAGGAGGCTTATTTGGATATTCCTCTGAAAATTCTATCACAAGTTTAAATGTTCCTGCAACAGTAAACAAAAAAGTTCGATTACAGAGAAAATAAAAATTTCCATAGACTAAAATACAGAGATATAAGCAGCTAAAGAATAGCTATTAAAGCCGGGGTTAGTACATTTTTATCAATATACACAAAAATAACTGCCTCGTAGTCCACTGAGAAATACTGACTCAAATGGTCCTATTTCTCCCTGCTACCCTACTGCGCACCTGCCTGCAGTCAGAGGATGTCACCTCCGCTGTTGCTGCTGAAGAAATTTTATTGCAAGTTTACTGGAGAATGGAAAAGAAATGATATCCTAAGGATGGCTGTAATACAGCTAGCAGAGTCCACGCTACTGAAGGAGTTGAAAGGCCTGAGTGCTGGCATGGTTGCTGTCTTTCTTTAGGACAGGTGCATTTTGGTTTGCTGTTTTGTTTGTTTGAGGAGGGATTTGCTGGTATCCTAATGCTAACGTTAGCTTACCAGTCAATGTAGACAAGTACATTATTAATGTTTACACATTTCAATCTAATTTAAATTGTGTAACTTCACGCGGTCAGTGGTGTCTGAAGATGTGTTTTTTCTTTTGTTTTTTTTTTCTACATATTAGATTTTTACAATTGTTGACAATAAATTGTGCTATAGCTTGTGTTGGTGGTGGGGTCTCAGAGGGCAGGAGAGGGTTTAGCTGAGACCCTGAAGAGATGCTACGTTCAAATTCTGCTAGTTTTAAGTAAAATTACTATTGGAGTGTGTCAGAATTTATTCAAGGCTTTTTGAATTCCAACAAATTACACAAGGTAGAGAAATGCAAATTTTTTGGTAATAATATTAATAAACAGAACACATTGTCTATCACTACATTAAGAATATATTTCCAAAACAGAAACGGGAGGAGGTGAGAACAGTTTCTTCAGTCCCTTCTTTTTTAAAACCTGAATTCTCATGTTGTACAATTACACAATATGCCAATATATCAGCGTTTACTTTAAAAGATTACACTGAATCCTGAATGATTTATTTTGGATATTACATTGGATTTGAAAAATCCAAAAGAGTGGAGATTAACATGTATTTAATGTGATGTCAAAAGTAGTTTACCATCCTCAAAAGGTGTTCCAACAGGCCTGAAAAAACAAACAAAAAAAATCCTAGTTACTACAACTACCACTTATCTAAATTTTACATACCAGCAAATAATTAGCCACAGTTAAATATTGAATATACATGCTTAATTTTTCATTAGAGTACATAATTCAGTTATCAATTATGAAATGTTTACTACTCACCCAAAAATAACTGCATTCCACAGCATGATATTGTTTTCTGATGGAGCGCCACTGACACCAGTTGGTGGGTCTTCTTGAAGTCTAATCAGCATTACACAAACATTAAATATAAAGTCACTGCATAAAATCCAGCTGTTATAATACCACAAAGATATTAGCCCTGACATCTGTAACTGTGCATCCAACATCAGTAACCAACAGAGATGATTTATGTCACTGGAATACACTGGGTGTGTTATACCTCATATCTGTGATTGTCAAATGTATGTAAACCTTTTGCTTTCAGACCCTCTTGGTAGTAATAACTGTAACTAAACATTTGTGGTAACTGGTGAGTTCAAAAGAATTTAGGGACTTTGTGACGTTGATGAGTTTTATCACATGGACTGCTCATACAATATTTCGATTGGACTAAAGTCAGGACTTTTTTTAACTTGGCCATTTCAAAATATATCATTAATTCTTCTTTAACCATTCTATAGGTATTTAGGTTCGTTGTCTTGCTGAATGACCCATTTTCCCTTGAAATTCAGGTCACAGACTGATGTCCTGACATTTTCTTGATGAGGACAAATAACTAAAACAACACATTGCCTCACAAACCAAGTCATCAATGTGACGATAATGCCTTGCAATTTTGTCTAGCTAGCAGTACTTCATAATTACCAGTTGTTACCTAGCAGCCGTTGGAGCGGCCCTGTAGCACATCCGCCGCTGGTGCTGCCTATTGTGATCTCATCATGTATGAAGTGTGCCACTGCCATGTGTTGGCAAGCAGAGGCAGATGGGACTGAATGTGCTGCTGCCAAAAGTGAGCCACATGCATGCAAGAAGGAGCGTTAAGAGATCAGAGACTCCTTTATCTGGTTCAAAGTTTTAAAATCGTAACAAAAAAACTTGAATTGACACCTAGGTATAAGCATTTCAACATACATATTTATATATATGTATATATAATTCATTGCACAGTCTTTTTGATCCAAAACGAGCAACTAAATGCACTGTACAGCATTCCTAGGGCTTAGCTTGATGTTAATTTAGCGGGACAAACAAGGAAAATGTTGCCTGTCAAGTCTACTATTAATTATTTATGAAAGAGGTGTAAAATCCAACTTAAAATGGCAGCCCAAAAAAGGAACGCTGTCAGGGGTAACTTTAGTGGATACGTGAAAGGTTTCTTTCACATCAATCAATCTTATAGCTGCATAGCATAGTAAACAAGTCCTAATTCTCATTTTGTCATCCTGAAATATTTAATTTTAATGATCAGATGTTGTTATATGGCCCGTTTTTACAGAGCATAACTCACACGCATCACACGTCTTGCGAACCAAAAAGGAACCTATCAACCATCCTAGCAATGATCGTTGCACACGAAATGGCACAAAAGTTGACAGCACATTAAAATCTAAAGCTGTACAGCAAAAAGCACTAACCTTTGCATAAACAGATACTATAATACAAGGTATCTAAATTGTGGTGTTGCGCGTTACGCACTTACGCACTTTTGTTTTTTTGAATGAAATGCAGGAGGACCTGTCGTCTGCTAAGCAAAAACACTCAGCGTGGCAAACATATCCAAGTGCAAGCATCTTATTTGATGACATTTCTTCCAAGTTTGCCACACCAGGATGTACACAAACAGGAAATAGTGACGTGTCACGCATACTTCCGCTGTATTACGCAGTTGGTTGCATACCGAAAACATGAGGGTGACTGTCAAATCTTTGGCTAAAACTTAAATGTTTCTATTTGCTATCCACTTTTGAGTGGTTTACACAGCAAGGTGAATTTCTAAGAAAATTTTACCTTTGAGCAAGAACCCAGAGCGGAGCCCACTACATCAAAACAGGTCCATCAGATGCACAATTGTTTATTTATTAAGAGAGTAACCAAACAACAAGCTGTTTTCTATAGCAGACAGTCCAGAATCCTTTGAAGACAATAAATTACTAAACTTATTTTTAAAAGAATTAAGCAAGTCTTCAGAAATTTGGCCAACAGTCCAAAAATCTCTGACTGCCTAAATTATGGAAACTCTGCTTGCATGGAATCCAAAGCTGGTGAACTGGTTGAGGCAAACTCACAAAATCAATTTAAATAAAAAACAGCCTGTTTGTCACTTTGAATATGGACTATAGACTATATGGAAAGCATTTAAGCCTGTCAAAAAAAAAAAGCAAAAAAAAAAAAAAAAAAAAAAAATGCGCTATTTTGGCAACAAATACTATATGTACTATATTACATATAGTACTATATGTACTATATGTACAAATACAATATAGGTATATGAAGTGAAAGCTGGAGGAGATAATATATCCAATACAAATGGTTTAATCTCTTGTGGCTCCTTCACAAACTGCACATTCAATGTTAGGTGACATTCGATCATCTTTAGAGTATTTTCCTTATGTTGTGTATCTTATATAAAGGCACATTTACCACGATACTATTCATTTGTTCAGTTAATTGTTAGCTGTAGAATAGCAACAAATTTCTATGCTCGGTTTGCACTGCAAAATCTGATATAAGCATGGAGCTCATCTGCCACATCAATGCTTAAAAGATGTAAAATTAAGCTAAAATAAAAGTGTACTCTTTAAAAACAAAAACAAAACTCATGTTCCCATGAGGACATGCTAAAACAATTATTTGACTGATGCTGAGTAGATGCTGAACATCCTTTAGCGAATAATTGTTAAAAGCAAACCAGATATTTATATACATGCACACTACACATACATTATATATATATATACATACATACACATACACACACACACACACACACACAAACTACTGTTCAAAAAATTTGAGATCACTTTTTTGGCTGTCATTGTTTTGGAAAGAAAAGCACATTTTTTTTTCTACTATAAAAAAACCCACAGTCTAGACACTGTTAAAGTTGTATGTCTGGGGAAGGGCAGAGCACACCCTGGACAGCTCGCTAGGCCATCGCTGGGCAGAAACATGCTGATGGCTATGAAGCCTTCTCTTGACGAAAATCAGCAATGGTTCTTTTACATGCCTCTCACCACAGACAGTGAGACACACGGCCGGCATTTGATAACCCAGTTAGCTGCACTGAGGGGACAGCAGTGACATCCCACTGATAGTGGGGCTTGAACTCCCAACCTTGGGATCAGTAATCCAGCACCATACCACCGGGCCACCACTGCCCGCATGTTTAAATCAATTATAAATATAAAAATCTCATTTTGGTTTGCTTTTTTTATGTTCCTATATAGTACATACTAAAACAATTTTCCACTAATTTTGTTATAAAAAATTTGGGCTGTTTTCCTCCAAAGGGCCTGGAAACGTTGCTGAGTTACATGGCCCCATGAACTGAACAGTTTCCATATATTTTTCCTTAATAAAATTTAAAACAATATACATGCAATCACATAAATATTCTACATTTGTATGAGGTGTTTCATGAAGCCATAACGCTCAGCTATTAAACAAACAAAAAAAAATCATTATTTGTGATTCGTTTACTTGATACGAAGTAAAGAAATAAATCAGTATGAACATCCTCTAAGTGTGGGGATTCCATCATTTTCTCGCCAGGGTTTGTAGGACGTAAGTGGTGCAACGGTGCAAGTCATCCTCACAAGTTTTCACCTGAGTGCGCACAAAGTCTCCAGACCTGGCTCTTGCTTTCAGAACCGTCTTCTGGACCGTGCTCAACCACACAGTCACAGGAAACCAGGCCAAGGCTGGCAAATCTCCCCTTCATTAGTGACATCATATATACCTGGGGATGAACCTACCAGGCTGTTCCAACCACTGGAGCAGCAGGGTAAATGTACAACAGGGGGGAAACCACCTCAAGCTAGTAACCCCTAACCCTGGATCCAAAGTGCACAAGGTCACACATGTGTAGGGTTAAGAAGAAGGGATGGAAACATTGATTTAAAACAAAGATGTCATACATATCTAACTTTATAGAAGGACTCGGCGTGCCTGCGTCGAGGTAACCTGATAAAAACGAATAATTTAGTCAAACTATTCCTTAACAATGAGTGGTTTGGTTCACGTTGATAACAATGATAACATTTACGTGTATTACATACAAAACTAGTTTAAGATTAAACAGAGTAGCGTTGGTTTGTTCAGTTTATTTCAAAAACACACCTAGCAACCTAAACATCACTAAATAGCTTACTTTACCTCCCTGCTTACATGTTATCTACATAAAAAACAGAAAATAACCCATACAAACATGATAATCAGAACATGTACTCTGTAATAATGGCACAGAACGAGCCGGTTAGCTTCACTGCCAAACAACCAAGCAAGCAGAAGGTTCAACCTGCCACCCCGCAGTTTTAAACAGCAGAACTGAAAAGAACAACCAGCAGCCGGAAATATTCTTATCAAGATACCTTTTGAAGTCCCTCATTAATCGCCTCCTTGCCGGGGTAGACATGACTTAATTATATTTAATCATAAAAAGCGTAGGCGTGATAAAGGGATAGACTCAAATCTAAGTGTGTTTTTCCTCCAACCAAGTGACGTCATAGACCCCTCCGCCAGGAAGAAGGGAGAGGTATTCTACACAGCAAGACAACTCAGTAAACCAGATTTATTTCAACAAGCCTGTCTTAACTGTGGTTCCACGCAGGAAGACAGTCTTCAATCTCACTTAGCGTGTATCCTAACAGTGAATTTGACAAATCTGTTTAATGTTATGGCAGATACGAGGCATTATTTTATCTATAAATTCTATTGGACAAGCCGTGTGTTCTGATAGTTCCGTCGGGTAGAAACAGTACACATGAACACTGTTCCGCTTTAGAGCGCCCCTCTTTCTCTCTTTCACTTTTATGGTGCTTACAAGTATGTTAAAAACAAACAAACAGAAAAAAAAAAACTACTTTAACTTTTAGGTTATTACATTCTTCCCAAATAACCCGGTTCTTGTAAAACAAACAAACAATAACAGAAAATGCTCACAACTCCAAAACTTTGTTAATCAGCTTGTAAAAGAAATTTCACATGAATCTTTCCAAGATGTCCTATTATTGCGGGTTACACCATATGCGGTGGTTACAGTCTTATTCTTTGTATTTAAACATTGGATTAGACAGATCAAATATGATTTAATTAAGTAAAATCTGGATATTTAACTTTAAGTAGCATTTGCCCTCATTTACCCCGCATGTTCAATCAGTCATGTAAACTCCAGTGCAAAGGTAAAATATAGAGGTTCATATGGAGGACACAAATGCTCATTATTTGCATTTAATAATGCTTACAAGATGTTCTGGATTTCTTTTATTAACTACAAGCACCAGCTTGGAACCATAATAGTTTTTCAATGGTTCAATAAATTCTTCTGCTACTTTTTTTTTTTGGCCATGAAACCAAATCCATTCAGCAAATTTGATAGCATGGTAGGGGGTCATGTTATGAACAATACTGAATTTTATTTTGTCACATGACCTGGCAACTATCGTTGATTGCTACAACCATTTTCAAAAACTTCACCCCTTGAAAAGTCCTGAAACTTGGTATGCAGGTTCCCCTTGTCACAAGCACATATTATGCCTCTTGGACCTTTAAGTCTGCCGTGTTGGATTTTGAGCCAATTTACATAATTATGACTTTAGAAAACAAGACATCTAGTTGACTAGCTGGGCTAAATTGTATGAAATTCGAAAGATGTCATTTTGAACATATTCCCAATTAAATTCTTAAATTGCCAATAGAAGATGTTAAAATACACGGCCACCACAAGAGGATGAAAAATAGCCATTCTACAGAAAAAAACAGTAAAACATTTCTCTATCTTGAATATACTGTAGCCAACATTTCATGTCTTGATGTTGAAACTGGAAAGTGCATTGGAAATGCAGCATATTCTTTTGGTAGTTTGAATGGGACACGGTTATATGCCTTATTCAACTCCAAAAAACACATGTAGAGACGGTCAAACTAAACTCCCATGACCCCATAAGAAACTCTGCAGGGGTAAAGAGCTGGTCCACCGTTCCAGTGCCTGAACAAAAGTCACACTACTCCTCCTGAATCAAAGGTTCGACATTTGGTCGGAGCCTCCTCTCCAACATCCTGGAATAAACTCTCCCGGGTAGACTGAGCAGTGATAGTTGGAACACACTCTCTGGTCCCCATTTTTAAAATTGTAGTGCTTTCTTATAAGCATCATATCAGCAAGTCGTGAAATGAAAAAGATGACGTTAAGACATCACAGCAGCACTATGATGGATATTTGAATTAAGAATATGCTACCATGAATAAAAAAACCTCCAAAAACTGTAGCACTCTACGGGGGTGTCAGGAATCACTACGGTTGAGCAGGATGCATCATAAAAAAGGTTTGCGATGTCTTTAGGAGCAGGAAATTTCACATTCACCAATGCTAGAAAGAAAATAACTGCCTGCTCTAATGACTAGAGGCATGCTCCTGGCAACAAGCCGATAAAATTGTGTGTGGTGGAGAAAAAAGTATAATTCTTAAAAAAACAAACAAAAAACCCCATATCCTTACCATCAAATACTTTATCTCCATTTTTTTTGGAATATGTCTACAATTAATTGTAAACACCATTAGTGGAGAATAGCATGCTGCATGTTCAGCTGACTCACAGCTACAGTGCGCTTTCCTCTAACCTTTACATATTTTGAATAAATAAGATAACATTTATATATTTGGCTTCTGTATGATATAAAGAATTATGCAGATCTAGGAGGGTCATGGTCAGTGCATGAGAGTTGAGAGCCATGACTTTTTGAGAGTATTTGGCTCTTGCTAAAAAAAAAAAAAAAAAAATTTTAAAAATTGATTTATGAAGTCATGATTGGTCATGTGAGCTCTGATTTTCTTGATCAGTGATATTACAGCAGGCCCAGCAGGGAGTGCTGTATACTGTTTGTTATACTTTTTGGCTTGTGGTGTTGCAGTTGGCCTGGAAAAGGGCTCAATTTATTTTAAATTTTTTTGTTCTTCCCCCAGAGACTGGTAAATCTGGGATTTCAGTAACTGGATTGTTAAGCATGCAAGACATTTTAAGGCACTTATTTTTATTGGTTATGGTGTGGTTGTTCTTTTCAATCTGACACTTAATTGATTACAATTTAATTTAGATTTTAGTGTGCTAATTAAGTATTTTTCATACTTTTTTCAGTCTTACTGTGTTAAACCTTTTCATTTGATCTGATTATTATTTTTGTTTTTCTGATTTTTTTTTTTTGTAAAAACAAACAAATAAATAAACAAATGAATAATACAAAGATTTAGGCACTGCCTTAAGGCACAGTTTCTGTTAGATACTGTATTTCATATACTTTCTCTTGTATCGTATATTTTACAGTTTATTGTATGTACTCTACTGATGCACTATTTCACTATAGTTACTGGATAGTACCACAACTCTCTCTCCACAATGCAGAGCTATAAAATGAACAGCAATTTTGGTGAAATTACCTGTAGTTACATTTTATATCAGGAAACACATGATGAAAGATTCCATTGTTATTTCTATGGGGACTTGGAATGCTGAGCCACATGCAGGTAAAGAATTAAGCATGACAGTAATATGATGAATTTTCATTTTAAGAGCGAGAGAGCAGCAAAATGAGCCGGTCTCATAGCTGCTGCGAAATTAACGGAAACGATGTCTCAGTGACTCACAGTTAATTGTTTATATCTGGCTTTTTGCCACTGCTGGAAGTTGCCAATTTGTCATGATGACCATAATGAACCCTACCGGATGTGCAGTCTATGTATTCTATGTCACTGACATTAAAACTGAGCTTTCTCTTTTCACTAGCTGATTTCTGCGTTCATTTGTATCACCTGTCACCTAGGTCTTGTATCACCTTGTTATTTTAATTATCTGTTTAAAATCTTTAAGTGTTTAATAGTTAATATAGAAATATATGACATATCTACACTACATAAATTTGTGCCTGTCATGGCAGAAACCTAAGAACCCCCCCAGTGGACACAAGTGGTAAAGGAAGCCATCAAGCTGAAGAAGGAGGCCTTTCAGACTTAGTTTTCCCAGTGGTCTCTTGAGGCAGCTGAAGAAAGACTTTTGGTTGGCCTCAAGGAAGTTCTGGCAAACTGTTTGGCAGCTCAGAAAGAGAAAGCGGGGTCCGTCCTTTAGAGGTGTTCTGGGCACGTCCAACTGGAGAAGGCCCCGGGGTAGACTGAGAGCTCTATATCTTGTCTGCCTTGAGAGGAGAAAGAGTGTTGCTGGGAAGAGGAATGTCTGGTTTCCCCTCCTTGACCTGTCACCTCCGTGACCTGACCTTGGAGAAGCAGAGGAATGTGGATGGATGGATCACCTTTTTATTCACATGTGTAAATGAGGATTTTTAAAAAGTGCATGAAATTAAAATTAAGCCTTCATAGGCATTCTTATCTTGCCCTAGCCAATGAGAATGTATTTAATCACTTTTATGTTGTTGTTTCATTCGTGACCGAACATTATTATTGTGTCTGATGTTCATATTCCTTATCCCAACCCTTGCAGTTTGAAAAAGCAGCTTTGCAACTAGCAGGGTTAACAGCTGTACCTCTTCACTCTTGGGCATCAGAAGAGCTAGACTGAAAGATTCTACAATCCTAGTTTCAGAAAGGTTGGAATGCTGAATAAAATGTTAATGTAATGATTTGCGAATCTGATAAACCCATATTTTATTCACAGTAGAACATAGAAAACATATCAAATATTGAAATTGAGAAATTTTACTATTTTATGAAAAACATTTACTCTGTCCCTGTCTCTTCTCCTGGACTCTCATTCTAATCCTGGAGTTTCCAAGCTGCTCTCCATCTCTGAGTGGCCTCCAACCTCTGTCTCTGAGCGGCTTCACTATTCTGTCTCTGAATGGCCTCCTGCCCCTGCCTTTGAGAGTTCTTCCAACTCTGTCTCCAAGAGGCTACTCACCTTTGTTTCTAACTTGCCTGTTTGTTTAATCCTAGTAGCCTCTCCAGACCTATATGTCTATATGAAACTCCAAGGCCCTCTGGCATAAGTCTGTCTTAGTCTGTCTGTTGAATCTGTCTGTCTGCCCGAGTCTGTCTGTCTTCATGAGTCTATCTGCCTTCGGCAATCCGCCAGTCTGAGGCAGTCTGCCAGTTTGAATCACTATGTGTGCTTGAACCACTATGTGTCTCCAAACCAGTATGTGTGCCTGAACCTACCCATTTGTCTGAACTGGTTAGTCTTTTTCCCCTCTTCCTCTTTTTCTGAAGAGCTTCTCACCTGTCTGTCTAAATCTGTTAGCCCTTTTAAGCCTGCCTGCCTGTCTATATAAGCCTGTTCAGTTCTATGAACCTGCCTCTCTGTCTGAGCCATCCCATCTGTCTTGAGACTGCCTGCCTCTCTGAGACTTCTGTCTTTAATAAAGCTTTGGTCTTTGTCTTTAAATGCTCTGGATATCCTGATGCAACCTCAACAAAATGTATTACAAAGACTAGACCAGGAGCAGCACAGGAACCAGGGTCAGCCTCTGCACCAACATCAACCTTTAAAGCAAAAAACAAGTTGTTTACAAATTCTTTATAAAATAATATTATGAAAGAAAATGAGCATGGACCAGTTTATTATTTTCCCCTCAAAGATTTTAATATAGTGAACTGTGAAATGCTTGAAATTACCTTGTCAAAAGGTGCTTTCTCAACTAGGTCAAACATCCTTTAAAGACTCTAAAACATCTTAAACTTAATTAATTAATAGAAAAAATTATTAATGAATCTGAACAGAGTTATAGTATCTCAAACAGTGAGACTATAGATTAACTAGTCAATGAGACTATAGATAAATCACAGATCAGTGTGCACACACCTTGCTTGTAATGCACTGTGCATGCTATGTAGTTTGTGAAAGACGAGTATGTGTGTAAAATAAACACTTTTATTGTAAGTATTATTATTTTGGATCAACAGATGTTTTGACAACATTTTTAATGCTAAAATGGCTAATGCTAACAATTATACCACTATTAACATGTATACCAGATGAATGTTTATTATTTAGCTGTTTTTATAATTTATTTTTAATTTTCATAATTTTATAAATGCTCTGGGCACAAAGTTAAGAATTTTAATTAGGTGTACTTGAAGTTTAATTGTTAAATGTTTAATTGCTTTTTCTGTATAATTTTATATACTTTATATCTTTATAAACATTTTATTTTTGTATGTTTATTTATTTATTTGTATATTAATTTATTGTTTAGGTTTACAGAAAATGTGCTGTAACATAATATATATCATTATAAGGATATGAAATTACTTATAGTGTGACAAAGATTTGGTCATATCGCACAGCCCTAACTAAAGATAAAGAATTATAAATTTCTGGTTAAAAGTTCATAGCATCCCCAGTGCAGTTAACTGGGTTATCAAAGGCCAGGCATGTCTCACACTGTCTGTGGTGAGAGGCATGTAAAGAATCATTGCTGATTTTCGTCAAGAGTAGGCTGCATAGCCGTCAGCGTGTTTCTGCCCTGCGATGGCATGAAGGGCTGTCCAGGGTGTACTCTGCCCTCGCCCAGAGTCGGCTGAGATGGGCGCCAGTCTCCCCGCGACCCTAATTAGGATTAAGCAATTCAGAAAATGAATAAATGAATGGAGTTCATAGCATTAACATTATTTTTGGTTTTGTAGGTTATTAGGTATGGTGGTAATCACAAATTATGTAACATAGATTAAAATAGGGATCATTTATAAAATACTGGTAGCAAGTGAAAAATACCTTGGTTGGTTGGAACGCATTTTATAAATTTGTCCCTTTCAAAATGACAATACATTTGATGAGGATGGCTTTAACTGAAAGAAAGCCTTTAGCTTTGACAAGGATTGTTTGTCAATTATTTTGTAATTAAGTACATCAGAGAGCAAAATTAATATTCTGTATTGCATGTTCCACTTTAATATGCACTGGGGTTAGTTAGAACAATAACCAATATCTCATACCTGACTGTAACATCATATGCCCATCTCATCCAAGAGATTAATCTTAATGAAGCTTGTTCATGTTAAGAGAACAATCATCATAGATAGTACCCTGGCCAGCTTCTGACCACTTGACACTTTGCCGAAATCTGTTACTTAGCCTCATTTTCCTTTGTTATTTTTCTTCCATTTATCACATTGACAAAAACTTGGTACAAAAATAATGGGAGCCAAACACACTTTCGAAAATGATTAATAATGTTACATTATCTTTATTGATAATCATTCAACAATGGACTTTTTGCTGTGTAGTTTCTAACTGCAGACTGTTCACTTGTTAACATTTTCAGTATAATTTGTAACATTGGATAGCAATGTTACAGCTTAGTCTGAAAATCTCAACAAGTAGACAATGTGCAGTGAATTATCCTCAGTGTGAACAAATAGTGTAATCACATTCAGTACTTTTCTTTTTTCTATTAGTTATTTCTACTGCAGTAATACACAAGAATTTTTTAATGTTACATGCAATCCCTTTCTTTTTCTCACTAACATCGTTTACTGTTTATTCCAAACTTATGAAAAAGCAGGTCAACTGGTGTGTGGAGCCTAGAATATGTGAATATGGTTGCTAAGCAACCATGCACACTGATGATATCAAAGACTTGAAATGATGGTGGTCAGACTATTTCTGTTATTTTTGTCTTTATACTGCTGATACAACTCAATGCCGAATTAAATTACCTGACATCAGAGATTTAAGCATGACCTCCTATTAATGATTGAGTGGATTCATCAGGAGTTGTGTTGTGTACCAGACTACAGTTCACACAGAATTTATTTGCATACAAATATTGCAAAATCAAGCATTGTATCCAAATGTGACTCTAAGAGGTCCTTTAGAAATTAGTTGTTGAAAGTTACTTACCTTATATGTGACCCATCACGGCAAAGTGGGTATTAAGTCAGAAATTATTATTTTTGAGTTATTGGTACCATTTTGTAGCTGATATCCTAAGCTTTAAAATGTCAAATTTTCTAAGGCCCCTGTCACATATTAAGGATTTGCAGAACTTATTCTGACATATGACAAATTTCTATAAAACACTGGCATATGCTGAACTATTGATGTTCTTCCAGTTTTGAACATATACATAACTTATTTTGGAAGCAAGATGGAGCTGCAGGTAGATGCAGCAGCCCTGCACTCTTCGTGTTTTACCAGCTACATCTTCTATTTTCTTTATTTTGTGTATTCTTATTTTTTTTCCATGCTTAGTCCCTGGCAACTGAACATGTACAGTATAGCAGGGCCAAGCTGCTCATGGTTTTGGAAAATTACTGCTTCTGCTCCGACAATAATGGCAGCTGGGACTTTATTCCTCCAGAGATCCCTATGCCCGTGGACCTCTCTCTCTCCATCCCCGCCGGTGCAGAGGCACAGGTGGTGGCAACACAGGAAACAGAAGAGGGGGAAAAGAGCGGGGCTAAGGGCTAAGCTAAATGCTAACCCATACCAACCAGCCATTCCGAGCCTATTTCTCACCAACTTCCGGTCACTCAACAACAAGATGGATGAGTTACAACTGCAATTTAATTCATGCTGCATGGATTATTGTGTAACAGTCATTTCTGAGACTTGGTTGGCCACTGCGATTGAGCTAGTGGGTCATGGTACCTTCAGAGCAGACAAAACCAGCATGTCCGGTAAGAAACGTGGAGGAGGCCTGTGTGTTTACATTAACAAAAGCTGGTGTTCCTGCGCCATCATCAAAGATATTCACTGCTGTCTGGATATAGAGTATTTGATGGTGCAGCATAGACCTTTCTACTTGCTCGAGAGAGCTTACGTCTGTAGTTATAACCACAGTTTATATGCCGCCCCAAGCTAATGCTAAACTAGCTGCTACAACACTCCATTAACAAACAGCTAGCAGTGCAGCCGGACTGTTATATCACGTAGGAGGCTTTAATCATGTAAACCTGAAGTCTATCCTGCCTAGATTCTACAAAAATGTGAGTTTTCCGACAAGGGAAAAAAACCCACACTTTCCATATGCTTATAAAGCCACCCCCATGCCCCATCTTGAACTCTCAGATCACCTCTCTCTGTCCGATTCCTTCTTACAAACCTAAAATCTGTAGCCAAAGACCAGCAGTTAAAACAGTCCAGGTATAGACCGAGGAGGCCACCGCAGCTCTACAGGATTGTTTTGACTCTACAGACTGGGGAATATTCGCAGAGGAGACTTTGACAAGAACACCACCAGGAATATGTGGAAGGAGTTCAAGACACTCACTGGTTACAACAACATGCACACATCAGTAGACTCCTTGGATAGCACCCTACCAGACACAATGAACCAGTTCTTAGCTTGCTAAGGCCAACACAACCGAGAGGCGCGCACCTGCCCTGCTCTTCCAGAGAGGGGCGATGACCCCCATCCAACTGCAGCAACAGCAGATCAGAACCACCTTCCGCAGAGTCAACACAAAAAAAGCTAATGGTCCAGACGGAGTAACAGGAAGGATACTTTAAGCATGCGCAGATCAACTAGCAGGGGTTTTTACCACCATCTTTAACCTCTCGCTACTGCAATGTATGGTTCCCACCTGC
>JAQMYF010000026.1:18390135-18406126 GCA_030014195.1 Neosilurus mollespiculum | reverse complement strand
GTGGACTGGTTGGGCAAACTCCCATGCCCCCTCCAGGATCCTGTAGAGTGTGTAGAGCTGGTCAAGAGTGCTGCGGCTGGGACGCTCCTGAATCCGAGGTTCAACTATCGGCCGAATCCTCCAGTGTTTGTGGAGTACTGCTTCCCCCTCCTGAGGCACCGGATGGTGGTCCAGAACCTTTTCGAGGCCAACCGATAGTCTTTTTCCAGGCCCTCACTGAACTTCTCCCACACCCGAGATTTTGCATTGGCGACAGCAGCACGTTTGGCCTGTCGGCACCTGTCCGCTCTCTTGGGAGTCCTACAGGCCAAAAGGACCTGATAGGCCTCCTTCTTCAACTTGACAGCCCCCTCACCAAAGGTGTCCACCACCTGGTTCGGGGGATGCGCCCAGGACAGGCACCAATGACCTTCTGGCCACAGCTCTGGGCTGCCGCCTCAATAATGGAGACACAGAAAATGGCCCATTCGGACTCTATGTCCCCGGCTACAGTTGGGATGTGGTGGTAGTGCTGCCGGAGGTGGGAGTTGAAGGCCTTTCTGACAGGAGACTCTGCCAAACGTTCCCAGGAGACCCTAACTACACGCTTGGGTCTCCCAGGTCTGGAGGGCAGCCTCCCCCCACCATCTAAGCCAGCTCACCACCAGATGGTGGTTGGTTTCTGGTTTGGTTTCACTGGTAATTTTCTTTACAGGGTCTCTGCTATATTAAGGTGAGCTATAAAAGTACAGTAAGCTGTAAGTTTTGACACAGATCCATAAAACTGATAAGTTTCACCTGTTGTGCAAAAATAGGTTGGCTTTGTTAAACAGATTTGGAGCAGATAGATCAACATCGAAAGCTCTAATCCAGTGCAGTGGGCTTGTTGTTTTAAAAAGCTAAAATCATGACAAACATTGAAATTGACTAAATGGGTGTTTTAAGGGTAAATCAACTCATGTTATTCTTTAGAAGAGCCATTCAAAATTCAACAGTATAAAATATTTTATTTAGCACCTATACTTTTTTGCTTGAATTTAAAATGCTTTTAGTGGTTATGAAAACTTGGTGTTGTTAGTTTCAATCTCCTAACTTACTCATCTGTGTTTTATCCTTTTCTTGCTTATCTTCTCAAGCCTCATTCTAAACCCAGCACATGTCTCATCCTGACTTGAAGGATGCTTCTGTTGGCATTCTAGGGAGTTCAGCTGCTGCCTGATAGAAAAACTGTCCAAGTGCTTCCTGTTTGGAGCACAAAATAATGGCCCTCTTTTTGGTCATGCCAATAACCACTCTGTTTTATACCCGCCAGCCCCAATAACATACTTTGAGGTTTTCCATGCTCTAATACACCTGCTCTTACTAAACAGCTCATTAGCAAGCTTACTTGACTCTGTGTGATAAGTCTCACACTATCTCAGATGAGTCGCAAATGAACATGCCAGCAGAACTACATATGATCTTCAGCACCAAAAATGGAAATACAATTCTGTGCACAACAGTGTGTGTAATAGGATGTATGTGTGTGTATATGTGTGTGTGTGTGTTTGTGTGTGTGTGTGCAGAAGCTATAAAACTATTCTCAGTGAGCTTGTAGGAGGCTGAAGGGAATGATTAATTGAAACTGGCAACTGAGAGTGAAACTGCTACAGAGAGGAAGTGTGAAATTATCTTTTCAGTGTTCATTCTGCATTCTGACAATTGCAAACATCTAATTATCCTTATTTAACATTTTTATATCAACTTTACAACAGACTTGCTACATTTAACACAATTTTTTGTCACTACGTTCCACTGGCATTATATTAATGCAGATAATTAATCCTATGTTAAACCTAAATCTAAGTTTATGTATAATGTCAGTGAATAAAATGAAACCTGTTGACTTTTTTAATAAAAGTTTTGTTTTGTTTTGATTAAAAAACAAACAACACCAAAATGTTTTCCTTTTGGCAAAAAGCCAAATTTCCCAACAAAGAGTCAAATATTCCCATGCTTGTGAAGACATTTATTCATTCCTTTATTAATTAATTCACCCTTTACTCACATTCACACATTAATTTACCCTAGCCATTACTTGCCTAACTCTTAACCCTACCATAATATTCACCTGAACCTAACCTGACCCTAACCTTAAAACACGTCTTCACCTTAAAATGTAATGATTTATGTTATGGGGACTTTTGTCATTTTTGTTCACATTCTCCAACACAAAATGTGACTGTGTAAACAGATTTAGTCCCCACAACATGATGTATCCCCGGATCTCTCTGTGTACACTGTGTATTGCAAAATATAATATATTATATTAATGGATTATTACAGTATCCAAAAACTTATTGTAATATTACATTTTATCTACATGAGTTCTCTACAGCTGATTAAGTAGGGCTTAATTTCCAGCTAAAATTGTAGCACTACAGATAAATAAACATAAACAAACCTTTTCAAAATTATAGGCTGACAGAAATTAGGAACAATGTTTTATTGGACAGTGTGTAGTGAAGGATATACTTCATAAACTCCAATACCAATTCAAGTAGCAAACATGTTTATATTTTTTGGGTCATTCAGGGGGATTCAGTAGCACTCTACAAATGCAAAAAAGCCCAGAGCTGACCTAAGACAGAAAATCGTATGAATGTCTAGTAAAAATTACAAAAAAAAAAAAAAGATATACAAAAATATATATATGCTTCACAAGAATAAACACCTCCTACAATTAATTAACAAAACAGCAAGCAGTCGGTTTCCAGCTTAAATCACAAAATAAATGAATCATATAGTATGTGCTGTTATAGCAGAAGATTGGTGTGTAAAACTTTAGTTTCTCTCATACCACAGCAGTTTCTCAATGATTTCCATTTTAGTTTTTAATTGAAGAACAGTTTGCTGAGCTTTTATCAGTTTTTAATTTTTTTGTTTAGTGTAATGTTACATTTTAATGTTGTGAAACATTTGAGAAACAACTTTTTATACACTTGTTTATAAAATATATATAACAACTATCAACTTTTCCTCAACAGTTCTGCTGTTAAAAAATTAATCAACACCCTCGGATCAAACAGATTACAGAATTTAATAGTACTACGGTATAAAGGAAAATTTCACTATAATAAATGAGTGAAAATTTAGAATGCCTAATTCAGATTCTTGTTAACTTAGTAAGAAAAACAGTTAAACAGACAACAGGATGTTTATGAAAGTCGTATGCTTAGGTAATTAAGTATCAAGACCTGCATATAATATGAATACATTTATATAATTTATTTAACTGGATTTGCACACAAATTAGGTTGTACAAAAATCCAGCACCCAGACCTTACCTTTTTGTAACTTTATGAGACAACATAAATGAATTGTGTAATATAAAATTTCAGATAGAGGAATAGAGGAACTGCAGTAAAAAGATACTGGAAGAATAGTACAGCAAAAAGGGTGTTAAAAAGAGAAGAGGAGGCTCTTTGTTTGTTTAAATAAATCACTTAGTTTTAGTTTTACCTACAACTTACAGAGATTCATAATCACCTAAATAATTGAGGATGAGTAGGAGAATGAAAGAGCAAAATAGATCTCTGGGAAAAACCTGGGGAAAAAAGTAATGTCCATGAATAAGGCTCTCAGATCCCTTTGTCTGACCTCAGTCCATTCTCTTTCAGGTTGTTTTGTTCATTACTGTTACAAAATTTGACAGGTGCAGTGGCAGTGCCTGCCAGATAATCCCAGTGTGTGAAGAAGGGAGCAAAATTGGTGCCGGGCTGCAGGTGATGGACATCATGGCGTGGTGCACCACCCCACAGGCCAAATGGCACAAGGCGATGCATGGCCCAGGGGAAATCATAACCACAGTGGTCCTCAGCTGACACCCACACATTAAAAACCATAAAAGCCCAGGTAGTAAGACAGTGGCAGTGCAGTAGTAATGGGTCGACCGTAGACCACAGGCCTACACTAATAAGCTCCCATGCTGACAGGTACTGTGTGACCAGGCTGAATGTCTGCCGGTATTGATGATGCACAGCATGGAAGGTGGCATACAGCCAAGCAATGCGGTGGTGCAGCAGATGCCATAGAAAGTACTGGAAATCAAAAAGCAGTGTGCAACCTGCAATACCAAGTAAGAATGAAGTGAGCGAGGGTGCATGGCGTGGAAGTGGCACTGGTGGGCGCCACAGCCATTGTGCCACGGCTGCTGGGAAGATGTAAAGCAGGTGGTTGTAGGCAGTGAGCGCTAGTGTAGTGCCCACATTGGACCATGTGACTGTACGTTCCGGGTGCAGCTGGTAACGGCGAATAGTTGGCCATGTTGGTGCCAGAAGGTCGAGAGTGGTGTAGAGTAGGACAAGGACCAGGTAGGTGGAAACAGAGAGAAGCACAGGGAAAAGTGGAGAGCGGAGAGTGCTGGCATGGCTCTGACGCAGGTAGTCCCAGAAAGGCTGAAGTAGAGCTTCTTCAGGAAGTGGCCATGTTGCATTTGTGCTATCCCATGCACTCCAAAGAGACCTGCTCATCCTCTCCACACTCATTCTATGCTCTTCGTGAGATGGAGACAAACCCATAATTTGGATTGTGCCAGCTCCAGTCAAGGTGATGATGTCTTTTGCAGAAAATATAAGGAAGTTAGAATCGCAGTTCCGGCTTTAAGGTTTCTGGTGATTTATAGAATTATGGAATGGCTGATAATCTGCAGTCAGAGAAGCTAAACAAGGGAGCACTGAAAAGCTCTGTGCATCTAAGAACCACCTCCTACATCCGCACTCTCTCTCTCTCTCTCTCTCTCTCTCTCAAGCTCACTCACCCTCTAGATCTATCTCTTTGACTCTCTCCATTTCTCACTTTCTCCCCTTTTCTTTTTCAAGTGTTTGAGAGAGAGAGAATGTGTAAAAGAGTTTATCATTAGTGTGAAAATGATCCAGAATGCTGATTTTCTCTGACTCATGTCTTAACTCCATGCAAAAAGCTGTATGCTTTATTTTGTGTGAGAAAGTAAAGGTTCATTGTGATAATCTGCTTTGTTTGACTGTTTTATGCAACAGAGAGAATTTACTTGGTGAATGATCACAGTTCAAAATAGTACTCAGTCACAGGAATGGGTCTTTTGTATCCATGCTAAAATAAAAGCCCTTACTACATAGCCTGAATCACACTGCTTGATTTTAACAGTAATACTATCTATAAGATTAATAACACATAAAAAAATGCCTAGCGTTTTGTCTGCTATGCTTCATAGGTGAAACATTTTTAAGCCAATACTCAAAAAATTATTGACATTCTGTTAATATAGCAGCCATTTGATTATCTTTTAATCTTCAATCCACAATGAATATAATGCTGTAAATTTCAGAACTCAATGATAACACAGAAAAGCATAAATGAATAGTTTGCCCATAATATGATGTGGAGCAGCCAGGAAGTCAAACATGGTGTACATTAGATATAGTTACGTACATTATCCCTATTTCAGCATAATAATTGTTTCTTCATTTGTTGTTAATTTTTGATTAATTATTTATTTAACATATAAATCGTTTTTGTTACAGTTTGAAAGGTTAGGTATGAATAAAAACCTGTAAACTCTTACTTAATGAAAATATGATTAGCATGTTTTCATATTTATAAAAAAAGTAATGCATTATATAAGACCCTAGACATTAAATGCATAGCTGTTGGCGTTAGTAGAACGTGGACTGCATCAGTTTCTTGATGTTTTTCTTTCACTGTTGTTCTGTCACACATGCAGATGCAATTAATCATTTCTTGCCTGTCAGTGATCAGAGGCACTGCTGTCTCACAGTATTTTTTATTCAGCAGGAAGCAACAGTAACAGCATGCCATGTTTTTTCCTTTTCTTTTTTGAGAAAAAAATGGAGGGGGAGGGGGGGCAAGGCACAGCGATTCTGTTCTTTAATGAATTCTTTTGTTAATAAACTCATCCTTCACCCAGACAGTGCTGCCACATTGTTACGCATATTAATACAGATATCCACATCCGTTACCATTTCACATTCAACCTTACTTTGCAGAAATAAAAAAAGGCAGACATATATTTGGTAATACTGGTATTTAGAGCTCTCTCTCTCTCTCTCTCTCTCTCTCTCTCTCTCTCTCTCTCTCTCTCTCTGTCTGTCTCCCTGTGTGTGTTTGTGTGTTTGTGTGCGTGCGTATGTGTGTTTGTGCATGTGTGGGCGTGTTTGTGTGTGTGTGTGTGTGTGTGTGTGCATGTGTGTGTGTTAGTAGGGCATGCATCAGATTGTGTATGCAAATAACATCCTTCAGATATTCTTTCAGACATCCTAACATCCTTCAGATATCCTTTCCTTCTTGAATTTTTCTTTCCGATTGGGTCACCTGCCTGTTTGATCCCACCAGCTTGCCCCCAAGCAGGGGTTATCACAACCAACAAGGGGATAAAGTATATGCCAGCCTTCCCAGCCAGAGAGTATGTACAATTTTCTGCTATGATTCCCTGCCATGGAATCATTAATCTTAAATCATTTATTGAAAAAAAAAAAATAGATGTAGCATTCTTCTATGGTAATTACACCCTACATTTTTATGTTTATTTTGGAGAGTAAAGCCTTCTTTCATTGCATGCCTTCTATGCAGGTCAAATTTGTAGACATATGCACTTTCACACCAACAGTTGCAAATACCTACACATCCTGTGATAAAATTTTGTGTTTTTTCATTTCTTTTTATGTCAAATGGTATGTAGTCTAGGACCTGGGTTAGGCATGTAGCACGTAATTTAATAGAGAATAACTCAACTATTATAGCATAATTTTACCCCCAAGGAGTAATATGGAGCAATTTTGAAAATATAAATTTTCGAGCCATTTATCACAGAATTATGTGTAATACCTCATTTTCTGGG
Source organism: Neosilurus mollespiculum (assembly GCA_030014195.1). Taxonomy (NCBI): domain Eukaryota; kingdom Metazoa; phylum Chordata; class Actinopteri; order Siluriformes; family Plotosidae; genus Neosilurus; species Neosilurus mollespiculum. The sequence goes on along the minus strand of JAQMYF010000026.1, from coordinate 18,399,273 downwards.
ATTTTAGAGGTGAAGAATATATTAGTTACATCGTTTTCACAATTGAAGGTCAATGGAACTAGTTAGTCTCAAGATAAAAGTCAAAATTCAACAAAAATGAATGAAATTGCACTTTCAGATACATCATTAAGAAAAACCTTGAACATGAACTAATGAAATTGGGAAACCTATGCATATAATTTAGGAGAGTATAATAAAGCATTTGATTAATATAAGAAAATTGTATTTTCAGTGATACTATTATGGTGAATGGAATGTTAAAGTGGAAAATACAAAATAAATTGTAATAATTTAGTAGGCAGCAATATCTTGAGAGCCTAAATGTTTATCGGTCGACAGTACAACTTTTAATATCATATTATTACTGTTTATTTTGTCACATAACTATGGTCAGGAACATGAAAAGTAACATGACAGTGCCCATGTATCATTATGAGGATGGTGAGCAAAAGATTATATTTCACTTTGAACGAGAGTTATCATCTTGACGAATCTGCAAAAGTCAAACAGAAGTAAGGTAAATGTCGGTTAGTTTAATAATACTCGCTCTCGAATTAATTAAATAGGTTAAATTCAAACTTCTTTACTTACCATAGATGGCATGAATGGTACTGGTGGACCATTTGAAGTGCAGCTCACACACCTGCCATTACCGCCCATTCTATCTCTCCTGCTTGGAGAGAGCTGGCGCCATGTTCACCTATCTTCGTGGTCCTGAGTTGCGGGCATGGTTATGTTTGAGGTAACACCAAGGGGCATGATCAATTATTATATTTCCTAAACATTTAGATTTAACATTTAACATTAGGATTTATATTAAATATTTAGATTTAACATTTCGATTTAACATTTCGATTTGACATTTACCATTTAAGTTTAGATTTAACATTTTGATTTAGATTTAAAATTTAGATTTAGATTTAACATTTTGATTTAGATTTAAAATTTAGATTTAGATTTAACATTTTGATTTAGATTTAAAATTTAGATTTAGATTTAAAATTTTGATTTAGATTTAAAATTTAGATTTAGATTTAACATTTAACTTTTAGATTTAGATTTAACTTTTAGATTTAACATTTAGATTGGACATGCAAACATTTTCTTTAATGTTACATGTAAGCTTTTGTTTTAGATTTAATTCCATCCTAAATGTTAGCAAAACATGCTAAATCTGAGGAAGATGAGCTAAATATTTAAAAATGTGTCAGCTAAACCTTTTTATCTAATTTTTACATTTGGCGCCCCATATAGGTGTGGGTGTGAGTGTGAATGGTTGTATGTGTTGGCCCTGCTATGGTCTGGTGAGCTGTTCAGTACCTGCCTTTGCCCAGTGTCATCTGAGATAGGCTCCAGCCTCTCTGCAACCCTAGTAGGATTAAGCGGTTTGGCAAATGAATGAGTGAGTGAACAAGCAAGAATCTATCAGCAAAAATTATATTCATATTTAAAGACAAAACACTGAAACTTATTTTATTCAAACTTCTTCCTAATGGTTAGAGAAGTGGCTTTGGGACCAAAAGGTCGCTGGTTTGATTCCCTAACCAGCAGGAGACACATTCATGGCTGAAGTGCCCTTGAGTAAGGCACCTAACCCCCAACTGCTCTCCGGGCACCCCAGTGTGTGTTGGATGGGTTAAATATGTGTTGGATGGGTTATGCAGGTAATGCAGAGAAAATAATTTCCCTTGTGGGATTAATACAGTATATCAAAATAAAAATAAAAAATAAAAAAATTAATTTAGTTAGCAATATTTTATCTGGATAGAAACGGATGGCATAATCCCACTACAGGTGCAATTCCATTGTAGTTCTGTCTGGAGTACTTCCCATTATAGCCTGTCATTGTGTAATTACAGCTAAAGGCAGCATGTGTAAAGGGAGGATGGCAATCATCCTGCAAAGCTAATGTGAACCTGAATCAGCCTATGCTCCTGGGAAAACGTTTCATCATCCGAACTTAACAAACAACATTTTCTGGCTCATGAAGTCAGAGAGAGACAGAGAGGGGGAAGGGGGGGGGGGTGGAAACACACCTGAGCCTTACAGGTATCCTACAGGTATTCTGAGGTAATTTTTGTAGTATTAATTGTGATATAAAATGATTCAGCTACATATGACCATAGAAAATAAAAACAAAGAGAATGTTTACCAACAGCAAGCCTTCACCTATTGTTATGTTATTTGTTATATTTTTCCATATTATTATAACAATTATTTTGCTTTCATTGCTATTAAGGCTTTTCTGAGGCATTTAAACTCTACAGCAGGGTTGTCCAATCTTATCCGCAAATGGCTGATGTAGGTGTGGGTTTTCATTATAACCATGCAGAAGCCACACCTTCCCACCTGTTAAAATCAATTGATCTTTACTTTTAAATGGGTGGAAGGTGTGGCTCCTACTCAGTTGGACTGAAAACGTGCATACACATTGGCCCTTTGTGGATAAAATAGAACACCCCTGCTCTACAGTGAAGTCTAATGACTGTTTAATAAGTTATGTATTTAAGAAATTGCAAAGTAAACTGCCCTTTTCAAAATACACCTATTTGTTTTCTAAATTTACACCACATACTAATTGAATATTTCTGGATGTGTAACTAGGTTTTATGGATTTGAAGAGGGTAGACTTCGAATGTGAGCTTTGGATTGACCAGGTTTTTTTTTTATGTAACACCTGGAGATAAAGATTATTTTTCAAGCGGGGCGTCTAAGCAAATATATATATTTTTTGTATTAACATTTCTTGCCCATCACCAAAGCAATACAGGAACCATCAGTGAGCTGGTCAACACCAAGGGAAGAATAACTTTTTAAAAGTAAGGGGGTTCTGACAGTGAGAAGTCAATTGTCCCACTTTAAAACAAAAACCACATTCTAACAGCCCATTGGTCCGACCGACCTAACCATAACCCAAATGAACTGAGTAGGGTGCCAAACAGATTTAAGCAAGGTGCCCATCTTATATGAGTAGGGCTGTCAAACGAATGGACTGTCAGACCAATGGGTTGTCAGAACATAGAGCTGTCCCTGAGAAAAACTCACTCAAGCAAGGGGAGAACATGCAGACTCCACACAGAAATGCACCCCAAAGCCCAGTACTCAAACCCAGGAACCTCTTGCTGTGAGGCAGATATGCCAACCATTGAGCCACCATGCCACCTGCACTAAATCATTCATTCATTCATTTTCTGTACTGCTTAATCCTAATTAGGGTTGTTCCAAGAAGTGTTTTTTTAAAATGTTCTGGTTGGGCATCAGCTTACGGGTAGTAAGGAGAAGTGCATGTCCTTCCAAACATGGAAAGATGTTCTTTGATCAGATGACCTTAAAAGTCACAGCCTTGATCAGAGTGCTGGTAGCCCATAATTCACTAAATACTTGTACCACAATACTTTGACAATGGTGATAGCTTTCTGATCTTTGGTGGGGAATGGTTGCACATATCCCATAAAGTGTTTAGTCGCCACATGACAGAAACCCGCTTGCAGATAGCTTTAATGCCAGACAGAGAAATGTGTGTCCAGTCTTCAGTGTCAATGTTATACTGTCATGACAGGAGGTCAGAGTTAATATTATGGTAACCAGGGCAATACTGGATAGTAAAGTTGTTAGTGGTTAAAGCTACTAACCAATGATGTCACATTTATTTTGGCTTTGATCAGTACTTAATTTATAGGATTGTTATCAGTCCTTACAATGACTTTAGCTTTCTATATGTAGGCAAATTAAAAAATTATCTTTCACTGCCCATTCTTGCTGAAAGCTTCTCAATAAGTCTGATCCCAATGTTCTTTGAATGGTTATGCAGCTTTAAAGTATGTCTTAACTAGAACTTTAGTTGGACTTTTTTTCCTCTCTAAGCAGGTGGGTAGCCCTTCATGAGCTCAGTTATCGAAAGGACAATACTGAAGTAGTTTTTAATGAATCCACAGTAATATCCACAGCAGCCGAGGAATGACCTCAGGGACTTAAGGTCTATTGGCTCTGTTCTGTTCTTTACCACCTCAATTTTGTCAGGGTTACTGGAAGTGCAAGCTGCAGAGATGATGTGACATGCAAATTTAAACTTTGAGGCCACATTCTTCCAGTCGATCCAGGATTTTCTTGAGGCACTGCTCATGCTCATTGAGGGTTTTTCTGAAAATGATGGATGTTGCCAAGGTTAGAAAAGAACCTGCAGAAAATGCATATTTCCAATAAATATGCCTCATAAGCCTCTGAAATTCACTGGCGCTCCTGTAATGTCTTGTGGCATTCTCTCAAAATGGTATGATCCAAGCCATCAGCTAACTGAAGGGTCAGTTATCCGACCTGTCGTGGCACTTCTACATCTCCAACTTTCCAAAACTTGTGTTTCCTTCATAACCCGACAAATCGTCAGTCCTGTAATGTCCTTAATGTTCTCTGCAAAGCGGGTTTTCGGTCTTCTTCGTGCTGTCTCCTGAACAACAGGCCAGTCAAAAGATCGTAACTGAGTCCTTTGCTTCATGCTACGAGGTCAATGAAGGAGACTGCACTTGTTGATGCTGCTGAGGAGTCTTGGGTGCCTTTCGAGCACTCATTCATTAGTCAGCCCAGCTGACTTGTAGGTTTTTTACTTCTACACATTTGAGAAGAGCTTTGAACTTTTGAATTTCCAAACTTGTACTCGGTATCAATTGACTTTAGGTCCAATTGTAATGGGGCAAGGGGTTGTTTCATCTTTTTCAGGTATAATTTCAATTTAGTCATGATAAGTTGGTGGTCGCTGTTGCAGTCGGCTTCTGGGCGTGTTCTCGTGTCCTGGATGCTGCTTCTCCACTTTTGAGAAATTGTGATGTGGTCAATTTGATTATGGGTTCTTCCGTCTGGCGAGGTCCAAGTGTATAGTTGTCTGGGGTGATGAGTGAAGAGGGTGCTAGTAATGACCAAGTTGTTAGCTGAGCAGAATTCCACAAAATCATCCCCTCTATGTTTTCTTACACCTAGCCTGTGAGTTTCATATGTTTCTGTGGTTTGCGTCTCTTTTCAGACGAAAGCATACTTTTTAAAATGTTTTTGATATACTGTGTTAATCCCACAAGGGAAATTCTTACCTCTGCATCTAACCCATCCAAAGTGAGCACACACACAAACACATGTAAACAGTGAGCACACACACACTTGGAGCAGTGGGCTGCTAAACATTGGACTGCCTGGAAAGTGGTTGAGGGTTAGGTGCCTTGCTTAAGGGCACTTCCTTTAGGTCCCAAAACTGCTTCTCTAAGAATTAGGCCATGGCTGCCCCCAAAATTGCTGGTGGGACAGCAGTGACAACCCGGTGATAGTGGGGCTTGAAACCCCAACCATGGGATCAGTTAATTAACATCTTTTTCATTATTTTTATAGTTGAATATTTCTCCAAGAATTTTTTTAAAAAATCTTTTTTTTTCTTTATGGTCTGTAATGGTCTTTAGACCACTCCACATGTGACTGATGTTTCAGCTATTGTAACAGGATCCCAACATTTTCCCTGTATTGTCTCGGCCATTTTTATTGATTTCCTGTTTTTCTCTACTTGTATGGGTTTTTCTTTACTTGCATGGATCTCCTGATTCTGGGTGGAGTAAATCCATACAGTATGACATCATCAATATATTTTGTAGGTATGCCATTAGATACTCAGCATATTAGTTGATATTATTGTCCAGTGACACAGGACAATGTTTGATTGTTTCATTACATGCTGAACTGAGGGCATCAAAGGCTGCTTGTGCTTTAGCCTCTGCCTAGAGTGCTTTAGCCTCATGCACCTGTGCGACCTGGGAGCAGCTTGTGTTTGTGCCTTTCGTGCATTTTTTTTTGTTCATCAACTATAACGTTTTAACCTTTTTTTAAATTTCTGAATGATCTTTACAGTCATTTGCAGCATCACCTTTACAGTCTTTTTAATCTCCCCAAGTAACAACAAAGTATCACACACAGTGGTAAAAACATACGTGACTCGACATCTCACAACAGCGCGGGAGCCCCGTTCACAGAAAAGGGATGGGTAACACAATTTTCTAACATTCTGATAACTCATGATGCCTTTCTCTTGAACTTCCTTAAATAAAATCCATCATCATGCTCTACTGCTGGTCTCAGGCATGATCCAAAGTTTGCCAATGATATGTCTCCATTAATATTGTTCTGGTACAGTTATTTCTATAATCCATTCATTATTTACAGTGTCTAGTCTTTGTGTTTGTTTGTTGTAGTTAGTAATAAATGTTTGTTTTTTAAGTTGTCTGTCTTTATCTGTTTCTTACAAAAACAGACGTCCCTAAACGGTATCCAACTAACCTAAGCTCCTTAAATGCTCATAATGCAGGTATATAATAATATTAATTATATTCATACATTGGTAATAACAAAGAAAATTGAAAGGTAAAAAAGGTAAATTGACCATGGCAACTGGACAAGACAGGCAACTTTAAAGGCAAACTTAAAACTTTTAATGCACAGACAACTGTGACAGACAGGGGTCCTGATGCAATATAGACAAAACTGTGCAATTCTACATAGAATATACATATTGCTAATTATGTTTTGAGGTTTGTAGTGGTTCTGTATCCCTGAAGACACTGGAGGCAAGTGGATATTCTATTCACTTCTTAAATTTCACTTTCCAGTTTGCTTTCAGCAGCTTTATTTTGATATAGTCTCACTCCATGACACAAAAGGTAATTTAAATACTCATTATATACTAGGGAAAATAAATATTTTATTCCCTCCTGATTTGGGACTTTGCCCACTTACAAAAAATGTAAAATGAATGGAGTATAAATATAATAGTGGATTTCCTTTAACAGAGAGAGACAGAATATCTATATAAAAAAAACACTATATAAAGGATATAAATTTATTTGTATGTAATAAATAATAAGAAGTGGCTCAGGGAAAACCGAGTGACCTAGCCAGTCTCCAGAGATTAATCCTATAGAAAATCTGTGGAGAAAGCTGAAGTTTTGATTTGCTATCTGATAGCCTTGAAACCTTAAGGATTTGGAGAGGATCTGATCAAAATCCCTCCTGAAATCCGTACAAACCTGGTGACCAACTAAATTGTAAACTTTTATAATTTCTTTGTATGTGTATATTCACATTCCATGCTACTTGCGCTCTCTCTCTCTCTCTCTCTCTCTCTCTCTCTCTCTCTCTCTCTCTCTCTCTCTCTCACACTGATGGCCACAAAGAACACACATACATAGCTGCCAGGAATTAGTCACAGTTAAACTCATCATCATTTTACATGTTGGTTCTACTTGGCTCCTCTCCATTTGCAGAGGACGCGCGATCACACCCTCACTGGCAAAATGTTATAAACTGATAATGGGTACACTTGAATTAAACAAATATGCATGTACTGCAGAACAAATATGCATACTCAAAATGAATTAAACTGTATAATTTCTTTGGCCTACATGCTTTAACTGCTTTAACTGTTTAATTTTTTAAGCAGCACACTTCTTTTTTTCTTTTTTCTTTTTCTTTTTTCTTTTTTTTTTAACACTGCTTAACTCACTTTTTTTTACATTCTTCATTTGAGAACCTGTGAGAAATAAGGAAAATTAAAGGTTTGAACAAAAAATTACATGTTGCAATGGTTAGAGTATATAGTTTGTAACATTTTTAATCAATTAGCTTACTTTTTAGTGAAGTGTATGATAAAAAGATCAAGCTAGAGTATGTGTCATAAAGTGTGTCATAGAGTATGTGTGTCATGAAGGAAAATGTTTTGAGAAAACAAGGTCCCAAGTGACCTGAACAAGAGGCTTGTTTATCCGGTAAGGAAGGTAAATTTAGAGAGGCACAAGATGTGCTATATTATGGGTGTGTTTTAATGAAGGGGAGTTCTGGGGTGTAGCAGGTGTGCGCAGGTCCCTTTAACTCTCAGAGGTGTGATTTCCAGAGAATACACAGGTGCATTGGTGTGGTGTAAGAAACTTTCCTTTTATTACTACAGTATATTTGGTAATTCAATAATTATATTATTAAACTTTAGTGTTTAGTAAGTATTTACATGGCGTTGTTATGCAATTTTGTAACTTTCTGGAAAAGGTTTTATTATGTATATCATATATTAATTAACTAAAATTTCTATTTTGGGAGGGGGGGTTATCAGTCGATTTACACAATGGGACAACAACACTTAAGATGCAAAATATTTGTTATTGTGAAGCAAACAAAAAATAGTACAAAAAGCAGAAAACTTTACCTTGCATAAATATTAACTCCTTTGTAAAGCCACCTTTTGCAGTAATTATGGCTGCAAGTCTTTAGGGGTATCTCTTGAGATTGGCATATCTAGCCACCGGATTTTTACCCATTTTTTTAAGCAAAACAGCTCCAGCTCCTTCAGTGATATATCCTCCTCAAGAATTGTCCTGTATTTAGCACCACCCCTCATTGACTCATGGTTTCACCCAAATAAGGATGGGTTTTGAGCTTGGTTTGTCTCAATGTTTCTTCATCGTATCAACCGAGGGAGTTTTTCCTTGCCACTGTCGCCACGGGCTTGCTCATTAGGGATGTGTAGGGGTTGTAGAAAAATGTTTAAATTCCTTGTTAAATTACTTTTGCTTTGTAAAACTGTCTAGGCAGGTTTCCTGTGGTGCAATATTCTTTCTATATTGTGATTATGGATATAATGGTGCTCTGTGGGATTTTAAATGTTTTGGATATTTTTTAGAAATTAGCTTCTCCTCAACTTTGTCCCTGATCTATTTCTTGCACACCTACTGGGGGCAGTGGTGGCCTAATGGTTAGAGAAGCAAGTCTGAGACAGACAGGTTGTTGGTTCGATTCCTGAAATTTCAGGAAAAATGTGTGGCAAGGGGGAGCAGCAACTTCCTTTCCTCCACCTTGATAGCTTAAGTCCCCTAGCAAGGCACCTATCCCCCAACTGCTCCCTGGGTGCTGAAATGTGGCTGCCCACTGCTCTAAGTGTGTGTGTGTGTGTGTGTGTGTGTGTGTGTGTTCGCGTTTCCTTTGCATGGGTTAAATGCAGAGGCAAATTTTTCCCTGAGGGATTAATATAGTACAGAAAAATTCAAATATTTGAAGACCTCCATGGTCTCCATTTGCTTGGCAGTGCCTCTTGATTAGACTCTGGGACCTTACATAACAGATATA
>JAQMYF010000026.1:18372182-18382853 GCA_030014195.1 Neosilurus mollespiculum | reverse complement strand
TATATATATATATACACACACACACACACACACACACACACACACACACACACACACACACACACACACACACACAATTAACTTTTTCAATTCACCAATTTACACTACTTTGTGTAGGCCCATTACATAAAATACAAGGGGATGAAACCTATTTACATTATAGGGTGTAAAGCAAAAACAAACAAACAAAAAAATGAAAAATGTAAAAGGAGTGAATACTGTGCAATCCACTTTACGTGTGCATTGATAGTCTTTTCAAAGTCAACAGTTATTCTTACTCTATTACACACCATTGATGGTATCCTTTATTAAAATATTTATTTACTGTATAAAAAATATGTATTCTTAATGTAATGCCAAAATCTTCTTTAATTTTTTTTATTATTGCATATAGTAATAGTGCATTCACCATTTATAAAATAAAGTGACATATTGCTAATTTACTAATTTTGTGCTACTTACCTACCCCGGTTATTCATCAGGACATCAGTCCAAAGCTAAAGAGCAAGTCCACCCATGAATGGCTTATGTCCTCCACAGCAATGTGCAAAAATGTGGATCTCTAGGCATCAGAACCATGCAGATGGTATTGTTGCTGCTACCAGTGGTGCAAGTTTAAGGAAACAAAAACTTTTTCTCATGGGTGATGTATGTATATGTGTTCTTTTTTCTTTAATAGTTTAAACAAAAACTAAGCATAATGGTTTTCCTCATTTTGTTGTCATCTTTTATTACATTTTGGATGAGCAACCAAAGTTTTATTTGTTTTATTTTATTTGTTTTATTTATAACGCCCCGAGGTTGACACAGAAAATGCTGGAGGTACTACGTCTCTCGGCTGGTCTGGGAATGACTTGGTGTTCCCCTGGCAGAGGTGGAAGTGGCTGGGGAGCGGGATGTCTGGACCTCACTGCTTAGGCTGCTGCCCCCGTGACCCGACCCCGGATCAATCGTAAGAAGATGAAGATTTTCTTAATTCTTAATTTTAATTTTATTTTAATGTATGTAGTAAAATAATTTTTACAACATTATATGTCCTATCTAATTAACCAGTTCAGACAACCATTTTATTTATACTACAATGACATGAATGCCACAAAAAATAAAATAAAATTAAATTATAAATAGCTAAAAAAGTAATGCAATAAAAAAACCCTTGGGACAACACTCATACTAACACTGTTATGAATTGCCTGTCAAGGACTATAAAGTAACTCTTATTTAATTCTTATACTAGTACAACAATGACTATGTACATTTGCACTCTGCCTATGATTCCTATTTATCACAAAGTACATACAGTGGGTATGTGGTGTGAATTACAATGTTAATAATAGCTCTCTCCCAGTGTGTGCAGGTGTGTATCAGACATCAGGAAAAATTATGGAATTATCAAGGGACCTCAGCTCAAACGTCATATGTCACCACAACAACGGAGGAGGGCTCCAGTTGAAAGGAAATTCATAAACAACTTGTTTTAATACCCCCAGGCACTACTCACCTTGAATATCCATAACTCTTACACTCTCTAAAGGAGACTACAGCATCTGTTCCTGAATTTACCTATTTGCCGTACTCAGGTAAGCCCTCTTGCTTACAATCAAAGCCAGAATTATTATTGGATGGTATGTCATGTAGAGCATGTTTATTTTTTAGTGTGATTAATTACTTGGGCTGTAGTTATTTAATCCCCACCGACTGTGTTGGCTAAATCAGTCTGTTGACTAAAATATTTAAATTATTGAGCTTACTTCTCCTGTGTATAATTACGCAAATGCACTATATATGATAGTGGTGCGCTTTTCCAGAGAGTGATATTTGCAGTGTACAATGTTTAATTAGTACCACATTTTCTAGACTTTGTAGTCTAACTATTATAATTGTATACATAAAGTTTCATTTACAGCTTTTGTTTGTGCAGTTTAGAGGAAAAGTTGCAGGTAGTCAAACCTTGTTAAATGAATGCATTCAACTACCACTGACAGTCTAATTATTTTATCTTTAGGATATCTTTCTGATCAAACTTACACTTGGATGAACTATGTGTGGTTTAAAAAAAAAAGCTTGATTTGAAGTTAAATATTTAGTATAAATATAATCAACAACTACTAGATATACAGCAATACAAACATTTAAAAATATGTCACTGTTGATGATCAATCTTAAAAATGGAGGAACCTTATACAAACTTTAGCTAATTTGTAGGTTATTTGTGCATGTGTAGAGCCTAGATCTTGATTTTTATTAAAGTCTAAATAATTGCACTGGATTAACTATTATTTAATAAAAGGACAAAGCTTTGGACCCAGGGCTTGAAGTGTTGGTCAGGAGATCCATACATACAGTGTTTATATCCAGTTTATATTAAATAATTATTAGTTTATTTCCTCAGAATGGAAATGTAATATATAAATCTCATCTAAATTTATCAATAAAATATTAAAGGGTAATTAGGTCTTTGATATTGGCAGTCCCTGCATGGACATTAGATGTCAACTTGCAAGAGTGTGCATGGAGGTGGTCCCAGTGTGTGACAGTTATGACGTGAGAGGTGAGAGGGAGGGGTCGTCCACATTGGAACTTACATAATTAAAGTTTTAAATTAATATTGGGCAGCAGAGAGAGCAATACATTAGCAGAGACAGAATAATTAGAAATATTACAACAGACAGGTCATCCTCCAACATGTGCACTTATGCAAGGATAATAATTTAACAGTGGTGAGCTGGCTAAAAAGAGTATGGGTTAGTACCTTACCAATACAAGGGGGCACTCATAGAGTGGAAGGTATCTCTGATAGGCACAAATGGATTATTATAAATTGGCATAGGTAAAATGAAATGTCCCCCTCTGGTGTGTGTTGCATGAACATTTTGCCCTATGTTAAAGATAAGGGTTTTTTTTCCCCAACACGATCCCATTCACAGATCACCTCCAAAGTTTAATGGTTTCTTTCCAGGCCCAGGCTACACCTCTCCACCAAGTTTGATTAAAACCAGATTAGTAGTTTTTGGGTAATCCTGCTAACAGGAAAAAAAACTTAAGACATACTTTAAGCCTTTAATAACTTAAAAGTCCTTTAATAATTCCTTTCCTTTAATTCCTGCTCCAAAATATCATGAGTTCCAGGCCCATATACCATCTCTCCATGGTTTGGTTAAAATTAGTTCATTACTTTTTGTGTAATCTTGCCAACAAATAAACACACAAACAAACATACAGTGGTGAATACATAACCTCCCCAACCAAGCAGCAGAGGTAATATGCCTAGGCTTAGGGACCAGGTATAATGGAGTTTTGAATCTCCTGCTGAACAACTAAATAGAAACTGAAGAGAGCATCACATTTAAAAATTAAAATAACCATGTATTGTTAAAAATATTAAGGATTACAAGACAACCCTATTAGTTATACATTTTGTCATTTTTAAGGCTTTATTTAAAAAAAAATCCAAACATTTTAAATAAAAAAAAAATTACCTTAGAAAACTCTGCTTTACTGTATATATATATTTTCTCCTCTTCTTTTCTTGTATCATGCATCTCAAATACTCTTTAATGGATTAAATATGTATATACATATTCATATAGAATATGAAGCTAGACTGGTGTGTGAATTGTGCATATAGCATATAACATAAGGGACAGTTGGACATGAAATTGTTTCTACACATTCAATACACTAATTCAATCATTGTTCTTATCAGTGATCAATTTGATATCTTAGTGTAGTTTTAAGAATCCTGGGTCTTAGGTGTCTATGTTTTTTATATAGTCTCCATTTTTGTGTGTAGAATACCCGTTCAGTGATCATGCCAAGCCAGCTGGAGGGAGCAATGGATGCTATGATCCGTGTGTTCCACAACTATTCAGGTAATGAAGGAGACAAATTCAAACTGAACAAAGGCGAGCTGAAAGAACTTCTGAACAGTGAGCTCAACAACTTTCTTACAGTAAGACCATCACACACATGCGTGCACACACACATGCAAGCACAAGCTCACACACACACACACACACACACACACACACACACACACACACACACACACAGAGAGAGAGAGAGAGAGAGAATGCATCTATTTACTTGTTTAAAAACACTAATAAAATACTACCTGAGCCTGAATTGGACATGCTTGGAAAAATTAATTTATGTATTTACTTACTTTTCAAAATTTAGGTAAAGAAAACTCACATTTAAAACTACGGTTCATTCAAAATTCATGTTAGAATTTTAAGCAATTAAAAATTCAAAGAATTAAACATTTGTGGGCAAATAAAAGACGACATCCATGATAAAAGGGTAGATCGCAGAGTGTACTATGATAAACGCTTGCTCTCTATGACGGCACAAGACGATCTGGCAACGGGACCAAAGAAATACGGGCCTTTTATCCTCGGGAGGAAATGGGGAACAGGTGAGATCATCAGGGCAGAGGCTGCAATCAAAGCACACACACACAAGAGGAGAGAACAGATCAACAGACAGGCATGACCCTTAATCCTCTGACGGGACATCACAGTACCCACCCCCCCCTTAGGGCCGGCTCCTGACGGGCCTGGTGTCTCTGGATGGTGTCTGTAGAAGTCGTCGATTAATGTGTGGTCGACGATGAAACTTGCGGGTATCCAGGAGCGCTCCTCAGGTCCGTAGCCCTCCCAGTCCACCAAAAACTGTCTCCCCCGACCCCTCTTGCGTACAGTCATAAGCCTCTTGACCGCGTAGACCGGTCCACCCTCCCATCTTGGGGCTTGGTGGGTGGCACCAGATGGCTCTCTTAGATAGGTTTAAGCTTGCTAACATGGAAGGTCAGGTGTATCCGTAGGGACCTGGGGAGTTTAAGCTGGACAGAGACAGGGTTAATCACCTTAGACACCGGGAACGGACCAACAAACTTGGGGGCTAATTTCCTGCTGTGGACATGTAAGGGAAGGTCCTTGGTGGAGAGCCAAACCTTCTGGCCGGGTGTGTAGGTAGGTGCCGGCCAACGATGACTTCCGCTGCTGTCTTCATTCAGGACTGCCCCCTAAGGAGCATTTGCCTGGCCGCATGGATCCTTGGATCTGGAAAACCTGAGAGATCAGGATGCGGGCAGTCTCTTTGGTTGAAGGCAGCTTGGGTAGGGGGATGAAGTAGGTCAACTTGGAGAAGCGATCGACCACTGTCATCACCACCATGTTGCCTTTCGATGGGGGCAGGCCCATGACGAAGTCCAGGGAGATGTGTGACCACGGTCTGTGTGGCACGGGTAATGGCTGAAGGAGACCCATCCGGGCCTGTCTCGAAGTCTTGCTTCTGGCGCAGACAGAGCAAGCTGCGACGTACTCCACCATATCCTTGGCGAGGGAAGGCCACCAAAACCATTGCCTGACCACAAACAAAGCTCGCTTGACCCGAGATTGACAGGATAGCAAGGACGTGTGTGCCCAATGTATCACATTGTGCAACGCTTTCGGTACAAAAAACCGGTTGCAAGGACAGCCCTCTGGGGTGGTTACCCCTGACTAGCCTGCTGCACCTCATCTTCTATCTGCCAGGAAACCGCTCCTACCACACAGTCGGGAGGTAGTATGGATTCAGGTTCCTTGGCAGCCAATTCTGATTCATATAGGTGGGACAGGGTGTCAGGTTTGGTGTTCTGAGAGCCAGGCCTATAGGAGAGGGTGAACCGAAAACGACTGAAGAAGAGGGCCCACCTGGCTTGCCACGAGTTTAATGTTTTGGCCGACCTGAGGTACTTCAAGTTCTTGTGATCTGTCTACACCAGGAAAGGCTGATCTGCCCCTTCTAGCCAATGTCTCTATTCCTCCAAAGCAACCTTGATGGCCAGCAGCTCCCTGGTTCCCCACTTCGTAGTTTCTTTCTGCCGGTGACAACTTGCGGGATAGGAAGGCACATGGGTGAATCCGGTAGTCTTTGAGGGACCGCTGGGACAGAACCGTCCCCACACCTACATTGGATGCATCCACTTCCACGATAAACTGAAGCTTGGGATCGGGTATCGCTGTGGTGAACAGCTTCTTTAGTCTCTGGAACGCCCGCTCAGCTTCTGGACTCCACTGAAAAGTGACCTTGGGAGAGGTTAGTGCATGTAGTGGCGCCGCCACGGAACTGAAATCACGAACGAACCTCCGGTAAAAATTGGCGAACCCCAGGAATTGCTGTACCTTCTTTTGTGACGTGAGGGGTGGCCAGTTAGAAACAGCACTAACCTTCTCTGGGTCCATCTGTACGTGGTTAGGGGACACGATGAGTCCCAGAAACGAGACTGTGGTGGCGTGGAATTCGCATTTCTCCTCCTTCACGAACAGTTTGTTCTCCCACAAGCGACTCAGGACCTGGCGGACGTGACGCTGGTGGATGGCAAGATCAGGGGAGTCATCCAGATAAACCAAGACAAAGTCATTTAAGTACTCACGCAACACCTCGTTGATAAAGCCCTGGAAGACGGCGGGGCATTGGTCAGCCCGAAGGGCATAACGAGGTACTTACAGTGGCCCGTGGGAGTCTTGAGCCCGGTCTTCCACCGCGCAGATCATGACCAGGTGGTATGCGTTCCACAGGTCCAGCTTGGTGAAAACTCAGGCCTGTTGGAGCAGCTCAAAGGCGGAGGAAATGAGAGGAAGCGGGTACCGTTCATTCAATGCGTGATAGTCTATGCATGGCCGAAGCGAGCCATCCTTCTTTTCCACAAAAAAGAACCCTGCTCCCGCAGGCGACGAGGACGGGCGGATGATGCCGACTTGCAGCGAGGCTTCTATGTACTCGTCCATGGTCTTCTTCTTGGGGCCCGAGAGGGCATACAGTCGGGCCTTGGGGATGGGAGCTCCCAGCAAGAGGTCTATCGCGCAGTCCCAGGGCCGATGGGGTGGGAGAGACATGGCTCTGGATTTGCTAACCAAACCTCCCTCAGGTCATGGTAGCACGGAGGGACTCTTGATAGGTCGGGGTAGTCACTAAGGCCCGGTTCCAGCTCAGGGTTAGCCTTCCCTTCCAGGGATCTGTGAGCAGAAAGGGATGAGGCAAGATAGGATGATCTACAAGTGGGGTCCCAGCTCCTAATCACCCCCTTTTCCCAGATTATGTTAGGGTTGTGAGCTCTCAGCCACGGAAACCCTAGTACGAGGGGATGATGCGTACAGCTTAGGAGGTGGAAGGAGATAGATTTAGTGTGGGTTTCGCCAATAGACATGAGGTTCTCTGTCCTGTGGGTGACCTGGCTTAACAGCTTGTTGTTCAGAACTCGGGCAGTGACAGGCTGAGTGAGTGGTTCCTCCTTGATACCCAATCTCTTGGCCAAGAAACAATCCATTAGGTTTTCATCGGCCCCTGAGTCAATAAATGCCTGCATGGGAATAGCTTTACCCTTGATTAGCAGAGTAACAGCAGTCAGTGTGCAGGGGGGAAATGTGTGGATGTGTCTTGGCTTACCCGTGTGCTCCTCAAGCCCCGTGAACCGGATTTCTTGGCTGGACACGAATCCGCTCGATGACCGGTTTGCCCACAGTAATAGCACCCTCCCTCATTCTGGCGGTGTTGGTGCTCTTCTGGGTTTAGCTTGGTGCGTCCCAACTGCATTGGCTCCTCCTGAACGGGAGGGGGCACTCGCTCAGCACTCGGCGGCGAAGAAACCAGAGACCCATGATGAAACTCCTGGCGTGCAAAGGTCCCCCTGGCGGCTCGGCGACGTTCCGACTCCCTCTCCTGAATCCGATTATCGAACTCAGCCGGAGTCTCATGTGGGGCTAGGTGGTCCTTGATCTCTTTGTTTAGCCCGCTGACGAAGGTGTCTTTCACAAGTCTGAAACTTGGTACCCCAGCTCATTTTCAGTTGAATTCAATTCAATTTTATCTGTGTAGCTTTTTTTCTTTTCTTTTTTTTTTTTTTTACAACTGATATTGTCGCAAAGCAGCTTTACATAGTAAAAACAAATTTGATAAAGAATTTAAACACTTCTCTATAAAACCTACACATTCCGTGCAATTGTGGCAAGGAAAAACTCCCTCAGACGACATGAGGAAGAAACCTTGAGAGGAACCAGAACCAAAAGGAAACACATCCTCATTGGGGTGAAACCAGATGAAAATACAAACCATGCAGCAGAAACTTCACTATAGTTTAACATGATGTCTAGCTGATTATTTTATAACTAATGGTAATCGTAGTGCTAAATCATTTTAGTAAAAGAGTTTGTATCACCAGCAGTGCAAAGTCATCTTCACAGTTTCTGAGTTTATATTAAGGTCCATATGGATTATCTTCAGTCGGAGCCAGGGACTTCTAAGATGAGAACTCCAACCAGTAGTAGCACATCAGCACTATAAAATCTAAAAGTTGGCTTTACTTAAAAAAAAGCTTGCAAACTCACTGCCTTAAAAAACTAAGTAAAGTAAACTTAAGTGAATTAGGTGAGTTAAAGTAACTTGGTTGTGAGTGTGCAGAACTTTAATTAACTTGGTTATTGTGTGTACAGTACCTTAAGTAACCAAGTTACTTTAAGTACTGCTCAACCACAATAAATAATTTATTTTAATTCACCATCTTAAATTTACTTTATGTAGTTTTCATGAAGCATTGAGTTTGCATGTAATTTTTTTTAAGTAAAACACATAATAATTTATCTATAAATACATTCTGTAAACTATAACCACCCCCTAAAACCTTGTACTGAGAACACTCATTGGGTTGCTTCAGCAGCTACATTTATTGTCAAACGTGACTCTCCAGCACAAAACCAGTCACTTGTGTCAATTTTTCAAAATTGAGTTGTTTTTCACACATACAATGCATTACCTCATTTATCTCAAAATCGGGTCATATGAAGTCTGACTGGTTTTGTGCTGGTGGGACACATTTAGGGACAGGTTGCGGTTGTGGCAACAGGTCACTAATTGTGCCTTCTTGCTCTCTATAAAGTGATAGGTGATGAGTTTGGATTCAGACTTGGCAGTGCAGTCATGGGTGAGCAGCGTGAACAGCAGTGGGCTAAGGATGCACCCTTGGGGGGCACCTGTGCTTAGCCTGATGGTACCTGATGTTCTGCTGTGCACTGGCTGTGCTCTTTTATTAGTTTTGATTATTAGTTAACGGAACACTCCAGGATCAAATGAATATGCTGTTAGGCACATAAATGTTATTCACTTTAACACCTACTCAAGATCATTTTGGGGCACCAGTTGTTAAAAAAAAAGAATTATAATAACTAGAAAAATTTCTGAATAAATTTTGAGATGTGGCTGCAGCTACTGCCAGAAAATACATGAAAACTGGTGTGCTGAACTGTAGAACACAGAAAAATTCCTCACAGTTTACACAGGTTTCTAAGTAGCTGTGTCAAAACAGGTGGTGATAAATCAAAGAATCAAAGCATATATGCTTTAACTGTAACCATTATTGTGGGGTTTAAGCCCAGCTGTATACCAGGGCTATTCAATTAATTTGGAATGAAGGCTGGGTCATAAAAACAATCCCAAATGAGGGGAGGAGAGTGGATACCTCAAAAGGTGATTGGTCCACTATATCAGGTTGTGACCGAGTGAAGCGGGGCAAACGAATTTGAATTTTGTTAGCTGAGAGTGTTAAAACTAATTTAAATAAAGTATTAATACAAAGAACAAAGGTGTTGTTAAGATACTGGGCAGTGGGTAGAAAAATCTTATTTCTCTTGAAATAATAAAAATGGATTTTTGGGGTTTTGGAAAATATTATATATTACTCTTCATATATTGTATTTTGTAAATGCATAATAACATTAGTACACTGTATTATATCAAGACATAAGGGCCCAAAGCATTTCTACATTCAAACCATTAAAAATACACCACGCTGAGTAATCAGTCCAGGTAAGCAGACATTTAGAATTTATAACTAATAGACAACATCCACTTCACACAACTGTACCAACAAAAACAACAGGAGTGTAGTGTGGTATTAAATACTATAAAAATGTTTGAATATTACACTGCACCACATTTACCAATATCTTCTCATGTTTTTTCTTAAATTTGTTCTTAAGCAAATTTGTAAGGCAAACCTTCGTCAGATTCACAATTTGTTTTCCTAAACCTCAAATTTGTTCAAAGCTGTGTTCTTAGAATGGCGAATCCCACTGTCTTTATAAATTGAAAGCGCATGTTAGTTGCTTTAATTAGTGTACCTTTATTGTTGTTGGAAGGTAAATTATTTGAAAGCTTACTGATGAGCCATGCATCTCTGGCAGCTCCCTTGTTTCAAGCACATACCCACAGAACTGTTCTGTAAAATATATAAATCATATGCACCTTCTCGGAAAAACTCATTTACAGATGTTTCTGGGAGTTGTAGATAAGTTGGACATCAATTAATTGCTACTGATTACGATGTATGTATGGGAATAGAACAGGAGAGGGCGTGCGCGTGTGTGTAGTCTTCTGCACCTATAAAGTTGGCTAGACCAGCAACGGAATGAACTCCTCTCTTTACTGGGAGCTGTCAGTGTTCAGTATAGAGAAATCTAGCCTGGCCATTAGATTTATAATCTCCAGGACTCGTGGGAGGGTGCAGCTGATATATGCCTCTTATATACCCACCCAGTCTCTAAGCTCCCTCTAAAATGAGCGTACCATCCGTATCGAGCTTCCTGACCTGGACACTATATACAGCAAGTGGTGCTGGACCAAGGCCAGGAAGAT
>JAQMYF010000026.1:18360895-18372082 GCA_030014195.1 Neosilurus mollespiculum | reverse complement strand
TTGTTACTTTGATAGTTTATTCTTTACATTTTGGACAGTCGTACTAAGCATTTCACTACATATTGTACTGTGTATAACTTGTATGTGACAAATAAAATTTGAATTTGAATTTGAAATGTCCCTGTGACCAAAAAGACCAAAGCACATGCCTGAACATGTGGGACACTGGTTTGGAGCATTGGGTATGGGCCAAGTACTAGTGTTGCACAGCTCCATGAGAACAGCTCTTGGTAGCCAAACCCATCTTATAAGATATTTGTTGGTGTGAATAAATTAGTGTGAGCTTCAAAGATGCATTCCCTCCTAAGTGCCTGAGCTGTAACGTATTTTGCTAGGAGTGAAAATTGTGCAAATCAAACGCTGGTTTGCATGTACATTCCGGCTCTCTGTGTTCACAATTATGGATATCACACTGACTTTTGCGCCACCTTTTGAGTCTATAATGACAGTCGGCACACCTACAATAGCAAAATGTGCACTATATTTACACTTCACTTAAACTTGAGTTTTAAACACAGTTAAAGCTACATGTCACCCTTAACACACATAACCGTGCTGTGTGGCTTTGGTAGCCAAACACGAGAGAGGCTCAGAGTTTGCACATGCGCAGACAAGATGCGAACATGGCTTATTGCACTCTGTTCCCACCACTGGCTCCTAGGTAAGGTTTTGCATTCCCTTTTTGTTTACTTTGCTTTGTGTTCCCTTGTTTCAGCTCTTCTTTGTCCTTCTTTTTCTCTTTCTTGCGTCTCTCCACATGGCAGATCACGTGTCATCACAATTTATCACAACTGTAGGCCATTCTGTTCATTCTGTGTAGGCCCACTACACCTTCCAATCAGTTATACTCTTTTAGACAGGTTTTTGTTCGACATCAGCTCGATCCAAGTCATACTGTTTCTTACAAGCATTTTTTCTAAAACTGATTAATGTGCTTAATGACACACCCATCTTCTTTCATTTTAAAGTATTTTAGTTTTTTCATCTTTGAGAACTCGTCTTGTTATTGCATCCCTTACTGGTGTTTGGTCTGGTACAAATTTCCACTAGTCATACAGCTGGCTGTCCACTTATGACCACTGCATTCCAGCCTTTTCAAATATGTTACACATTTTGGCTCAGACACATACCATGGAGAGGATGGTTACATCGGCTACAGCAAGTTTAGAAGGTGATATATGGTCTTCAAATGCAGAATGCTTTCTTCCTCTTTGTCAATGTTAGTAATGCTGTAATCTCCTGTCCTTTGACTCCTACCTAACTTCCTAACCATCCTTCCACCTTATTTCATGCCCCCTGTGGTGTCCTTTATGTATGTGGATAAAAGCATGGAGCTGTCTGTTCATCCTGTGGTTCTGAAGGGCAACCATCAGTGCACAGCATTGTGTGTTCAGCTCGTCTGTGCTTTGACTCCTCCCCCATTTATTATTCTGATGTGCCGTCACCTGTTAGGTTGATGTGACCTTTGGAGATGGCATATCAAGCTAGCCTGTGCTTTCTGACAGCATGATGAGGCCTCTCACATCCATCTGCATCCATCCAACATCAGCACTTTACTTTGCAGTGACATTTGAGTGCTGCTTATGTCTGTAATCTGATAGTTATTCATAGACTGGACTGGGCACACATTCAGGAAGGAAAATGGTGGTTTGACCTATTCCTCTAAACTTGGATACAAGCTCCTTCCTTCTAAGCCTCCTCTTTTTGTGTCACAGTTTCATCAAATCCCAGTCAGTACTCATTGATCTCAGTCATCTGAATATTGACTCATGCTTCACATTACCACATTGCTATGTGAATGACCATTGCCTGCATTGCTCTCTTTGATTTCCAATTTTTTTTAAGTTTGACCTGTCGATACCGATTTTTGCCTGTTCTGATTTAATTCAATTTATATTTTAAATTTCAACTGCACTTTATCTGTAATGATGATGATAATGATGACAATGTTAATAATAATAATAATATTCATCATCATCATCATCATCATCATCATCATTACTTTATCTTTAATTATTTCTCTACATCATTACGTTATCTTTTATGATGATGAACATGATATTATCTTCTTTACATGTAAGTGGATGAGATTGAGGGTGGCACAGTGGCACAGTGGTTAGCATGTCTGCCTCACAACAAGAAGGTCCCAGGTTTGATTTCCGGTCTTGGGGCATTTCTGTATGCAGTTTGCATGTTCTCCCCATGCATGTGTGTGTTTCCTCCCACAGTCCAAAAACATGCACAGTAGGCTAATTGGCTGTTCCAAATTGCCCCTAGGTGTAAGTGTGTGTGTGTGAATGGTTGTATGTGTGTTGGCCCTGCAATGGTTTGGAAACTGTTCAGGGTGTACCCTGTCCTTGCCCAGAGTCGGCTGAGAGGAGTGCCAGCCTCCCCACGACCCAATTAAGATTAAGCGGCTTAGAAAATGAATGAATGGTTGGAACTGAAATTTAATCAGAACGCTTCAATGGAATCCTCTTTTTGATATCTGCATTGTGTCGCAATCAGGGAAAGAGGCAGGATGCAACTGCAGATAAAAATGCAGTAATTTAATAAATGGTATAAATGAAGCAGAAAGCATGATATAAAAACAGTCACAAGAGGATACAGGTCAGGAGATAAGGTAGGAATATATATTTTTATTTTATATATTATAAATATATTCTATTTTATATATTCTATATAATATATTTTCCCTGAGGGAGACATCCCAAAGGGATCAATAAAGTTAAGTCTGTGTCTCTCTCGAAGTCTATATTCTATATTTTTTCATATAGTGAGCAAACATTATCAAAGACAAAGACAGAGGCTTTGTCAAGATACAAAACCAGGTCAAACACAGATACAGTCGATATAGAAAATAATCACCCCCTTTAAAAATTCACATTTTGTTGCCCTATGACTTGAAAAGAAGACACACACAAAAATATGTTTTATTTACTCAGTTCAACTTACAGTGCAACAGTCAAGTTGAAGATATATTAACAGTTCTGAAAAAAAATTAATATTATGGGGCTATATTTACTTATTGTAATCAGAAGAAATAACTAAATGGATTTGGTATATATGCAGAGAGATGATGATACTTAACAGGGAGTCTAAGTCTTAAGTACTCTGCTGTAAATATGCTTGAATGTGCCACAGCTGTGCTGTGTTGCAGGGTGAGCGCAGCTTTTGCCACACATGCTGGAAAGTCAGTCTCACTAACCTGGAAGTAGTGCAGTGAGACAAGAAGCACTGCAGATTGAACCAAGTAGTGCGAGGACAGAGAAGTAAATGTGACACATTGTGCTACCTTCAGTAACCACTTAATTCTTCAATGGATCGTAGTGATATAAGTTGTTTTCATCAAGTATTAATTAAAAATGTCAATAAATCAAATGGGGCAGTGGTGGCCCGGTGGTAGGGTGCTGGCTTACTGATCCGAAGGTCAGGGGTTCATGCCCCACTATCACCAAGTTTTCACTTCTGTCTAACTGGGTTATCAAAGGACAGCCATATCTCACATTGTCTGTGGTGAGAGGCATGTAAAAGAACCATTGCTGTTGTTTGTAAAGAGTAGGCCGTTGGGTTGTCATGTTTGTCTATTACGCATTATCTGTTCAATACATAAATATTTTCTTATGGTTAAAACCTTACCAATTATTGTCACAAGGACAAAATCTAAATAATCTGTTGCTCTTTGTCTCTTTCCTTCTTAGTCACAGAAGGACCCTATGCTTGTGGAGAAGATTATGAATGATCTTGACTCCAATGAAGACAATGAAGTTGATTTCAATGAATTTGTTGTACTGGTGGCAGCACTGACTGTTGCTTGCAATGACTTCTTCCAGGAAAAGCAGAAAAACAAATGAGAGTGCAGAACTTCACATTTTGTAAAATAGACATGTTATAATACTGCACCAAAACATGCCTTGTTAGCTCGTGATTGTAAATGTGCTATAGTGTGTATGTCCTTGTATGCATGACTGTGTGCATTGTGTTTAGGTGTATCTGAATCAAAAATCAAATTTGATAACTTTTTCCTTGAAATCTGATGTACAAAGTTATTGATTTTTCATTCAGTTGAATACTTTATTGTACCGCATTGATGTGTACCCATGCCAAAACAGAGTATACCTTTTGTGTGAATTGGTTTGTCATAGATTCCATTTAGCAGTAACAATTGCTCTTAATAATTGTCAGTAAAATAGTATGTAATATATTTAATAAAACCTGTTTGTGCTGAACAGTTTCGAGTTATGTTCAGTTTGTGTTATAGTAGATACCATTTCACAGAGAATCCAAAACGATTAGAATTGTTTTGTTTAGTCTAAAATGGCTATACACTTTTACGTGGTAACTATTAATAATAACTATGGACTGAAAATAAAAGTATGAAATTATAATTAAAAAAGTTAACAATAGGGCAAAAGGTGGCATAGTGGCTAGCACTTCTGCCTGACAGCAAGAAGGTCATGTGTTTGATCCACATTCCCAGTGAGGTCGTTTCTGTGTGGAGTTTGAATGTCCTCCTTGTGCTTGTGTGAGTTTCCACAGTGTGCTCTGGTTTCCTTCCACATTAGGCTAACTGGATTTTTTGATTGCCGCTAGGGGTGAATGTGAATGGTTGTTTTTGTTTGTGTGTGTGTGTGTGTGTGTGTGTGTGTGTGTGTGTGTGTGTGCGTTTTCCCTGCAATTATCTGGCGATCTGTTGAGGGTGAACCCCGCCTTTACACAAAGTAGGTTGGCATGGGTTTTTAGCTTCCCCATGACCCCGAGTTAAGGAATTTGAACAACATTCAACAATGAAAAGCTAAAATTATTTTTATTTATTTGATTATTTGTGCCTGCCATATAAACTGTTGTTTAATCTGGGAATATGTTATTATCAAATGTCTAACAGAGTAGTTCGTACCACAATATGGTGCAGAGAGAGAGAGAGAGAGAGAGAGAGAGAGAGAGAGAGAGATTGCTACACTGCATATTGTGTTTTATGATGTAATATCTGAAATAGTAGCAGTAAGTGCAACTGTTCATCATGGAGACCTACTTGATCATTATTTATGTTCAAGGTTATGGGAAACATTTAGAAATGTTGTAATAACTATATAACAGTAACCCATGCACCAACTTTTATCATATGGCTGGACAATATGAGGCTATAGCAAGAGGTAGCCAATGTGGAAGCACAGTATTCCATACACTGTATCTGCATTTTTTGGATATTTCTGAAATACCTGATTTCATAATTGATTATTGGTTTGCTTCTATAAAAGAATTTCAATGGAATTGAAAACTACCTATGTCCCCCGGAAACACAGTGTTCTACAAATATGGCTATCACTGATTACACTTCCCAACACCCATGAGCATCAAACAGATAAATGTGCGCTGTGTATATGTCTGAACTTACCAGTCATTAATTTCTTTGTATTGTTATTCTGGTTTTGACATTGTTCTGTAACTCGTTTGTGATTTAGCATTTTACCTAAGTATTGATGTTTGTTGATCGCCTGACTATTGCCTGTTTTTGGATAATTTTTTTGAACATTGTTTAAGATTTGTTTGCCAGTCCCATAATAAAAACTCACACTGTATTTGAATCTGTCTTTGCCTCCATCTCATGACATATACCAACCAACATGTGACTGATGGGTAGTATTTGGACCAACAGTTTTATTTTTATTTATTTTTTCACATTTTTTAAAGTAAAAAAACAGAAGTCCCCTGTCCCAACAGTATATATCATCCATGTTGTGAAAATATGCTTGCATATTTACCTCAGGCACCCTGCTTAATCAGTCAGGCTGTGAAACAACTAATCACAACAACAGGTTATACATTTATTTTTCTTTTTACTGGAGCAATTTACAGTATGGTACAACATCTTATTCCTTGAATGTCATTGTATTTCTTAATGTAGTGTGCTGACCTAAAAAAGCATGTAGACAGGTAGGCAAAAAATAAAAATAAAAAATTAAACTGACAAATAAAAATCTAAAAAAGTGTGATGTGCAATTGTATTCAGTCCCCCCGAGACAACATTCCATTATAGCTCTGGCTGTATATTTAGGGTTTTTGTCCTGCTAGAGTAGCTGTCCAGGGTGTACGCTGCCCTCGCCCAGAGTCGGCAGAGATGGGCGCCAGCCTTCCCGCGACTTTAATTAGGATTAAGCGGTTCAGAAAATGAATGAATGTCCTGCTCATGTCTTTTACAGACTCTAACAGGATTTCTTCCAAGATTGACATGTATTTGGCTTCATCCATCTTCCCATCAACTCTGACAAGCTTTCCTGTCCCAGCTGAAGAAAAGCATCCCCACAGCATGATGCTGCCACCACACACAGCATTTTGCACTTAGGACAAAAAGTTAAATTTTGGTGTCATCTAACCAGAGCACATCCTTCCACATATTTGTGCTGTCCCTCACATGGCTTGTCACAAACTGCATACAGGATGTCTTATGGCTTTCTTTCAACAATGGATTTCTTCTTGCCACTTTTCTTTAAAAGCCAGATTTGTGGAGGGTATAACTAATAGTAGTGCTGTTGGACAGAATATTCCCATGAGCCGTGGATATCTGTAGCTCATCCAGGGTTACCAAAGGCCTCTTTACTGCTTCTCTGATCAATGTTCTCCTTTCCTGGGCTGTCAGTTTACATAGATGTCCCTGTCTTGATAGGTTGCAGTTGTGCCATACTGCATTTAAGGATTATGAATTGAACAGTGCTCTGTGAGATATTCAAGTCTTGGGATTATTTTTATGATCTAACGCTGCTTTAAACTTTTCCACAACTTTATGCCTGACCTGTCTGGTGTGTTCCTTGCTTCAAGATGCTGTTTGTTCACTAATGTTTTACACATTTTCTAACAAACTTCTGAGGTCTTTACAGAACAGCTGTATGCATACTGAGATTAGATGACACACACATGGACTTTTTAGTTGACTTCTGAAGGCAATTGGTTGCACTGGATTTCATTTATGGGTATCACAATTTTCAGATTTTTACTTGTCATCCCATTAAAATCTATTTATGTTTGTGGTTGTAATGTGCAGGATAATCCTACTCTGCCTGCATTCTCAACCAAAATATGTAGGATTATTTAATTAATTCTAATATGTCAGTATTATCCATTAAAATATGTTGGAATATATTTATTCATATTATATACCTGCATTATCCACCAAATAATGTAGGACTAATAGTGCTGATCGATTATATGTCACCACTTTCTGTGTTGCTTTCTACATAGTACACACATTGGGCTAAGAAGGACAAACATCTGTTCTACTGCATTGAGACAGTATGTGAGTCATGGCAAGTTCTGGAGAATGTTGCTGATATCAGTTAACATTCTGTTTGTCAGCTGAGAAGATGGCTGGAATGCAGGAGGCTACAAGTCACGGAAAAGGTTCGCCTTTGAAATGACTATTTTATAACTGGTCAGTGTACATGTTTTGTTTACATTCATAAGACACTGGTAAATAATTAGGTTAGGTTATACTGAGTTAGGTCATAGCTGTTAGCACATGCTTATTTGTACCGGCACATAACATGTAGCCATTTAATTTACCAATAAATAAGCTGTTTATTTTAAAATCAGACACTCATTATAAATAATTATATCACTAGAAAATCATGTGTGCTGTGTGCTTGTTAACCATTTAATTCTACTGCAAACAAATAAGTCCACAGTTCAGAACTACAGAACTCATATATAAATCATCAGAATGTAGTCATAGTTATAACTTTTTTAATATTTAACCATGTTCAAACACTGAAAATTTTAATGTTGAGCTTCACTCAACTGGACTCACATTGAGCCACACAAAGATCAGGCTTACACAGCAACATTTTAAAGTTAAAATTAAATAGAAAACTTGGCCAACCCATGCGAACACTTTCATTTAGGCAGGATTTCACTGTTATTTCTTGCACCAATGCAATGTTCCAATATCCAATATCCTATGGAATAATTACAGGACTCCAGAGACTGGTAGGCTTTCATCTGCTCCGGTCAATCTGTGTTCGCAGTTAGTTCACAATATCTGCAAAATATACTCGGCCATAAATAGACTTGTCCAATAATTCCGTCTTTTGAAGGATGTTAGGGTCATATATCACATAAAGCTATTTTCTCATGATATCTCACGCACATGCACAGAAGCCTGTTCTAAACAGGTCCCCGATCAGTGTTATTGACCTTGGGATCAGTAATCCAGCACCCTACCACCGGGCCACCACAACCCCCCTATTCATTATTAATCGTTATAATGGTGGAAATTTTTCCATACTCATATAAAGTTAAAAACTTAAATTGGTATGAGCAACCTTCACTATATTCTTGAAGAAAATGTCCTCAGCTACCTCTCCAATAATTTTCAATTTGTTTCACTCCAACATTTTTTAATTATCCTATTCATAAATCAATATTCATAATTCGATTAAACACATGGACATTTTCAAAGTCCTTCACAAAGAAACTTTGACAAGATTCTTGTAGAACTTCTCGTCAGGTATCTCTAAAATTATTTTCAACATGTTTTACTGTGGCCTTTTTTAAATAATCCTATTTAGAAATCAGGCAGCACAGTGGCGTAGTGATTAGCATGTCCGCCTTAGTAAGAAGGACTTGGGCTTGAGTTCTGGTCTAGGGCATTTTTGTGTGGAGTTTGCATGTTCTCCCCATGCTTGTGTGGGTTTTCCTTTGAGTATTCTGGTTTCCTCCCAAAGTCCAAGGCTAATTGGCTGTTCCAAATTGCCCATAGGTATGAATGTGAGTGTGAATGGATGTTTGTGTGTGTGTATGTTGGCCCTAATGAATAGGATTAAGGTGTCAGGCAAAAGAGTGAATGTAAGCAGGTATTCTTAAATCAAAATAATTTTATGTAAAATAAAAAATCTAATTGTTATGAGTAACTTCTACTTCTTTTAGAACATGCCCACAGCTGTTTTTAATGTGGCATTTTTAAATAATTCCATTCATAATTCAGAAGCATTCAACATTCTGGTATACGAGTGGGCATATTCAGTCTTATAGAATAAAAAATATTCTAATTTTCAGATATCTCCACCAGATTATTGAAGAACCTGTACTCAGCTGCCTCTTAAATGATTCTCAACTTGTTTTACTGTGGCATTTTTTAATAATCATATTTAGAATCAATAAAACTTTCCACCCGGAAAAAGTCAAGAACATGAAGTGCTTATCTCAAGCATACACAGTTCACAAAACATCCAGTAGATGGCAACCTTGCAATACATATTATTCACTGAGAAATTAATATAGTACGTACAAAGTCTTCAAAGGGTAAACATACACAACTAAGACTAAAAACTCACAAAGAATCAAACACAGGGGTAATAAGCCACAAATACAATACTCATAAAAAAACTGCCACATATATATATATATATATATATATATATATATATATCATACTTCATATAAGTCCAGACTAAGTGCTGTTTAGAAGACCACTATGAGAGAAAAAAGTGCAAGGACTCAGTGTCCCTTGCCCAGATGTGAGTTTCCGGGGTCCCCTCATGAAGCCAGGCCTGGGGGAGGGGCACGAAGGCGAGCGCCTGGTGGTTGGGCTTCTGCCCGTGTAGCCCGGCTGGGCCCAGCCCAAAAAGGAAACATGGGTCTGCCCTCCTATAGACCCACCATAGGGATCGAGTGCAGTGTGAGCCAGGTGGCAGCCGAAGGTGTGGTTCTGCTGGACCGATCCTAGACTACTGACTCTGGCTCTTGGGCCATTCCACCTTTCTGCCAGGGAGGGAGCCTGAGCTGGTGCGCGAGGATAAGAGATACCAACTAGATATAGTCGGGCTTTCCTCGACTACCAATCGCACCCTGGGGACACAGAGGCATTTTCAGACCAGCCGAGAGACATAGTTCCTTGCTTAATGCGATAACGTGATGAGGTGTATATTTTAGTACTAAGATACATTTTAAGCGAGATAAAATAATGATCTAAAATAATGAGCTTGGGCTCTGAGCTTGGGCTCTGGAATCACCCATCTTGAGAGGGGCTGGACCTTATTTCATTCTGGAGTTGCTCATGGGGGGTTGGCGAGTCAGTGTGGGCATCCTTGTTACACCCCGTCTCGGTGCCCACACATTGGGGTTCTCCCCGGTTGACGAAAGGGTAGCCTCCCTCCACCTCCAGGTGGGGGGACAGGTCCTGACTATTGTTTCTGCTTACGCACCAAATGACAGTTCAGAGTTTTTGGAGTTTTTAGGGGCTGTGCTAAAGGGCACTCTAGGCCGCAGTTTGATGATCGACTTTGTAGTCTTGTCTTTGGACTTGCGGCCGCATGTTCTGTACACTCGGATGAAGAAAGGAGCTGAGCTGTCAACTGATCACCACGAACTGATCACAACCAAGGCATTGAGGGGTTATGGTTTGGTGGCCATAGAATCTCATCTCTGCTTTTTCGGATGACGTTGTCCTTTTGACTTCATCAAGCCGGGACCTCCAGCTCTCACTGTAGCAATTCAAAGCTGAGTGTAAAGTGGCCGGGTAAAAATGAGCACCTCCAAGGCCGAGGCCATGGTTCTCAGCCGGAAAAGGGTGGAATGCACCTTCCGGGTCTGGAATGAGGTCCTGCCCCAAGTAGAGTAGTTAAAGTATCTCGGGGTCTTGTTCACGAGTGAGGGAAGGATGGAGCGGGAGATCGACAGGCGGATCGGTGCAGCCTCTGCTGTAAAGCTCCCCAACCAGACCCAGGAAGAAGATGAAAATGAAGATATAGATCTTCCTGGGGACACAGAGGCATTTTCAGACCAGCCGAGAGACATAGTTCCTCCAGCATGTTCTGGGTCGAGTAATATCTTAAATTTATATATATAGATATATTAATATCTAAAATTTGACTCAAAGCACTTGGTAGCTTGATCGGGTTCTGTGGGGTCTGATGGTGAGCCAATCATAGTTGATAATTCTGGAAGATTATCAATAAAACTGAGCAGTAGTTGATGTAAAAGTACGCTTAATGCGATAACGTGATGAGGTGTATATATTACTACTAAGATGCATTTTAAGCTAGATAAAATAATGATCTGAAATAGTTTTTGACTGTGGAACTGTGACTATATTTTCAATATTTAATCCAAAATTTATTATTAAATCTAGAGTGTGGCCAGCATTATGAGTGGGTCCTATTAAATTCTGATTTACCCCTACTGAATCTAGAATAG
>JAQMYF010000026.1:18295804-18307688 GCA_030014195.1 Neosilurus mollespiculum | reverse complement strand
TGTGTGTGTGTGTGTGTGTGTGTGTAGATATCTGTATGTATATTTGTATATATATATATATATATATATATATAGAGAGAGAGAGAGAGAGAGAGAGAGATATTTGTAATTTTCTTCTATTGGCACTTTATCTTTATGTTATTCCTTACTTAGTATGGAGCAACTGTGTGCATACAGTTTCCTATGGGATAAATAAAAGTAATCTGATGATTATGATTCTGACACTCAGTGCTGTCTGTAAAAGAAACATAGAACTGTACAGTAGGTTGTATCATTTTCCCCAATATTTCCAAAGTCCTCTGTCCCTTGTCCAAAAGTGTTCCACTTTGGATGGGAATCACACTTGTGAAATTTTCAAAATACTGAAATTCCCATGCACTATACATAAAATAAATATACATAATTTAAAATCCCATGAGAACTGTTTTGTCTTTTTAAATTCACATTTGGCATAATTGTATTGGTTTTCCCTGGTGGCCTGGTGGTAGGGTGCTGGCTTACTGATCCGAAGGTAGGGGGTTAAAGCCCCACTATCAAGTTGTCACTGCTGTAATTGAAATTGATGAAAACAGATTGCAAGGCAACATTTGGTAGTCATGACAAAGTGCTATTTGGTCAATTGAAAATAAAGACTCCCCGAGAAGTAGCTGAGACTTTTAGAAGAGATAGATCGAGCCAGGATATATTTCAAGAATTTGTGGGTTTTCATCATATTTGATAAAAATTTCAGTACCTTGCTGGTCACCCTAAAATTATCTCAGTTATGCTGAACTTTTTACTGGAAACTGTTCTCAAGTATTGTAACAAAATTAACTTAGGGGCACAAAGATTTTCAAACGTTTTTGAAAAAATGATGCACCACAGAGGTTACAGATATTCCCTCATATTTTTTGCTATTTTAAATGATGTGTATTGCTATATATTGACATACCTTTTGGCATACCATAGGCTCTTTTCTGTGACCCAACATGGGTTCTGGGGTAAGCAGCTATTAAAAATGTAAATAAAATGTGGAAATTTTGGGATAAGAAGCAAATGATTTTAAAGAAAAAGTTTGTAGGCAATACTGTAGCAGCCACCCATCAGATCATTAAGGGTGTGAAAAGGGTCCATCCAATATTGCGACAGACACTTGCGTAGTGTGATGCGGTGCACAGAAACCAGAAACACTTCATGGAATAAAGCATCCAGTATGTATGTAACTAAATATGTTCCAAAGATAAAGTTAACATACAATCAAACATCAATTCAATATCAAAGTCTGAAAATAAAGCCATTATTCTTTCGCACAATTTTACTGAAAAGTGTATATCAGTCCTGCTGTTATCAGTCCTGCTCTTCATAACAAAATCGACATAAAGAGAAGTGTATTGGCCGCACACTTCAAAATGTATTTTGGGGTCAGGAAGACACCACTAATGACACTCCACATTTAATTCTCTCATTTAATACACATGACAACATCCAAGCAAATCATCCTTTAACACTCTAGCAACAAATTACAAACATGTCTTTAAAGTAGCAGAAACATGTACTGTAGCTTTAGATTGGACCACATTTTTTTAGGTTCTGCCATGGTGTGTCCTGTGCCACTGATTGCAGTGACAGTGGCAACATTTAGAGCATTTGGCAGACAAAGACAAAGTGTTGCTACTCACTCTGCTCCAAGAAACAAGTTTTTTTTGGGAATCCAACTTCCCTATCAGGGTTTCTATGAAATTCTCACCTGCAGCCATTCAACGATTCAGGTTCGCACTTTTGTAGGCACTCTGTAAATTATAAAAGGAACATTGCTTACAGGTGTGCCTACACAGGGTTTTATGAATCTGAATATTTTTGGTGCACACAAATTTTGGGGTTTTGGTGCAAGTACACTTTTTAGTAAGGATTCTACGAACAGTTGTATATAAATGAGACCCTGCTCATGAAACTGCTTTCAGTCAATTGTCTTATTATTTTTGAGCTTGTGAAAATGGAGGGGCCATGTAAAAAAAAAAAATTAAATAAAAAAAAAAAGAAGGTAAATCCAAGATAGTCAATGCAATATTTTGACAAACCCCTTGATTTACACTTATTCATGTCTATAAGGTTTATGAAGATAGATAGGTGAAAATTTGAGTCAAAGCACTCTTTACAAAAGAAGGTGTAAAAATAAAATAAAAAGAAAAGCTTTCCAAACTCTCCTGTTACACTGAAAAAAATTATATTTTCATCAGCCTTTTTTTTACTTACATTTTTGAAATTCTGCTAAAAATCTGTTTAATAGCTTGCATTAGCCTGCTTGAAAAGACTGCTAATTGTGGTCCGTTTCACTAAAGAGAGAGTCCGAAATTGCGATATGACGTGGACAGTAACACTATACAAATACTAACTAAACAAATCAAATATAATCTACATTTCTGAATAAAATAAAGCTAGGCACATTTTTTTTTTTTCTTTTTTTAAACCTGTCCTGTCCAGCATCATAGCAAGCAGAATTGCAGTCTGGTTGCAGTGTTGTGCCGGAAAAAATTGCTTTTCCAAGGGGAAGTTTATGGGTATAAGTCTTCTGTTGATAATCTGATTCATTTATTTATTTACTGTTGAATTGTGTTATGGAATCTATGTAATCTTGCTGGACTTGACTGGAGGGGACAGAAAAAGAAAGACAGCAAACAGAAGCAAAAGGGAAAGTAAAAAGAAGAAAAAGGAGTAGCAAAAGTATGTTAACCTTTGATTTCAGTATCTGGTGTGACCCCCTTTTGCAGCAATAACTGCAACTAAACATTTCCGGTAACCGTTGATCAGTCCTTCACATCGGCCTGGAGGTAAAATTTAACCCATTCCTTCATACTGAACAGCTTCAACTCAGGAATGTTGATAGGTTTCCTTGCATGAGCTGCTCGCTTCAGGTCCTTCCACATTATCTCCATTGGATTAAGGTCAGGAGTTTATTAACTTTATTCTATTTTAACCATTCTTTGGTAGAACGACTTGAGTGCTTAGAATCGTTGTCTTGCTGCATGACTCACTTTCTCTTGAGATTCAGTTCATGGACAGGTTGTCCTGACATCTTTATTTAGTATTTGCTGGAATTCATTGTTCCATCAATGACGACAATCTGTCCTGGCCTAGATGCAGCAAACCAGGCCCAAACCATGATACTACCACTAACATGTTTCACAGATGGGATAGGGTTCTTATAGTTAGCCAAGATATCAGGGGAGGGAGAGATGGTATACGTTTGCCTCCCTGTCACTTAGACCAATCACCAGCCAATCATGGGCGTCTGTGATTTCATGCATACGAGAGGTCGATAGTGCTTTATTTCCGAATATGTTGCACTGCCCCTGAATATGCATGCGCAGCACCTAAAAAAAAATGCAGGCAACAAGCATCTTGGAGAAAGCACATGCTTGCTCTCCACTCCCTGTTTACTGGTGGTCGCATGATAGGGACATATACTTAATGGGGAATAATCGCCAAAAAAGGAAAAACCAAATGAAATCATTTAAGTCGAAGTCACATTGATCCATCCTGCCAGCCATTAGCTGCAATAGTAAATTATGTAAAACATATCAAGTAAAAACCCTGATGATTTTCAGGGATTTTTTATATGTCTGAAATGTATTAAACAATCAGTACTTGCTCATTTGTGATATGAAAAATGTAATCTGTTTTGATAATGGTATTTATTCATTATTTGTGCCCTAGATAAAATTAGCCATAAAAGGTTTTTAAATTTTTAATATCCAATGTGGTTGTAACATATCGAAATACCTCCACTTCTATATTTTTCTCAGTGGTTGAAACTGGTATATTTAGAAACTCATTAAAAGTTCGAATAAAGTGCTTTTTCACCATTAAAAACATGAAGGCTAAATTGCATAGCTTTCTTTGTATTTTTAGACATTTTGTTAAATTTCTAGGATTTCATAAGTAATTTCATAAACTGTGTGTTTTTTTCCCCTGTCATTTCTAGCCAAGCATTATTTACTCAGGATAATATCTATATAAACCCCTTGATAGCAATCAGATCAGATTGCACCATTGCTGGTTAGTATATATACTAATCAAGTATACTGACATTTATGCCTTACTCTACAATTTTTTTAACTATAGTTTTATAGTTTAACATTGTATTTTTCATTCATTCGGTTAATCATAATTAGGGTCGTGGGGAGGCTGGTGCCCATCTCAGCCGACTCTGGGCGAGGGCAGAGTACACCCTGGCCAGCTCGCCAGGCCATTGCAGACAATTTCATATCATTAGTATTCTTATCTATGTAGTATATATAGTATACCTGCAAAAATGACAATTTTACACTGTGTTAATGATTGAGGAGATATTTATAATGAAAACTGTCCACTGTTACCAGCGAATTTTGCAGCAGGCACATCAAACTACTTAATGTTTCACAAGAACTCAATAAAGTTTATTTTTAAATACATTTTATTCAGCGTTTGCTTTGATATTTCATACCAGATTGATAGTAAAGTGTCAGTTATGGTTAATTTATGTAAAAGTGATATTAAACATGTGAACACAATTAATTTCTACAGTCATAACTTTGCAAAATCATCATTATACAAATGTTAGGCATTGTATATAAACAAAATATTTCTTATGAGAACAGTAATACTAGTTTCCCTCACTTATCTCTTTACTTTTCCGCACATTTCTGATTCATTAAATGGCTTGGTGTTTAATTCTTGTGTTTTTTCTTAGTAATTTTTAAAAGTGTATGATATAAATTTGTATAATGCCAAATGTCAAATAATTTCGGGGGTCCTTTTTTCATCAGATGTCACGCTTTATTTAAATTAGGCCTTAACATAGGCCATTATGCAATTTAGCTCAAAATGTAGCTATGTGGGCAGTGCTCAATATTTATTTAAAGGTTTTGTAGTACAATTAAAAAACAATCATAAAGCAGGTAAAATGATTCCATGGTATAATGCACAAGAAATGGGCAAACATAAAACACTGTGTTATAGTGCCACCATCAGTCTGATCAGCTTGCCTCACTTGCCTGAGTGGTAGGAGGGAGTTCTTTGTACTAGTCTATTTTTATACTACAAATCTGGTGTGCACCTTTTGTTTTAGGATACAAAAGCAATAATAACAATAAAAAATAATCTAACTGTGTTCTGTACAGGTATCCATGTAATCTATAAAACTTTAATAAAACAAGAACTGGTGTGAGAACTGTGAGAACAATAAAAAAGTAAAACTTTCTTTTACCACAAAAGCCATCCGTATATATGGGCAGGCATGTTTATTCCTGGTGGTTGTTTTAATTTGCCATGTGCTTGTCATTTATGATGCTAAATCCGAAATCTTAAGATGGTGTGTAGTGTTTATTTTACTGTGCTGTCATTTCAGCACTGTTTTCAGATTAACAGTTAATTTTAGATGTGCACAGCACACACAAACCACATCTCCCCAGCCCCAGTATCATAAAACCTATCACTCTGGACCGCACAACATCACTTGACGCACAGTCCTGTCATAATATAGCCTTGTATAAGGAGGAATAAAAAAACACTTACATTATAAATCACACTAGGTATAAAATCGCTGAGGTAACCTTCAAACTTGCAAAGATAAACATTAATCCAGACCCTTGTGTACCATGACTTTTGAGGGCCCCACCCTTTGTGTGTGTGTGTGTGTGTGTGTGTGTCTCAGTGTGTAGGCCACCAGTTGTTTGCTAGGTTTATTGCTGTCACTCGGAGAACATTAATCCGGTCACAATTAGGTGTAACTCTGTTTTGATGATAGCCTTGAGCCCTAATCACAAGAACAAATTTGCGCTATATTTCAATTTGCAGATGACATTTTCGCCTGGTAAAAAGGACAATAAATAAAGCGCCTATTTTCTCTGCTGTCACACTGAGATGCCCCAAAATGCACTTAGTGCCGACCCCTCTAATCATGGACTGCATTCAGCACCCACCATAAATCATCACTCCGCAAACACAGTGATTAGGGAGGCCATTTACACATGCGTGCGTGCACTTGCACTCCCCCATCAGCTTTTAACACAGACACCTCCATTCCACTCCATAAGCCAGTGATACTCAACCTACAGTTACATAAGAAAATACATAAGAATCATCATATATAAGAAAGGAATATTTTACAATATAGATATTTTTAAATTGCAGTTTTCTGAATCCATTTCATAATCATTAACACACTTCGATCTATTACGCCCTACCCCTTTGAGCTAACTAACATGACAACTAACATAGAAACTAGTGTGAACACTGGGAAACTAGCATTTAGCAAAAAAAAAAAATAAAAATAAAATGGCTGAAGAAGCTAAGAGACACAAATATGAAAAGGAATAGTGGGCATTTAAGAACTGGACTGCTTTATCGGTTCATGTGGAAATACTGATGGGTATAAACTGGTGAGAAAGATGAAACCACTGATGGAAAACTGGTTGACAATCAGCAGTTTGCTGTCTGTTATATTGTTCTAGACTGTGATGATCAACAGTGCTGTCTGTGATACTGTTGTAGGCTGTGGTGATCAGCAGTGGGCTGTTTGTAGCTGTTGGTTTTTGTGATCACAACATAAAAATCATTTAATAATATAATTATTATTGAAACATTCATTCATTTTCTGAACTGTTTAATCCTAATTAGGGTCGCGGGGAGGATCTCAGCTAACTCTGAGCGAGGGCAGAGTACACCCTGGACAACCCTCCAGTCCATCGCAGGGCAGAAACACGCTGATGGCAAATCCCCTTTTCAAAAGTCAGCAATGGTTCTTTTACATCCCTCTCACCACAGACAGTGAGAGACATGGCTGCCCTTTGATAACCCAGTTAGCTGCACTGGGGAGACAGCAGTGACAACTCGGTGATAGTGGGGCTTCGACCCCTGACCTTTGGATTTGTAATCCCTCACCCTACCACCACTACCCCATAATATTGAAACATTGTCAGAAATTCTGAAAATTGCAGCTGCAGTGATAATAAAAAATCGCAGTTACAGCATCATATTTCTTCATCCCTTAATATAAAGATTTAGGCATTGCCTAAAAGATAGAGAGAGATATCTCTATTAATGGGTCTCAGAGGTTGGTGTCATAAGAGTAGTGTGGCTCCTTTAAGCAGAGAAGCAGCTTGTGATGGTGCACATGCATTTGAGTGCCTGGTAAAGAGAGAGAGAGAGAGAGAGAGAGAGAGAGAGAGATCTAGCATTGTATTTGGAGCAGAGAGAGAAAATGTGCTAGTGAAGTTTTAGCAGTAGATAATGCAGAGTGAAATTATAGGCTGCACAATAATAAATCATTCAGCTCCTCAGCATCAAGAAGTCTCTCCATTTTGCTTCTTGAATGGTGGCTGAAAGGGGAGGGGGTAATCCCAGAGTCAGCATCAACTTCAGCCCTGGAGGAAATAGATAAATAAATCCTCACTGCCTTTCCTGACAGCAGTCTGAAGCAAAAGCACAAAAGGTTAACACTGTTTTCTTTTCATCTCCTGTCACTGGCTGATCTGTGCGTTCGTTTGTATAACCTGTATTGTTAGTTTAATTGTACGTTCAATGAGTTCATGTTTCGTGTTTCCATTCATTGCTCGACGAGAAGAGATTTCATGTTTTGCCCAAATTAAGTTTTTCTGCTATCTGAGTTAGATTTTGTTTTTTATTCTGCGAGATATTGAGTGGTCGTGTATGAGCCTCTATTTTTTTTTTCAGTTTTCATTTCATTATTAATAATAAATTAGTTTTTATTCTGTCCATGCAAGTGGGTGATACATGACGGACATTCGACATCATCAACTAAGCGACACAGCAGCCTTGTTGAGTTTCCTGTGGCATGGACATGGGACAACCAATACAAACCATGTTCTAAGGTGCTACACTCAGGAGCTCTGCTAAAATATATTATTGTCATTCTAAATTGCATAATGGTCACAGGGAAGAAAGGAACGTTTTAGGATTATATATTTCTTTCTTTCTTTCTTTTTTTTTTTTTAAAGTGGGTCCTATGTTGGGCAAGGCTGAGTACCACTGCCATAAACTATGAGCATCTATGAGATTTTCTACTGTTTACAACTTCATGTATTTTAAACATCAATATTCTACTATTCTTTTCTGAAACTAGAGTTGAAAAGACACTATGACAATTTTTCCGTCGAGGAAGGTTTTAGGGTTTATTATTTTCTAATCTGACATTAGATCCTCGACACGTGGAGCGTCCAGATCGCCCCAAAACGACGACATTTAGATGGTGATAGAGTCCCTCAAATGTTAATTAGATAAGTGTAGCCCATTTACCTTATCACCGATTTCAAACACTCTGTCACACCCCAATACACACAAGTTATGGTCTGTCTTAAAGCTCAAAACTGGAGTGGATTAGCGTGAAGTGGCCCCAAATTCTCTGTTCAACTTTTTCCATTTAACTGAGCAATTAGAGCGCAGTCAGTCTCCTTCTGAAGGGTTCGCCCGCGGGACACTGAGCTGAACAAAGGGCCCACATTCAAACGTGCTCTTTTATTTCACAAGCTGTCTCGCAGTCTATTAAACATCTCATGAGACCGAACAAGGACATGTTGATTAAGAAATACACAGGGCGGGTGCTTAATGTCGTCGTTTCTTTACCAAAAGTGTCCCGAATCACACTTGCGCAAAATGAGATGCGCATTTAAACTTGCGTGACCATACCCGCCCCGCCTTAGAGGCCACTTAATTATTTGAGGGCGCCGGTGCCTGATAATTTTTATTTTTTTTAATTCTGTGGAAAAAGTAATTTCACAATGGGGTAGAATGTTTGTTAATGGAGAAATTAGCATGCTGATGAGAACGCGTGGGGAAATCGGAGAAAATGGGATGGGTGGTTGGGGCAGCATTTAATGTCATGGGGTGCGCGTTTCCGTGACATCATTATACAAAACACCATACAGACTGTCAATCCCCTGGTGGCAGAATATTTGTGTCCTCCTCTATTGCTTTCTCGGCCACTAAAGAGGCGCGACACATGGCTTATTTGAAATCCAAATTATGAGTAGGAGGTAGCTGTCGCTTTTGTGCGTCGTGGTGAGCGCTCCTCTCATGCTGTTCCGCCAGATTCGCCCATCAGTGCCGGGCATTATAAACGCACCTGCGCACGGTTTTTTATTTATTAGTATTATTTTGGGTTTTTTTTTAAGAGAATGAAAAGAAGCTCAGTATTTTCTCAAGGCTGGACACTTGATATTCTTTATTTTTTTTCAAAAACAGTTAAATTCACAGCATATGTTAATTTACAATCTCATTTTTTTAAAATGATATCTGCTTGGCAGTATTTCTGTGGTGGTTCATTTTCAGTGATGGAAGAAATACAATTACATACACCCTGCATAGAGCACCAGGCCTACAGACATTAGCTGTAGACCTACTAAGTAGTCTATGGAGGTTGTACCTAATAAAATGACCAAACAGTTATGCATTAAACTGGGAACTCAGTGTTGATGTGCTCATAATCTTATGCATTGTCAGTGAGGTGCCACTGACTAATCTTTATTACAAAAACCCCGATTAAACAGAGATCCATCAATACTGCAGTAAAGAAGACTATGTAAAAGTAATTGTAAATAAATTATGGACGACTAAAGTAATATAGAGAGAGGTTGAGAGAGAGAGCATTCCCCAATTTTAGAGACAGATTTAGACTTGAGACTGATGAATCAGGTCGATGAGTATCACAGGTCAATGAGGTCCCACTGTGTGTGTGTGTGTGTGTGTGTGTGTGTGTGTGTGTGCAGCTGTTCGGCAAATGAATGAATAATAACACCAATTAACAACAACAACAATAATAATAATAATCATAACAATAATAATAATTATTATTTATAATATTATTTATAGTATAATTTATAATACTTTTTACACGTATTGCTTGTTATGAGGAGAAGGGGTGCCTGGTCCTGCTCAGTAATTTTTCTGCAGGAAAAGTTTAGTTTTGTATCACCCGTGGTAAGTCGATCAGTATGGCAAAAGTTCAGATGGTCAGCCAACGTATGTGTGCATGCACAATCACTGCTATTTTTGAGTCATGCTGGCCAAATGAGTCCGAATGTGCACAGGTTAGTGAAGTAGTCTGTACCATGCTTGCCTGTGCAAGTGTTGAGGACACCACAATAAATAGTTACATCCTCTAGCATGAGTCAGTGGACTGCAACAAACTTCATGACAAGCTATTTCCGCTGTGGCATGCAAGAAAGGCTCAAGTTGTGTGGAAAAAGCCATGGTGCCGAGCACATTGTGGAGTGAACGTACAGAATAAAATGCATAGATCTAGGACAAATGTAGTAGTCTGGGATAAGATAAGAGCTCTTTATTGCCAATGTTGCATGAACAATGAAAATCAGTATTTTCATATTCATATTAATTTCAGAATAAATATTTTAAGACGTTTTAGTATTGTCAAATACTGATGTAATATGTTTTTTGGATTTTTTTAAAAATTTGGCTCTGATAGAATTTTGGACCAAAGCTCTTTAAATATTGATATTTTCTAAGAATAATTCCTGATCAGATAGTATGTAACCTACATCATACTATGTTGCTGAAATATAGGCCAAGCGCACCATTGCTGTAAAAACAATAACAGAAGGTGGACTGACTTTTGAGGTATTTTTGCTGGTGCACATTCAAACCAGTCTTGAAACACAAGCTACGTTTTGAGCCAAAGTGCTTTTGTAATCAGAAATATCTTGGTGGAGAAATTTATGAGAAGGTGATCCTAGGCATACGATTTTAGGTCTTAGGTGCCCTAGACTGAAACGACTGAAATGAACATTTCCAAGACCAGTGCAATGTCAAAAATGTCAAACCCATGTTCCGTCATATCAGGTTCCACCTTTACATAGACGTTGATTACAGTTTTGTTAATACTTATGGTCGCATCTCGGAATCAGAACAACACAGACCTCCCCATTCTATACACAGAATGTGGTGGGACGTCTGGGTGTTCTGCTCCTGAAAAAGTTTTAATACAGTCAATGCCGGTACCTGCATTCTAGCCCATTTTAGCAAGTTGCAATATAGTTTAAATACCAGTGTGGGATAAAAGATTAAAAATAATTAAATAAGCATAAAATAAAGCATCAAAAAATAAATGATGTTTCATGTTAAAATAGTATCACAAGTGTTTTCTTAATACCCAATGGTCTATTTTCTGCAGATTTTTTTAGAAATGATACTTGTTTTGCACTAAACAGTAAGCACTTCTTTTATACAGCAAACTGGCTACTGTGTTAAATATCCTTCTATGGACTAAATGTTGAATTAAATGAAATGATAGGCAGCTTTAGCTTAGTGTCCTCCTTGGAACTATTCACATTCTCAGAGAAAAATATCACAACTTAACCTACTATGACTTACTTTCCTCATTACTGAAATGAACATTAAATAAAAGTCCATCTTGTCTGTGGAGCAAATCTTCAGTAAAAGAATATCAACCTACAATAAGTTATCAATGAAAGGGAAACTAGCTTTACAGTTTTTTCACTAACGGTAACATTATTTCTTTAACTAACATTAATTTATTATTTATTGTTATCCATCATTAATGGAGAGGCTCTGTAACAAAAACAAGGTCTTTAGCAACAACCGAATATTTTGAGGGGGCAGTGTGTATAATCCAACTTCAGGTACTTTAGATACCTGCATGGACATCTTGGTTGCTGTGTGGAGTGCAGCAACCATTAACAAGAACATTAATGAGCTTAAGGAAACTTATGAAGAGTTTGCCCCAATGGTTTTGCCCTATTGAATACGTAATACATATTTTTACTTGTAAATAAGTATATATATATATATATATATTTATATATATATATATATATATATTGTATGTGGGAAAAATAATAGTACTACAATTTCATCCCGACAAGCCTGTTTC
>JAQMYF010000026.1:18281147-18295704 GCA_030014195.1 Neosilurus mollespiculum | reverse complement strand
TATAAACTTTTATATATATATATTATGTATGGGCTCATGTACACTTAAATTTATGTTACGATCATATGTATTAATATTATTATTTCATCCTGTTCATGTATTTAATCAGGCCATGTTATGGATATTTTATAACCAAAAACAGTTTATGACAGCATAAGAAAATCCC
The DNA here is from genome assembly GCA_030014195.1 of Neosilurus mollespiculum. NCBI lineage: Eukaryota > Metazoa > Chordata > Actinopteri > Siluriformes > Plotosidae > Neosilurus > Neosilurus mollespiculum. Next base: position 18,295,538 of record JAQMYF010000026.1, on the reverse strand, counting down.
CCGATCAACATGCCCCACCTATGAGTAATGTTGCCCCACAGACACCATTTTTATTCAGATAATCTAACAGTCATGTAAAGAATAAAACTAAATCTTTAACTAGTATGGTACATGGCTCAGTAGTACTAGTAGTCTTTTGCATGTTTTTCCACACTTAAATGTTACAGATCATCTAACAAATTTAAATATTACTTTTTCACACCACTGTATTCAACATTAGAGGGCAGCAAAAGTCATTTTCTTTGTTACTGCTTACAGGACTTGGGGGTGAGCATCTTACTCCACTCTGCCCTAATTGTATTAGCTATATCTCTTTACTTAAACAACCAGGCTTCCCTGCAATGGCCTGGCAAGCTGTTCAGGGTGTGCCCTGTCTTCGCCCAATGTCGGCTGAGATCGGTGCCAGCCTCCCCACAACCCTAATTAGGATTAAACAGATTAGAAAATCAATCAATGAATGAACCAGGCTATTTAGAGATTGTTAATCAAATTCCTATCCTTAGTTTCCACTTGTTACATCTTTATTATGTAATTGTCATGAATAAACACAATAAAGTCATGAAATATTATAGGGTAATTTATTAACATTTCTTGAAATGAACCAATGTTTAATTAAATTGTTTTTTAATAACAACTTTTAACATTTAATACAAATAAAACTGTCATTTAAAAGCAGTTGAGAACTCAGAGGTTGAGAGACAATAGTTAATACAGTGATGTGTCATTTAAAAAAAAAAATAACTCGGTACAAAAATAACTTACAGTAATAAATTACAACTCTGAGATGGGCGCAGCCTCCCTGCGACTCTAATTAGGATTATGCGGCTTAGAAAATTAATGGATGAAGAAACTACAAGGAATAAACTTTCTCCAACCTTATGTAAAGGTACTGATTATTGGAGGTCTTTGTTAGGCTATAACTTGGCCATACGCACCTGTGTGTGTGTGTGTGTGTGTGTATGTGTATACCAGGAGGGCGAGCTTTATACACCCAAATTATAGCTGAATAGACCAGTCAAGCATGTCACTCAAATCCACTTTCTGTAACCTTCAGTTCATTATTCTGAATTAACTCTCTGATTCCTCCTTGCTGCCATCAATTTACACTAGCAGGTGTGCATGCGTACATATGTACACACGTAAACACACGCTCAAAGAAACACACAAAGAATATATATGCATTTGTCTATTTTCCATAAATTAACCCACTAGAGCTTTTCTCCACTGGATTTAAAAACACTGAGCTGTTTATGGTTCCAATAGCGCAAAATCAGACCCCTCAATGCACAAAAAGCCACTAATTAAGACACTATAAAGTGCACTCTTAGTTTTTGCCATTACAGCACTTTTTGATTTCTCTGTATAAAAAAGGTGCTCATAAAACACCTGCCACGATGCCACTTAAGCCTTTGTACCAAGTTAGGGACATTAGGTCTTAAATTGAGGGTTTACCATGAAAAGAAAACAATCTTAACCATGAGAATACATTCTAGTCACACTATTATTGAACAATTACAAATTGCACTAAAGTAAGCAAGTTATATTTTATTGCAGCTTTTAGCAATAAAATGTTCATCTCCTTGAAAGATTATTTGAATGCATTAAAAAAAGCATAATGTAATTTTTTTCACTTCCTAAAAAAAAGAAAAAAATCAAAAGCTGAAAAGCAGAAATAAAACCTAACGATGTTTTTTACTTGTATATAATGGACTGTGAAGGCTCATGGTATTCATAACGGCATGTGATCACAATTGACTTTTACCACCATACATACTGTAAATTGACTTGGATTAGCAATAATTTGCAGAAACTCAAAGTGGGATTACTTACATACCTGTAAAGAATAACCTTTGACCTCTAGTTTAGTTGTGTTTTCATGTTTTCAAACAGTTCTTCTTTTGTTTTACACAAGAGTGACAAGCCAGCCATAACCTCTGACAAATTCTGCATTGCGCACATACTTACACACGCACACACAAGTATGCACACACACTCACAAGCATACACGCACACACTTTTATATTTTTAAATTCATCCATGTTGCTGATATGCTTCCTAAAATAATCTTAAAAATGCAAACAATATCATGAGCTATAGGTATAATAAAAATATTCGTTCTTTAGAATGTCATAACCCCTCAGCCAGGATGCCTGAAGCACAGGACAAACTTTATATGTTCAAGGTCAATGTGCCAAGGTCAAAGGTCACATATGCTAATTAACTACCCCATGCACAGGTTTAGGTTGGCCCAGACAAAGTTATTGTCACGCCGCCCGCCCGCCCGGCCAGCCGCCAAGAAAACGACAATACCCCTCCATCCATAACCAGCTGAGGGGTAAAAACCACAACCCAGACAGGAAACCTCATTTACTAATCCCACATTTTGCCACCTGAGGTCACTATAGTAACAGTACAACATTTTATTTACAACAACCACAGCCACCTGTTTTCTCTATATAACCTGTCAGGAATCTAATAACTGTAGTGTAGTATAGTAATAAGGGTAGAAGTGGTAACAGATCAGTGTAATACACAAAGATTCCAGTGAATGGAATGTTCAGGACAAAAGTCCTTCATAATTCATGCCAGCCGAGCACTTACGCTGTACTGAAACTGAGCTTGTCTATATGGACCTATCTACGTGAACAAATGGTCAACAATTTGGCAAAGCGTACACTTACAATGCATGCAGTTCAAAATGTCTTTGTATGCTGTTGTATTAAAGCTCATAGGCAAATATCTGAGTATTATCGCAGTTTTCTTCTGTTATGGTTTGTCTTTTTATAGTCTTTCACTAAACTTCAACTAAAGTATTGAACTGGATCAAGTCAATCAGAATAGCTGAAAAGGTAGTGAAACATCTATAAAAACACAGCTCTTGATCTATTATTTTCTTGTGCATTCCCCCACCCCAGGAAGCGCTGCACGTGATGTCATTTTGGCCAAACAATGGCTTCCGCACTTCTCAATGTCGATCAATATGAGTGACTGCGAAGGGACTACAAATGTCGATATATATATATATATATATATATATATATATATATATATATATATATATCAATAAAATAAACAGCATAAAAAACTCCTTCTCTAGGTTCTGGTGTTCTATTTAAAATGATTCTAACAGGTTTAACATATTCTTTCTCCAAAAGCACAGTTAGTATGGGTTGGAGTGTGGATCTCACTAAGGTAGATAATAACGTGCATTATTCCACATTTAATATCTTATGTTTAGAGAGAAAAAGTATTCTGAGTTCCTACTCCAGCCTCACTGTTTAATGTAAATGTACAACAAGTTAAAGCAAAGTTAAGTACATGGACAGGTTGAAAAAGAAAAATTTGTACAATTGAATTGCCTGTGAACACCAATGCGACAACAAAATCGAGCTTTTTGTTTTTTAGCACGCCTAAATTAACATGTTAACAGTTAACATGTCCACTGCACAGCAAGAAGGTCTTGGCTTCGAGGCCCCGGATTGGCTAACTGGCTGCTCCAAATTGCCCATAGGTGTGAGTGTAAATGTTGGTGTGTGTCTTGTATCTAGCAGGGAGGGATCCAGGCTCTTACAGTGATGCCTCTGTAATTTGTTGAATCTCCAAGATCTCCGTTTTTGGGGAAAAGTCCGATGCATTTCCATTGAGAAAGGCCATTCTTCATGTTCAAACCCTTGTGTACTATCTGTATATAGTTGGGCTATAGATGATACATGGCGGTTTGCCAAGGAGACTTTGGAAACATTCCTTAAAGAGATGAAGCTTGTCCTCCTGACTTGATGCATTTAATTAGCATTATTAGTGATTTCCTCCCACATAGCTCATAGTTTTCCAGGCACAGGCTGCCCTGTTGACAGCACTAGCGGAGGTAAACTGGTCGATTTTACTCTGAAGGTATGCTATTTGTTCATCCTTGTATACTACAGAAAATGAGGGTTGGGCTCTTATAAACTTCGCCCTGGTAGAATTTGCATTTTTACCTTTTGCAAACTTTTATAGCTCTTCACATTTCTTTGCAAATTCTCCTGATCCCCATGAAGCATACTACTTTAGCTTTGATTTTAGTGCAATTCATTCATGGGCAGCTTCCTTACAGGCTGTTTCAAAGTTTCTATATTCCCCAGTGGTTGAGATGGCATCATTTGGGGAATTCAGGGCTGCAAACCTGTCCTTTTGGGTGTCTGTGTTGTTTACCTTGCTCAGCCTCAGTAAGACTCAGACAGATCCCTAAATTTAATATTGAAATTCTCAAACAAGTTGTAGGGGCTGCATTTCATGACACTGTTTTTCAGTGTGTTGTTTATGATGAAATAGTCAAGTTGGGCTTTAATTCCATTTAGGCAGCTGACAGTCCATTGCTGTCCTATTCATTTCTGAAACTTGGTGCTTGAGAAAATTAGCATGTTTCCACTGAGGAAGGTGTGAAACATTTTGTTCCTGTTTAATTCGGTGGGGTAGAAGAAACTGTACCCATCGGTTTGACCGTGCTATGTGTTGAAATCTCTAATCAAAACGAGAATGTTTGGGGACCTGGCCAGAAATTTGTGAATATATAGACTCGGTAGCATACATACTCCCCCGATAGAAGCATTTGATCAATTTATCCATGTTGATGATGTCATAAGTGTTCCCTTTCCATATTGGTGGGACTTGATAAGGTCGTTATGAATCAGGTGCTCTTGAATACAGATTATATAATGAGTTTTGGCTAAAACCACTAGTTACCCAATTTAGAATTCTGATGATATAGTTCTTACATTAAACACGGCAATAAAAACATTATCTTTATACTTGAGGAAATTAGTATTTCTGGGCTGCTCAGTGACCAGCGTTACAATTGCATACCAATGAAGGTTTGTAGGACATGCCCCTTGTTTAACCAAGCAACTTTTTTGAGTGTAAGATGAAGCCACTTTACCCAATAAAAATGTTCTAACCCTTTTTATTACTAATCTTTACAAGGGGTGTAAATAATTGTGGAGGTCACGCTCTATTGGTAAACAGCTGTCAACATTGAAGAAACAATTTACCTGCTCTCCATGACTTGCATCTAGCTCCCTTCTCTAGAATAACTTGCCCATCTGAATAAATATATGCTCTGCTAGTTCCATTAGGGGAGTCTGAATAAGACTAAGTGGCTAAGTTGCTCAAGCGCAGCATGAAAAAGCATTTCTCCATTCATATAGACAAGTTAGTGTAGGGAACAGAGCAAGGATTTTTTTTTTCTTCAAAAACTGCAAGTTGCTTTAAGTAAAAATGTTTACTGCTGGTGTTGGCCAGCAAGCTGTTCAGCTGTCCTCCTTTTCTCAGTTGGCAGAGTTAGGCTCCAGCCTACCCAAAACCATTTTAGAATTAAGCTGTTCAGCAAATGACTCAATGGTCAGTTACCTCTGCTCACAAAAGAACAAGACCTGGCCTAATACCATTTGACTCCTTCTGATATTGGAAGTTCTGCATTATTGTAAATTGATACTGATTTTGAAAGTACACCTTCCCTACATGCAAGTAACAAATCACACACTGATACATTGGTAACTAATGTTAAAATGCTGCATTCTTTAACAACAAAAATCCACTTATTTTTCTCTCTCTTTGTTTTGTGCCTGTTCAGCATTTGCTACCTCAACCAGACAGACTCTATAAACATTTATCATTTATACAGGGGCCACATTTTATGGCTGAAACCCTGTTACCCAGTATATTTCAATGGGCCCAGGAGGAAAGCCTGAGGCAGTGCTGACATTAGAGGAGAGAGGTTTATTTTTTGCATCAAATTATAGGATATAATTCAGTTTATCACGGGAACAGTAAACGCTTTAGTTTAAAAAAAAAAATCCATAGGGTCAGATTTATTGAGCTGTCAGTTAAGCAATGGAAGTAAGTAGTGACTACATATATAATATAAATTACTGTTAAAACTGTTTTAACAGCAAAAATGCACAAAACAAATTAATGTTCCATGTAAAAGATCTAATAAAATGCTTTGCAGAGGACTAATTTGTGTGCTCACATCTATTATGGTATGTTTAAGTAGCATTGCAGGGAGTGATAAGATCTTGGCATGTTAATAATTGGATTAAATATGACTAGATGTTTGTTATTGAAGAGTGACAGGTTCACGTTTTACTGATGTAAAGCTGATCATTAAAAATGCTTATAAATGTTATAGTCTCTCAAATAGACTGTATTGTGCATGCACTTAAGATAAATGTATAGAATGACAAGAATAGAAAAGAGACATAAAAAAACAAGGTTTTATTATTTCAAAGTTTTTCCCTATGCATATGGAAAAACTCTGAAATAATAAAATCTTGGTTTTCTAAGTGTGTGAGTGCAAGGGTTTCCCTAGCTTCTTTTAAATCCCCCTAATCAATGCGATTGTGAGAGTGCACACAGTGCCCTGCGATGGACTGGTGTACCATCCAGTGTATATTCCTGCCTCGTGGTTGAGGTTTCTGGGATAGGTTCCAGGTCACTTTCACCATGACTATAACAAATCATTTACTTAATATGAAAGAATAAAGAAATAAAGTGAGATTGTCATGTATAAATGCACAGTGCGAAAAAGAAAAGCACAAATCAAAAATGTACACATTGTCTATTCACTCATATGTTCCATAAGCCAGGCATTATTTTCTTTATGAAGTTTTTACTATGAATTCCACTGCTTTCATTCAGATTTCCTAAAACAGAGAATTTGAATCATGTAAACTGAACCATGTAAACACAATCCTAGCAATTAATTTTCAGGGTCTTATTCAAGGCACAAGCGAGCAACCCACAGCCAGCTCCTAATTAGCAGCATGTAGAGTGTGTGGTTCAAATAAGCAGTTACCATGGCAATATTCATAACACACAATTTCACGATCATTGCAAAGCATCGACAGCTCTGTTTTTATAAAAGGCACTGTAGCGTTTAAAAATAGCTTTAACACTCAAACGTCTCCCAATGCTTGGTTTCAGTTGGGAGCATGACAGAAACACATGCTTCAATCACAACATGGAAACATCATTGCCATTCAAGTAGTTATTGTCAAATTTCATTATATTGGTGCAATTGGAAATGTGCTTTTTCTTCTCCTTCGGGAAGACGTTACGACTGTCAATTACAGAATGGCATATTAAAGGGCATTTAAGTTTACATGTAAATGTTTAACAAATTGTATTTCTGTAAAAGAAAATCAGTGGACATCATTTGTTTTAAAAAATTATGTTGTTCTTTATTTCATCTTTATTTCATCACAACGAACCAGTAACCAAGATCAATCAATGTGTGTGTGTCCACATCCTAATGGTTCTGTAACATCCTTACAACCTACACTTAGGCACGATGGAAGGAGAGATGCACTCACACACTCATAAAAATGTCAACAAGATGACCTTTTTGATGATTGCACAGAGTGCATGTATCCAAGAGTTATGACTACAGGCTGGAAGACCATGGATTTTGATGCAGAATAAAGAGCAGTATGTAATAAAGGAGCATGAATTCCCAATCTCTATAAATCTGTAGTGTACACGTATTTACCACAGAATTATGTTTCTCTGTGCTGTGTGAATAAAGAATGGAAAACTGTTGATACATTTTAATGGTAATTATGATGATAACCCAAGAGCTGTTAGTTTCCTAAAATAAAAGGATACAATACAGGACAATAAAATTTAAATGTACAGTTTTGCTCTTAACCATAAAGATCTAAGCATAGCTCAGAGACGAGAGAACCTTTGATAGGAATTTTTAGCATCCATTTGCTATCAGCCTCACACCCCACTTTTACCTTAAGCACAAATTTGCCCCTCTGAAAACGTATTCACATTTGAGACAATAAGAATTATACAGATCTAGAGCCTCATATACGATACGAAAATGAGATTAGAGTAAACAAGCTTTCCGTGTATTTTTTGCTACAACTTTCTACTGGAAAATGCATGTCATAATCTGGAGTTTGAAAAAAGCTTGATCATTTAACAGTTAAAAACTTTTAAATGATCATACATATAAAACACATGTATCAGAATATGTACATGCACTTTATAGTTTAACTACATACAGAGGAGGGTTGTTCACATACAACTTTAGATAAAATCAAATGTAGGTTTGAAATGGATTAAAATGTTCAAATTCCCGTTCCAATTTTCTACAATTTGGTTGCATGTGTTTATTGGATAGCTTGAATAAGTGTGTGTGTATGTTTGGGTGTAAGAACAAGGTAGACGATTCTAATTTGGGTACTATTTGGTATGGTATGCCAAAGTAACTGGTCATACACACCATGCAATATAAAATCCTGCTGTGTTAGTCATTTCTGATGTGTGAACTTGTGTTTGGCTTACCAGTTACAACCATTAGAAAAGAACTAAGTCGCTTTTTCTCACTCAGTCACTCATACATAAATTTGAGTGTATTTTATGCAGGTTTCACTTTGAGTGTGTAGAATAAGGTGCATTTTACGGGGCACCAAGTGCTAGCTGGAGCTCGTGGAGTAGCATGGAGCCTATGATCGTCTTCTCTGTGTTGACGGTTAGTTGAGCACTGGTATCTTTCTGTACCACACACACCAAAACCAGGGTGCCAGAACTCACCAACTTAGCTGCAAACCTACACACACAGACACAGAGAGAGAGAGAGAGAGAGAGAGAGAGAGAGAGAGAGAGAGAGAGAGAGAGAGAGAGAGAAATTAGACTTAATTATAAAGTTTTAAACAAAACAGTTTTGAGATATTACTCACACTCTCCTGAATGAGAACCGCACACAGTATTTTGCACCAACTCATCTATTATATTATTTTAAGATAATAATTTTATATTCAAGATGTACTATTACTAAGAAAAAAACTGCAAAGGCATGATATATCTGTTGAGCAAACACAAACACAAAATCCTGACTCCAAAGCAGGAAGCTGTATAAAATGTTAATAAAAACACAATGCATTGATTTTTACATCCTAACAGCTTCAACTCTTCTTGGCGAGTGTTCCACAAGGTTTAGGAGTGTGTTTATGGGAATTTGAGCATTCTTCCAGAAGCGCATTTGTGAGGTCAGACCCTGATGTTGCACAAGAAGGCCTGGCTCGCAGTCTCTGCTCTAATTCATCCCAAACGTGTTCTATCTGGTTGAGGTCAGGACTCTGTGCAGGCCAGTAAAGTTCTTTCACACCAAACTCACATATCCATGTCTTTTTTTATGGACCTTGCTTTATGCACTGGTGAGCAGTCATGTTGGAACAGGAAGGGGCAGTTCCCAAGCTGTTCCCACAAAGAAGTCTCTTGGTATGCTGAAGCATTCAGAGTTTCTTTCACTGGAACTAAGGGACCAAGCCCAGCTCCTGAAACACACCCCCACAACATAATTCCCCCTCCACCAAACTTTACACTTGGCACAATGCAGTCAGACAAGTATCGTTCTCCTGGCAACCACCAAACCCAGACTCGTTCTTATACATTTGAGCAACTGTGGTGATAGTGGGGATTGAACCGCTGACCTTCGGATCAGTAACCCATCGTCCTAACCACTAAACCACACTGCCCCGTTACAATTACAAGTACATACTGATAAATTTTTTTAACAAAACTTGCCATCATGGATAAAACTACACTTATTTATTAAACATATTTATTAAAACATATTGTATTATTAATTTACATTATCTGATAAGACGTTAAATGGATTATTCATCCAGAAAATAAGTTAGGGAAAATTTAAATATCGCCAAATTACAGTCAAAATGTGCAAAATTTAAGGGTTAGCACTCAGACTTATTTTATAGGCCTAAAATTTTTAATGGGTTACTGTTTCATCAAACCTCCTAAAATAAGAAGGTGTGCGATAAATTCCTATATAAAACATTTTTTGACCAACCTAATGTACAGCCATCCAATGAACAGATGTACAGCCATCCAAAATTAAGTCAATGGTTTCTTAAGTAGGGAGCTTCATTATTGCAGGGCTTAACTATTTTGACTGACAGTAAAAATCAGTCATCTGATTAAGCCAACAACTTTATACTTAAATTATGCATATATAAAACGTATATAACTTAATTATAAACTAATTATTATTTATTGAGATTTGCTTATATAAACCTAGTATGATTTAACTAATACTCATAGTACAGGTCACAGCACAACCTAAAAGTTATGTTGTTTTAAAGGATGAATTTTAAATACAACAAAAATGAAATGAGATTTCAATCAGTGAAAGAGCTGTAAGGAAGGTAAGTCAGAGTGTGGATAGTTGTGGATAAATTCAGCACAAAAAGCTAATTTCAGTACCTGTGCATGTTATTTTCTCCAGATGGTACCACACCCATATTAGCCACATTTATGACCTTGTCACTAATTGTGTTTTTTAATGATGTTGTGACTGTGGCTGAAGTTTCATTCATTCCCTGTAGCTTTCCTGTAGCAAACCAAAAAAACAAACAAACAAAAAACAATCATCAAATTACTATTATATTAGTAATATAAAAGAGTATACTATTATACATTATATTTACATTATACATTACATTGAATTTATATTTCAACATATCCTTTAACTTTTAACTAATTTAATACCTAGCAATAAAATCATCAACCATAAATGTTCATAAATCATAAATGTTCTACTTCATGTTTTATAAATTCTTATGTACATCATAAATCATGGAAACAGAGTAAGGAAAAAGAAAGAAATAGAGAAAGAACATACAAAAAATATTCACAAAGTATTTTACTTTATTATTGTATTCAAAAAACTTTCCAAATCGTAAATAATTTTAATTATGGTTATAATGGTTAGAGAACGGGTTTGGGACCTAACGGTCACTGGTTCGATTCCCAAACCAGCAGGAAAATTGTGTGGTGGTGGGTGGAATCAGCTGCACCTTCCTTTCCTCCACATTCTTCATGGCTGAAGTGCCGTTGAGCAAGGCACCAAACACCCAGCTGCTCTCCGGGTGGCCCAATGTGTGCAGCCAACTGCTCCGAGTGTGTGTGTGCTCACTGTTAACGTGTGTGTGTGTGTGTGTGTGTTAAGTTTATTTCTATAGCGCTGCCAGTGACACTGTTTTATTCTTTTTAGACTCTTCAGCTTGTAATTATATAATGTTATTATTATATAATTATTTACTTATATTTCATTATATATATATATATATATATTGTATCCTATATTTTATTTTATATTTTATATATTTTCCTTTTTTTTTTTGCATTTTTTATATTTATACTGACCTTTAAAATCCTTTAAAAAGTTTTAGTTATTGTTATTGTTCTTTTCTTCTTGTTAATTTGATAGTTTATTCTTTACATTTTAGACAGTCGTACCAAACATTTCATTACATATTGTACTGTGTATAATTTGTATGTGACAAATAAAATTTGAATTTATATTATTGATATTAAAGGTGGTTGTTTCTTTGGTTTGTCACTACTTTTCACACTTTAAATATCATTCCAATGAACAGTAGCTAGAAAGCAGTTTATCAACTCATAATCAGCTCATTTGAAACATGGTTTCATAAGCCTTTTTTTTTTTTAATTTTCAAATGGTAGTATTTTATAGAAAATACAATAAAGAACACTCAAGGAGAATGGTTCAGCACACTGAATTTCCTGTTTTAAAACATTAAACATTTTGATTAAAAACTGAATTGTTCACCATAACCACTAGAAAATGCTGTCACATTGACACTCAACCAAGTCTCACATAAACATAAGATGTCAGGGTTATCACTGAGCAAGAGTTCTTTAAGTTGCTCTTTTTTGTTGCATAAACTAGCGTTAAAACACAGAATGTCAGTAGCATCATCATTAGGGGGAGTAGACAAACCCTAATGTTCAAACAGATCATGATCTGTTGGTCGCGAACAGATACTTCTGTGAATAAAACTGCCTGCACAACTGTTAATTCCAAAGTCTGTCTGTTCTTTTGTGATATTGTGGCATGGATTACATGAACAAGAAGGTATCCAGGTGATTCTCACAACCCCTGAAAGTTAGTAATTTTATTGAGATTAATATTACATTCATTGTAACATGTGCATGCACATGTATATTACCTTGCTTTTGCCTAAAGTCCTGTTCGGACATGGTGACTGGAAGCAGTAGTTCTCCCACTGCTGGCTGGACAGACACGCTGAACTGATCTTCTTTGGTACTGCAAAATAAAACACAGTTTATTAACACCGCATACACACATTTTGGCTTTTGCTAGTTTTCTCTGTCCAAGTGATCTCATTCATCTTCTGTAATGTATAAAAAAGGATTAAGATGTTACCATACTATAACTATAAGCTCTTACCCTGCATCTGCTCCAACCTATTCATTTTTTCAGTGCATAATGACAGTGCTGAAAGTAAGGTTTTGTTGGTCAGTCATTTCAGATTCATAAATTGTTGCTGAACTACCAAAAAGTCCCAAAACAAATGAACAGACCTGAGCACCCAGCATCACACCAATCAGAATTCAAAAAAACAGTCAGTACTTTTCAGTTGCTGTCAGTGTTTTACAAATGATCCCTGTTTTCATCTATAGTGGCATGTAAAGTATTCACTCCTTTACATTTTTCCCTATTTTGTTCCTACGCAACCTGGAATGAAAATAGATAATTGGGGAAGTGGTGGGGATAGTACATAAAAACCCCCAGAAAACCTGAGCGTAGATAACTATTCACCTGTATAAAGACAGTATTTTGTAATGCCACCTTTTGCACTTTTGCAATTATGGCTGCATGGTTCTTGTTCCCCTTTCACACATTGCATTTTCTGAAAACTGTGGTAAACATACACTGGTCTCGAGAGTTCATTGTCAGGTCACCATAATCGCCAATAAGCTACAAAAATTAATTCATGTCAAGTTTGAGTGCTGTCAATCCCGGCAAATGTATCAGAACCTACATAAAAATGTACAGAACAGAAACTGTGGTAGTGGACGTCCAAAAACCTACACTACGGTTCAAAAGTTTTGAGTCACCGAAAACATTTCACATTTTCCATGGAAACACAAACTTATATCAATCAAATGAATTGCAAAATAAACAGCAAATAAAGGTTAAAAATTATTATTTTTACTAGAAATAAATTTGTCTTTCAAACTTCATTATAAGATGAGAATCATCAGCCTTCTTTATAATCAAGCCAGAAATGTTAATCCACATACACCTGCACTAAATTTGCCTGCTTTTCAGCCTTCTTAATTTAGTTTTTCAGATGAACACACCTCACATCATTGTATGCCGTTTATGACTGTTGCCAGATATTCACTGCAAAAATTGCTATCTAAGCAAGATTTAAAATCTTATCTCCAGCCAAAAAAACTTTTTGATCTTATTTTGGGAATAATATACAATGTAAGAACAGAATGTGTAAAATTATTAGTATTGTTTTAAGAATATGTTTCTTGATTCTTGGCATTTTGAATGTACAGAGAGATCGTGACGAGATCCTGAAGCCCATTGTTGTGCCATTCATCCACGACCATCACCTCGTGTTGTAGCATGATAATGCACGGCCCCATGTTGCAAGGATCTGTAGACAATTCCTGGAAGCTGAAAACATCCCAGTTCTTGAATGGCCAGAACACTCACCAGACATGTCACCCATTGAGCATGTTTGGGATGCTCTGGATCGGTGTATACGACAGCATGTTTCAGTTCTTGCCAATATCCAGCAACTTCGCACACCCAGGTAAAAGGAGTGGACCAACATTCCACAGGCCACAATCAACAACCTGAACAACTCTATGCAAAGGAGATGTGTTGCACTTCGTGAGGCAAACGGTGCTCACAACATATACTGACTGGTTTTCTGAATACAGTAAAGCTGCACATTTTAGAGTGGCCTTTTATTGTGGCCAGCCTAAGGCACACCTTCATGCTGTCTAATCAGCATTTTGATATGCCACACCTATGAGGTGGATGGATTATCTCGGCAATGGAGAAGTGCTCACTAACATAGTTTTCACAGCTTTGTGAACAATATTTGAGAGAAATAGGCCTTTTTTGTATATAGAAAAAGTTTTAGATCTTTGAGTTCCACTCAGGAAAAGGGTAGCAAAAACAAAAGTGTTGCTTTTATATTTTTGTTCAGTGTACATATACATACATACAGTAGTCTGCAGTGAAGATTACACACCAAGTTTCAAGTTTATTTGTCATATAAAGGTAACAATGAAACATCACTACTGGCAATGAAATTCTTGGACTCGGAGCCCCCTCAAAATTGCACTTAAGATACAAAAATTGCACATAAAATTAACACTGAGATAAAATCTAAAGTAAGAATAAAGACTATATAAGTAAAAGGAATGAATGAATAAATAAATAAATAAATTATATATATATATATATATCTATATATACACACACACACACACACACAGACACACACACACACAAACACACACACACACAAA
>JAQMYF010000026.1:18239596-18257791 GCA_030014195.1 Neosilurus mollespiculum | reverse complement strand
ACACCTTTTATAAAACTCTGTTTTCAGCAAAGATAATAATAATAATAATAATAATAATAATAATAATAATAATAATAGCTTAAGCAGAATAATCTTTTCTGATTAAGATTAATTTCGCACAGTATTTGTGCATGTTCAAATAATACCGTGCTTGCCCAAACACATGAGAAATTGGTGTTGTGTGTGTGATTATGTATCTTACCATTTTTGCTGGAAAGCAATAACACGAGGCCACTGAGACATGCATCTGTGACCTCGGAGATGTTGGTCGCACATCTTCCAATCGCCTGGATAGTACTGGCTGCAAACTCTTTGTCTTGACTTTTAACATATGTCTAAAACACACACACACACACACACACTTTTCATGATGTATGATATCCACACTAACAACGTTGATCCAGTTCATTATTCTTTTTTTCTTATTTTGCATCATAGATATTTATATCAGCGTCTCTTTTCTTAAGCATACAGTATGTCCGTTGTTGCTGATTTTAGTACTGTATTGGTTGCACAAAAAGACAGAGAGCGCGAGTGTTAGACAATTAACAGATTAGTAGTATGCATAAGCATAACATGAACAGGCTAATCCTATTTTAAGTTCCTGAAGAAAAAGAAAAAAGTTACCTGGAACTCACGAAGTATGGTGGAGATGTTTGCTTCATTGGCTAAATTAGTTAGTATTTCCAGCTATCAAAACACAATTAACAACAATTTACAATAATCAGATAAAATCTGCAAACATGAATTCACATATAGGCAAAAGTACTGAGGATAAAAGTCAGATTGTAACTTAAAAATTTTTTATATGCATGATTACCTTGAGTGTTTTGATATGTGTAGCATCTGTTGACCTTACATAAAAACTCTTCAAGAATGGCTCAAACATGCCCTAAAACACAGACCCACCACAACTAAGAAATACATTCCAATGTTTAAAACCATAAAATCAAAACACATACACATTTAATTTGGATAAGTGAACCTTTAAAGCACACATTTTAACACCATTATCAAAAAGTGGCCAAACAAATATTAAAATTCATTTAAGTTGTTAATTACAAGTTATATTTAAATAATAATATAGATGCACCTCCAGCACCATCACCAGATCACCAGTTTTGTTTTTTATTAACTAAGCAGAGATAAGTGATATCAGTGAATCAATCAGTGAAATGGGCAAGTGAATATCATAACCTTAACCAATAATTATAGCAAATCTGATACGATGATGAATTGCTTAGAAGTAATACAGTCAAGATGGGTACAACAGCCACTCATTCTGTTGCCTGATGGTGACGCTACACCAGAGTGAGACTTGGGACATGTGCATATCATAAGCATCATGACCAATCACTACAGCAACATTTGACATGAATCTGATGTCTAGGAGAAGCATGTCACTTGTGACAAAACATACAAAATTCTAAATACTTTACTTTCTGTTTGGTGTGGCTCAGGCAACAAAAGTGACTGTCTTTCCTTGAGGTGACTTCCATAAGTAAACTACCAATAACTATTAAACTTGGTGTGTGTACATGAAATTAAATGCCAGGCACAATACTAAATCCTATATAGTGATGCCATAGAGATACTGGGCCACACACACACACAGAATTTGTGTGTGTTCCAAATTTTATGAGTTTTCAGCTATGACAACCACCTCAAAAATGGAAGGGAAAAAGGTGTGAGAAAAGTGCAAGTAAGGCACAAAAGGCTTTTACGCTATGCTGCAAGTGGTAGACAGAGCAAGCTTCAAAACAAGTCAAAACAGGGGCCGGATCTAAATTAATTAATTCATTTTCTGAACCGCTAAATCCTAATTAGGGTCGCGGGGAGGCTGGTGTCCATACAGAGTACACCCTGGACAGCTCGCCAGGCCATCGCAGGGCAGAAACGTTGATGGCTATGCAGCCTACTCTTTATGAAAATCAGCAATGGTTCTTTTACATGCCTCTTACCATAGAGGGAGAGAAGTCTCCAGTACACTAAAGTTATACATATTGACTAATTATTTTGCTGGATGAGTAATTTATTTCAGGTTTCATGATGATACTGTCACTGTACTGCTTTATTCCCCTATTTTTTTTTTTTAATAAGTATTTATATACCTATATATTTGGTGGAGAATACAGGTATAATATTATTCATTCAATAATCCTACAATGGATTCAGGCCATCTGTACAAACAGAAGAATTTTAACTGGGCATGGACCAGGATAATGATCCAAAACACACATGCAAATACATCAAAGAATGACTCAAAAAAAAAAAAAAAAAAAAGGGAAGATTATGCATAGGAAGGTTCAGATTTTAAACCCAGTGAAATGTGGTCAAGGAATCTGAAAAGGGCAGAGCATGCAAAGAAAATCTCAATTCATCTTGCACCTAAAGAGATTTTTGCAGGGAAAAGTGGTCAAAAATATCTGCAAGCTGATGTCAGGGACTCTCGACAAATTATTACTGCTTATGGGGCAACACTAGCTTCTGAAACCATGGGTCTACTTACTTTCTCCTCAGTAGAAAATTACATCTACACACATTTGTTTTTTTTAAATTATCATTGTTAAAACTAATTTTCTTTGCAGTTTTACACAAGTATATCACCGTTATCTGTAGGCACAGTATTAAAGAGAGTGAAATGTTTGCTTGTTCATAAATGCTGAAAAAAGATAAATGCTTCAATGCCAAATTTCATAATTTCCTCCCATGATGACCACCTTGAAAAGAGTCAAAAAAATGGGGGTGTCATAATCCTTACAGTTCCAATAAAGTCATTTGCACATTTAGTGCTCAGGCCCTGATTTAAATGTTGTACCTTTTTCTGTATGGACATGGTGGCAATATTTTGAAGCACTATATACTGGACTTCCCTGAGAGACAGAAACAGAAACAGAGAGAGAGAGAGAGAGAGAGAGAGAGATGTAAATATTTAGAATAGCAATATGAAAACATGTGAATGTAAGTGTCTATACCTGTGGCTCCTTAGCAGCCGCACCAGAGATTTGGTGATGATGTTCAGTTCATGTTTAGGGGCCAAGTGCCAATACAGCTGTGCCACAGCCATTACCACCTGAAACAGTGAGAGTCAAAGATATTTTTCTTAAGGTTCTTACATAACATGCTTTATTTTAATACATGTTCAGGTCAACACAAACTCAAATAGAGCCCATCTATCCCATTTTATTACTTTCTGCAATTTGTAAACAGTGTGACAGTAAAATTTTAAATGAATCAAAATTGATTCACAAAACAGGCCCATAAATATGCTCAATATAATAAAAAAATTATAATACACTACACACACACACAATTGCTTCTACAGTGTTGATAATCATGCTAATATAATAAATAAAACAATCAAATATGCGGCATGGGTCGCATTCCTGACTATTTCACCGGCTGGTACGGCTGACCAAAAAAATTCAAGCATTAAAACCCTTTAATGTTCTGGATAAATATTTGGTAGAACAGTTCAGTATTTTTCTTTTTTTTACTATAAATAATAATCATTTTAACTTAATAGGAAATCTCATGGTAGAGGTGTGAATGTAAAAATATCATGGGGATGTCTGAACAAAAACAAACGTTATTGTTGGCAAAACTGATTTTTTTAAAAATGGCATTGCTTTTTCTTGGAGTGACCTTTAAAGGGATAAAGATTATGCTTATATACATAGTTCTACAAAAAGTATGAAGAGTTTGTGTGAAGGGTGGGAGGGTGAGAGGCTTTGCGGATGCTGCATGGTATCAATGTCTGTGATGGAGTAAAGAAAGACTCCAGCTATGTGTGTATGTGTATGTGCATATGCGCGTATACTCACAGCAGTATTTCTGCTCTGCAGTAATGGTTTGATATTGCGTAGCAATAATCTATGATCTGGATCCATTATGTATGGCTTCGTCTGTGTCACACCATCTTTCTTTTCTTCATGTGAATCATAGAATGCCTTCTCATCGTTTTCATCAAATGTACTGTCCTACAGTTGTGAGCACAGATGGCAAAGAAATAATTACCATATACATAATGTATGTACAAAATGTCCGTCATCATTGAAATTTGACATAGCATGTAATGCAAACAGTAAAATGTACCAGGTCTGTTGCACTAAATAACAGGGTCTAGTAGCATAAAACACCTCCCCCTTAAGTATGACACTTAAGGCTTAATTTCTCCTTAACAGAGATTTACTTAGGTGTGTTAGACAGAATAACTTAAGGAATTCCCCCTTTATATATAAAAAAAAAAAAAAAAAAAAAAGATCTTCACATAACAGCAAACAGAAGGTGTGAGCAGGAGAGGTTGGAAATGAATGACTATGTAAAACTATTTAAAATTAAAAAAAAAAAAAACAACATTTGTTAAAATGTTAATGGCTACATTTAAACTACATTACAGTTTTGAACAGAAGGAAAATAAATTTAATAAAAATGCCTAAAAAAGTGACAAAGCACCATTCCAATAAAATTATAGACAACTTACTGGAACATTGGAACATTATAAATCAGCTATTATTTCTAGTCCACTTTACACTTTGTCTCATAATCACTGTCCGAATAGGTTTGTGACAAGATTTAGTCATCAAAACAAGGCTTGGTAAGCTAAAAGATATGGCTGACTAAGGTTAGGTGCTAATGTCTACCTAACTTTTTATATACTAAGGCTGCATGCAAAGTGGACATCTATACACTACCATTCAAACATTTGGGTCACCCAGAAAATTTCACATTTTCAATGAAAGGATAAACTTATATGCATCAAAAGCATAGCAAAATTAATAGCAAATATAGTCAAGACATGGTTAAAACTAATAATTATTGTATTAAGTAAAAAGAAATGTCCTTCCAACTTTTCTTTCATAAAAAAAAATTCATTTGCAGCTATTACAGTCTAAAGACACAGCTGACTGCTTCTTCTCTAGATAGTTCTTGCATAGTTTGGAGCTACGTTTTGGGTCATTATCCTGTTGTAGGAGGAAACTGGGTCCAAACATTGTTCACAAGGTGTGGCATGGCACTGCAAAATGGAGTAATAGCATTCCATTTACAAGACCACTTTCAGCCTGTACAAATCTCCCACTTCACCAGCACCAAAGCATCCCCAGACCATCACATTTCCCCCACCATGTTAGACAGGTGGTGTCAAGCACTACCTCCAGCATCCTTTCATTTGTGCTGTACCTTACAAATGTTCTGTGTGACCCACACACCTCAAACTTAAGTTTCATTTATCTATATAATTTTTTCCCCCAATCATCCTCTGTCCAAGGTCAGTGTTTTTTTGCGTACGTTAAACTTTATCCTTAATTGACCAGTCTCAGTGGTTCTAGGGTGAGTTGCAAAGAAAATGGCCAGGAGTCACCTCTTCACTGTTGAAGTTGAGACTGGTGTTTTGAGAGGTACTATTTAATGAAACGACCAACTGAAGACCTGTTAGGCATACATTTCTCAAGCTAGAGACTCTGATGTACTTGTCCTCTTGCTCAGTTGTTCAACGAGGGCTCCCTCTACATTTTCTATCCTGGTTTGAGTCAGTTTGCACTGTTCTGTGAAGGAAGTAGTACACACTTTTGTATGGGATCTTCAGTTTCTTGGCTGTTTCTCTCATGGAATAGGATAACAAAACTGACAAATTTCAAAGGAAAGTTCTTCTGGCCATTTTGAGTCTAAAATCAAACCCACAAATGTGAATTCTCCAGACATTCAACATGCCTAAAGATGGTCAAATGAATATCTTCTTAAATCAACGCCACTTTTTTCATCTGTGCTGACATAGAAGGGTTTGACAAACGTGGATTAGCTATCACAAAGTGGCATTGGAACACAAGTTTTATATCAAAACAAGTTTGATTTGCACAGGATGAAAGGGATATTGAATGAGAAAGGCTACCACTCCATTCTGCAACACCATCTCAAACCCTGTGGACAGTGCTTGGGTGGAACCACATTCCTCTTTCAACAGGACAATGACCCAAAACACAACTCAAAACTATGAAGGAACTATTTAGAGAAGAAACAGTCAGCTGGTGTTCTCTCAGTAATGGAATGGCCAAGGCAGTCACCAGACCTTAACCCAATTGAGCTGTTGTGGTATGTAGAAATGTCCACTTTGCATGCAGCCTTAGCCTAAAATAAAACATTAGCTAAACATTAACACTTATCCTTAGTCAGCCATATCTGTTAGCTTACCTAGCTTTGTATTTCCTGACAAAATCCTGGCGCAAACCTATTAAAACAGTGATTGTGTGACAAAGTGAAAGGTGTACTAATAATCATAGCTCATTACCTCACAATTCAGAGAGCTGATGTCACATTAAAACCACAAATGTAAATGTATGCATTTGGGAATTTGTAATAGACCAACACAAAGTGGCACCTAATTGTGAAGTGGAAAGAAAATGATACATGGTTTTCAAATATTTTTACAAATAGAACTCTGAAAAATGGGGTGTAAATTTGTATTCAGCCCCCTTTACTCTGATAACCAAATCAATACTTTGTAGAACTACTTTTCGCTGCAATTAGAGCTGCAAGTCTTTTGGGGTATGTCTCAACCAGCTTTGCACATCTAGAGACTGATGTGTAGGATTAGTTTTCCGCCACACATAGTGTTTTGCATTAGTCCAAAAGTTCAATTTTGGTCTCACCTGATCAGAGCCCCTTCCACGTGACTCTAACCCTGCTTTAAAATTCTCCACAACTTTATCCTTGACCTGTCTGTTGGGTCAAATGTATTCATATTGAGATAGATTACACACAGGTGGACAATTTAATAATTAGGTGACTTCTGAAGTTCATTTAGGATTATCAGAGTAAAGTGGGCCAAATACAAATGCACGGCACACTTTTCAGATTTTTATCTGCAAAAAAATGTTGAAAACCATGCATCATTTTCCTTTCACTTCAGTTGACTCTCTATTGGTATTATCAAATATAATCTCAATAAAATGCATTTACGTTTGTGGCTGTAATGTGTCAAAATGTGGAAAAGTGGAGAAATGTGAAAAAATGTTATTTTTTTTTTTTTTTACTTTTGCATAGCATGAATGAACTTCAAACCAAATGGAATGGTTTAGCGAGTGAAGAGATAAAAAAGATTTTTTAAAAGGTATAGCGATGATTATACACTTAACAAAATGAAGATAAATCAGAAACCAAGTATTACTCAAGTATTTATTTCAAGTAATATTGGATCATATTGATGAGAATCTAAACAATATATAGTAATAACAAAAATGATTCTTTTTTGAGAAAAAAAAAAAAAAAAAGTAAATATTTATTGTGGCCACCCTTTACTTTGATTACAGCATTTAACCTTTCAGGCATAGTGTTCACATTTTTTTTTTATTTCATCACTTGCTAAACCATTCCATATGGATTGAAGTTCATTCATGCTATGCAAAAGTCAAAAAAAAATTTTATTTGCAACACCTTTCAATTTTTCTGAAAAATTGGTATTTTCAGTGTATTTGTTTATTATCCATACTTTTACCTCAATATTACTTGTCGGAATTAATTTTTATGGTTTTTTTTGGTTCTCACTGCCTACAGTAGCATTGTTTAATACATTTTCACCAAAAAATTATAGACATATATTTATAGATATAATTTTCACTCCACACTACTGTATAATACATATATAAACTGTTGGATAACAAGTAAAACTGTTACGACCATAATCAGAACAGAAAGAATCCTGAAGCAGTATAAAAATTAACTGTTATGATGCAATTATGATGGTACTCAAACTCAGTAGTGGCACCTCTCTCCATGGGCTGATGAACTGGGTGCGGGCATAGCGAGTCAGCATGTTGATGATCACCACTTGTCCCCATTCTTCCACATCAATGAGAAGGTTGCACAGCTTCCGGTAGTTCCGGTGGATCAGATCAATCCGTTCAGGACACACTTCTTCAAATGCCATCACCACACTCCCTGCCACCAGCTGCAAAACACATGCGCATGCATACACACACACACACACGCACGCACACACACAGCTAACTTTTAACCAGTTAACCAAGCATACAATTATGTAAAATAATTCCTACAGACAATTCCTGCACCATGATAGACATCACAGACTAAATAATTATTCACAGCTAGGTGGACTCTGCTGACTAGCTGAACTGCTTGTGAAATTCTACACAGTGACACTTGCATCTGGCATATTTTAAAACACAATCACAGTTTGAAAAGAAAGAAAAAATGTTAATTTTATAAACTAATGCCACAAAAAAAAATTGAGATAGCATTTTGTTAAATTTCTAGTATTTCATAATCAATGACCTTGGCAACCCATGACCTTGGCAACCCAGGGCGACTTATACTTATATGCCATTCATACAACTGTGCAATTGAGGGTGAAGGGCCTTGCTTAAGGACCCAACAGTTGCAAGTTGGTGGTACTTGGGGCTTGAACCACCAAACTTCTGATCAGTAACCCAGAGCATTAACCACTGAGCCACCCCTGCCAGATAATAGCTAGATAATATTTATTAGCATATAATAGAAAGGAACAGCACGATCTAGCCCATTTGCAGGTGTTGGAGGGGAAAGGGAGAGAAGCACTAGCTGTGGGAAGAATATTTTTTATGAGGATGAATTTGTATCCTGTCCACCAACAGATGGGGCTTGTGATTGGTTGAGCACCTGTCAAACAATATTGCTGCTTTAATGCAACCAAGCTTAGTTGCCTATTAAATCTTGGCACTTCTCCTCATACTTTTGCACCCGCTGTTCAATCTTCATTTTATCACCTCTCCTTTTCATTTTCTTCCACAGTCTTTATAGTGTAGTAAAAGTGATGTTTCTCTTTGATTTTGACCACAAAATATTGTTTCGTAAGTGTTGTAAATTTACATCATGTTTACAGAGAACCTCAAAGCCAAACTCTCTGCCAAATTTATCCTCAAGTGCTCAGAACTCAGATCCACTGTAGTCCTTTCATCAGATTGCAAATATATTATCTGTTAAAACACAGGCAGTTTTACATTACTGAAGTACTACTAATGTAGAATTGACAAACACTCCAACTTCTTCACTGGGTTTGTTTGGTGTTTTTTTTATTTTTCCCCAGAGTATCTCACAGTTCTACCATTATCTATCGACTGAAATGCTCCAAGTGAAATCTGACAACTACACACCATAAGGATTTGTTTTGCTTGAAATGCTTGACAGTTTCAAATGATTTCCTTCATCATGATTGCTGTGCTTGATGAGCAAATAATCTAAACACTGTAGTCTTCAAAAAGTTGTCCCTCCCCTCTCCACCACCTAAAGCAGACCAAGTGGGGTGATTTTTTTTTAATTCGCTATCTAAAGGATTGGAAGGCAGAAGGCACAGTAAATGTTGCTGTTATTTGAAGGGACTACGCTATTTATCAGCATCCACCAAGCTGAGGTGAGTAATTGTTTAGTGTATACTACACAGGGACATGTGACTTTTATGGTTTATTTTTCCATTTCTAGAGCATGACAATGAGCACACCTGCTCCATCACAAAGCAAAAATGTGACCCATTACAGCAAAGTGGGTCACTAATCAATAATTATTCATTTTGGGCTGGTATCCTAAGCTTATAATATACCAATTTTGTGACATATGTAAAATTGTATTTAAAGTTCAACAAAGCATTTACTAACTTCTGACTTAATACCCACTGTGATGAGTCACAAATATCAAATAAAGTGCTTTTTTTACCTTTTAAAACATGAAGGCCATGCTGAGTAGATTCTTTTGGGGGTGACATTTTGTTAAATTTCTAGGAGTTCAGAACGAATAACTGTGGCAATTCAGGAATTTTCCATTTGGGATATTGTCTTTTAATCCCCCAGATAGTAAACCAATCAGATGGCACAATTGCCATGTAGTACATCTCAAAAATTTGGGAAATGTTATTTTTGCTCAAATAAATAAAATTTCAAATCCAATTTAAGCTGTGTCTCAGTTCACTGACTTCCATCGATAAGCTTCAATGTAGTACACTATGCTCACCAAGTGCTTACATGCATGCATAGGCTTCGACAAGGCAAAATGGTCTAAAACCAGTAGGCACCAGTCCTCTTGCCTTTTCCTCTGCTCTGTTCATCTTCTCTGACATTCAAAATCAAAAATTCCCTGGACCTGATCTTTAGCTCTAATTCCTAAGCTATAGATATCATTAATACCCCACTTCACGTCTCTGATCCTCACTTAGTATCCTTTACAATCACCCTACATATCCTGCCTAAAAACAGCCATCTATACTAAACCAGCTTTCTTGCTGTCTTTCCGTTTCCTTCTTCTTTTTTTAATTCATTATTACGTTATAATATATTTGCCCACAGCATAACCTTGGCAGGGTCAAACATCGCCAGATAAAAGTGATTACTACACGGAAATGATGAATTCCATAGATATAAACAGTCAGCCTGCTCATTTTGACAACTTGGTCAGGGTCCATCCAGCTAAACACACCTACTCCATCCACCCTCCAGATCAAACATAACATAGCTGCACATCACCAGTTAACTTTTCAAAATGTATATCTGCACCTGGAATGATATTTTCCAGTGTTTCAGCCATCTGAACAGTTGGTATTGTACTCAAGAACAGCAAAGCTATTGCTGGCAAACCGTGCAATTTTTATGCAGTAAAACTTATTTCATTGAATACAAAATAATATAATCAGAAAGCACAATGTTATGAGAAAATAGAATAGAAAATCAGAAAGTGGCAAAGACTTTCAGGGCACTTTTTAAATGTATATTAAAGTACTTTTTATGTGTATCAGGTGATTGAAGGAGGTGATGTTCTAAACTGACCGTGCTTTTGTCCATTAGTAACTTCTCAATCACCTCAATCAGGTGCTCCTTCTGATCAGGATCTAGACTGTGAAAGGTAAAAAGGAGATCAAAAGTGAATAATAAAAATAATGATAAACACAACAACAATTATTTCTCTTCCCTGTTAAATTACATATATACTGAAGAAAAAAAATTCTACACAAAAAAACAAAAAAAAAACTCCTGAACAATATACAGTTGTGCCCAAAAGTTTACATTACCTGGCAAATATTGTGATTTCTTTTTTTTTGCCCATTTTTCAGAGAATATAAAACTTTTACTCATGGTTAGTGGTTGTGTGAAGACATTTACTATCAAACAATTGTGTTTGCTCTTTTTAATCATAACGTCAACAGAAACTAACCAAATCACACCAATCAAAAGTTTACCCTAGTTCTTAATACAGTGAATTGAACCTTTTAACATCAATGACAGCTTGAAGTCTTTTGTGGTAGCTGTGGATAAGGCACTTTATTTTCTCAGATGGTAAAGCTGCCCTCTCTTCTTGGCAAAAAACCTCCAGTTCATCTAAATGCTTGGGCTGTCTTGCAGGAACTGCACGAGATCTCTCCAAAAGTGGCTCAATGAGATCAGGAAACTGAGATGGACACTCCAGAACCTTCACTTTGTTCTGCTACAGCCAGTGACAGGTTGCCTTGGCCTTGTGTTTACGATCATTTTCATGTTGGAACCTCCACATACATCCCTATAAAGTATTTGGATATTTCACCCTCCTGCAGGGAATTCAGCTGGAAAAATGCAACTCGATTCTTTGGTACTCCAGCACAAATGGCTAACTATTCAAACCAAACTGCCTGTTGGAGGTCCTGTGGAAACACATTAGCAAATCATTTTCATATTTTTTGGGGTTGACCCTCTGTGGCTCCATTTTGGAAGAAAATTTTTGGGGTCCTGGAGGCTGTTTTTAAAAAGAAAATGTTTTAAGTTTCAAAGTCATGTACTTGTTTGATCTCGAAGGACTTGAATATACAAAGCGGGACATTTTGAGGGTGCTAATAGTAGGATTTAAAAAGGCTTTAACCCGGAAATGGCTTAAGAAGGACAAACCAACAATAAATGAGTGGATTGGTATCATTTATATTATATATATCATGGAGCGAATTACTGCACATTTAAACTAAGGAACCAAGCTAATATTTTTGAAGACAACTGGTCAAAATGGCTCACCTGTGTCAACTGTAAGACCTGATTTCATATAGATGGCAAAGATAAGGCCAAACCCTTTAACAGAAAAGTTTTTCCCAATTTTCAAGCAGGATATGTTTCTATGTATGCTGTGCTTATGCTGATTGTGCCGTTACTCAATGTCCAAATCCTCCCCTTATTTTGTCATGTTGTTATATTTTGTGTGCCCAGTTGGCGCATGTGTGTTATTAAAAGAAAATGAATAAAAAGTAAATTTAAAATAAATAAATAAATAAGCCGAATAAAACCCTTCATTATTTTTGAACAAAAGATTGAATTTTAATTTGTAGAAATCAATAATTTTGCAAAAAAAGTCATAACTCTTATTCTGTAAAAAGAATTTTGCAAAAAACTATGTAAAACTGCTCAAATAAATAAAGGGAACACTACAATCACACATCAGATATTGAACAAATTGTTCAAAATGTATATTTTTACATTGTGTATTATGTTGTGAATAAAGTGATATAACGATCAGTGGAACCAAAATCATCAACCCATTAAATGCTGGATTCAAAATCACCCTGAAAAGGTGAGTGAAAAACTATCCAAGTAGCAGAAATTTTAAATCACAGCACCTCATCTGGGTATGGTCTTAAATCATCTTGAAGTTTCATCCCGGTATACTTGGGGGCACCGGCTGACAGAGTGATTCCTGACATCGCTCAATGTGTGCAAAAACGTTTGATGTTTTTGGCTGCTTGTGTTTTCGCTCTTCCTTTCTTATTTTCATCATAACCTTAACGGCAACAGTGTTGTATCTGCCCTGCCTCTAGCCCATGTTTTCATCTGGTTTATGGCATGCAAACAGTCTCTACCAACGACAGGTGCAGTCATTTACCTGGTCAGCTAGGTAGGGTACTCAATATACTGTTTTCTGCACAACAGACATTCTGCTGCACCGCCTCTCAGACCTTTAGGTCCTCCCCACAAAGGTAACAGTGAAGAAATGACTCTAGTGCTCACATTTCTGACACCAATGCTCTGAGCCAATATCAGCAGGCAGTCAATAACCTGATCCAGACATTAGGTGAACACTATTTGTGAGTTATATATTACAAAGACAAAGGAATTATGCTGTAGGGGCAGACAGAGATTGTGGTCTTAAATCCCTGATATGGAGACGCTGTGGGGTGAAGGTCAGGAGCAGAAATCACATTAACCAGGTGAAAGAAATAATTTAATAAACTATTATTTGGAAAATATATTTTTATATCGGACCCTGAACTGATGTAGTTATGTTTCACATTCAGGCTGATGGTTGACTGCTGTATGCCACGTGAGGAAATCAGGGAATGACGGCACACTGAAATAGACATTAACATATAAACTGGCATTTTTTGTTTGCCCTTATTAATGAAAGAAAATATGCTGCAGCTCTAAGATTTTACAATGTTGGTGAACTACGATTTCTTCAGCATGACGGTGATGTTGATACTGCGATGTCTATTGCGCAACCGATTTGATGCGTGATTACGTCACATACTCAACTTTTTGGAGCATACACTGCTACATAAGTTAGACCAGCATTGGTCATAAGTTACGAACGCTGGCATCAGGCTAGGCATTAGTTGGTACAAGTTATAACTTATGACTAATGAGTAACTTACAAATAACGTGTGTGAACGATCGCATAACTTAACTACAACTTATGGCCAGCGTATGCAGAACGTATAAGCCATACGCTAGCATCTGTTAAAAATTTTGTGCATGCACAAAATTTTTCAATGTCCTCGCCGTACTAGGACGTTTACCAGCGTGCTGTAACTTACACAAAACTTACCCATAACTTATTCGACGTACGCCAGCAAATTCACCAAATTTCACATACGTCAGCATAAGCTGGCTAAATGTTCAATGTGTGACAGGGGCTTTGGATGCAAAGACACTCCCTGTGTCTGAACTCATCATATAGAAGATTACGATGAACTATGCTATCCTAGTCACCTACTACTGTAATTTTATTTCTAAATATTATTTATAATAAAGGATCACACTATTGAAGGTACAGTACAGGGCTGCAGAGTAGCAGCTACACATGTCTAGAAGTCACATGTCTGTCTGTGTGTGCATACCTATACAGCTTCTGTATGGCATGAGCAGCGGTTTTCCTCACATAAGGAGAAAGGTCAGAGGCAGCCTCTTTGATGGCCAACATCATAATGGGCACAATGATTGGCACACGAATGCTGGAGAGAACCCGTAGGGCACTGGCCCTGATAAGCTGGTTAGGATCCTACACACACACACACACACACACACACACACACACACACACACACACACACACACACAAGGTATGGAAAACTGCTCCTCTGCTTAGTCTCAAAGCATGCTGGGAATATGGGAATAAAAGTGAGAGGGACTTACCTTGAGAGCACGCTGAAATGTGCTAATGGACAGAAGAGCAAGATCCTGCTGTTCCTCTGCATACCGGACCAAGTACACATAAACCAGCTTCTTTAGCTACAAGACATAGACACAGTAAGACACAAAAAAAAACATTTGACTTGTTTCCCAAATTACATGTAGGATAAAATGGATCAGAACACGAGGAAGATAAATTCAGTTTGTGTGATCACTCATTAATTTTCTGAAGCGCTTAATCCTAATTAGGGTCGCGGGGAGGCTGGCGCCCATCTCAGCCAACTCCGGGCAAGGGCAGAGTACACCCTGGACAGCTCGCCAGGCCATCGCAGGGCAGAAATGCAGCCTACTCTTGACGAAAATCAGCAATGGTTCTTTTACATGCCTCTCACCATAGACAGTGAGAGACATGGCCGGCCTTTGATAACCCAGCAGAGACAACCCGTTGATAATAGGGCTTGAACCCCCAACCTTGGGATCAGTAATGCAGCACCCTACCACCGGTAGTGTGTATATGCACACACACTATAAATATAAATCGAAAAATTAAGAGCATCACTCAGGATCAATAGTGCCTCTGCAAACATGGCCGTGATCATACCAGACTCCCAGATTATCATGTTAAAAGAATCAGACACCTTCAAGATGTTAAAATTACAAATAATACAAACTTGCAAGTGCTTCTAAAAATTATTGCTTTAGTTCTTTGTTACATTTGTGAAGTGTTGTAGGTACAGAATTCACGACAGGAAGAATTTACTTAGATTTACTACTAGTTTTCCAAAGGAAAGAAAAGCATTATTTTCAGTATTGTTCGCTGTGCACATGGCTTTTTCCACTTCTATAAGCTTAAATCAAACAGTTAATAAAGAAGAAAAAAATGAAAGAAAAAACGCTTACTGCTTTTGTAGCGAAATCAAAGCAACGTGACGTCATAAGCCTATTTTGTCCTTGAGATCAGAGTGAAAAACTCCAGTACAAGTTTCATCAAAACAGTAAAATAAATCTTAAACAACTGTTCTATACATTCTATTTATCTGTTTTAAAGTAACTTATGGACTTAGAATAAATAAAAAAATATTTTATTGAAAAATTAAAATTTAAATAAATCCCGAGCTCCACCTGTCCAGGCGAGGAGATTTCTTCTGCGCAAGCACACTATTACGGATATTCCTGGTTTAGGTTTTTGATTCTGGAAGTGCATGCTTAGTTTAAACAAAACTCACGAGTGTCTTTTAACGTACTTTAAACTTGGAAACTAGGTGTCGAAAGGTTAAAATTCCCTTCATGTCCCATTATTTTCACAATAACTTTTTCACAATTCTCCCTTCATCTTGGCAGACAATGATAATTATAAATGATAGTAATTCTATTTATTAATATAATAAATAATAATTATATACTGCTATTAATAATACTAATATACACAGGGCTTTCAAATTGTTTTCCTCCGGGATGTGTTCACTCCATGTCAGATCGGAGCATAATTACCTGGAAGAGGTTTATAATAATCAAACCTGGGGATTTATTATCAATTTTAAAAGGAAACTTGAAGGAATTGTGTTTCAAAGTTCAACAAGATCCTCTACAATGGTGCGTTAAGAGGTCTGTTAAGCTGTACTGCGCTCTTCCATGCTTTCCACGTTCTATCACGATTAGTGTCAAATCGTAATAATCACCGGGATGACCAAGTAATCAAATATATTGCTATAATGTAACACGTGTGCAAGATGGTGGGAGGCACGTTGCGTGTAGAAAACATGCAGATTTTTTTCTCTTGTTTACTTTACCGGTTTGATGAAGCATGTACTAAAGTTTACACTCTGATTTCAAAGTCAAAATTAGGCTTATGACGTCACGTTGCTTTGATTGCCACAAAAGCAAATCCAAGTAAATGTTTCCTATTGTGAATTCTGCACGTACACACTGCACAAATGTAATCAAAAAATAACTAAAGTGATTTTTTTTCCCCCAAAGCTCTTGCTGTCACAGCTTCAGGAATAGTGTAGCAAAGGAACAAAATAAAAAACAGGACTCACTTCTCTACTGTTTTCATATTACTTAATTGTGAAGGTGAAAAATGCCTTTTCAGGCTTCTGTCTGTTTCCCACCATATCTCATAACCAAAAGTCACCATTATTATTTACATGGACCATAAAAAATAGGAGTTTTTCATCAGGTGTGCGTTTTTGCTTTTTTTAATCATTTTTTTTCCCAGGAAAACTTTGTCAGAGAGGGTTGGCGATCGTGGCGACCTGTCAAATACCTCTGTTGATTATTGTACATTCACCACCATGACCGCTACATTTCCAGAGAATGCAATGATTGTGGTGAGTAGAATGTGTACATGAGAAAAGGGTTTTACATAATGACTGTTTTTACGTGACAGATGTTTAATGGCAAAACACCACAGCATTGCTTTGCCTTAAATAACTGTACTGCACTGTGTGTGTGCTTTTTTTTTAATAGTACAGAATCCATGTTTCTAAATTCACAAAACACATAATGTGGACTTCCTGCTTCTACAGTTTAACCAAAAATTTAAAAATTGGTGCTTTAAATCATTTTGATCTTTTGTACAATATGTCAATCAAAAGGTCATCAAAATGTGTGTACTTTCCTAGGTTCATTTTCAGGGGTCTTTACACTTGCCCAGTAGTCTGTTATTTATTTTTATTATTTAGTTATTTATATTTATTAGCCACAGCTCTAATTTATCTGCAAAGATCACAAAATAACAGTTCGCTATATCTGTAAATTTAGAGAACACTGGTATATGAAGATATTTAGATTTTGCTGCACTTACCTCAAGGTTCTTACTCGCAACATTTTTCACCACAGCAGGAAACAGTTCTGATGCATTTTTTCCGCTTGCTATCAGCTGAAACAAAAATGTCTTTTTACACACAGATACACAAATCTGAAAAGTTAAAAGCTTTATAGCAATATGGAACTCCAGCATACAGTATATTCTTAAACACTGCAGGTTTACACTGATGTTTCCTACATAGAAGTGAACACCCTAAAAACATGCACAATGTCACTTTCCCCACCAGGCTACAATTCTTCTCACTTACACACATACTTACCCCCACCACTCTTTTCATGGCCTCCAGTTTGAGAGATTCCTTGCTGCTCTCAAGCATCTCCTTCAAGTCCTCGTTCCTGAAACAGGTTAATTTCACTTTGATTCAATCTGCAGTATAATCTATTCTGACAAAAAAAAAAAAAAGTTTTTAAAAACTTTCATAGACAATTAATTTAAAAGGATTCCTGATAATTTTATTATTTATATGAACCAAGTCTGCAATATATTTCTGATTAGGAATATTTTGGGAAACTATTAAAAAAAAAATAACATTTGTTTTTATCCTCTTAATTTAAAGAGCACCACCGTTCAGCATAAAGAGTGCACTCTGGAAATGATGTTTCACAGCTGCTTTCCTACAAGGCTGGTTACTTCTGTTTACTTTGTGTAAGTTAGGAAGCAAAGTGTTTGCTTTGCTAGTTCACAGTATCGCGCACATTCTGTAGTGAGGAGTTAAACGGAAATGAGCAGATTTATTTAAGTTTCCAGTTTTTTGAATGACGAAGTCAAAAAAAAAGCGTGGGAACACACAGGTAACAGAAGTATTAATCACAGATCAATTTCACTATATACACACACACACATATATATATATATATATATATATACACACACATTATATATATATATATATATATGGGGGGGTGTGTGTGTGTGTGTATATATATATATATATATATATATATGGGGGGGTGTGTGTGTGTGTAT
>JAQMYF010000026.1:18210579-18239496 GCA_030014195.1 Neosilurus mollespiculum | reverse complement strand
TTGGTGCTGTTTCCAAACCAGGCTGTTATACTTCCCATCAGGATGCTCTCAGTGGTGCAGGTATAGAAAGTCTTTAGCACCGTTGAGGGCAGTTTAAAGTCCTTCAGGCGTCTGAGATGAAAGAGACGCTGTCAGGCCTTCTTCACCAGGGTGTTAACGTGACAGGACCATGTCAGGTCCTGCGTGATGTAAACAGCTAGGTACCGGAAACTGTCCACTCTCTCCACTGGGGTCCGGTTGATAGTCAGGGGCTGGTAATTCCTCTCCTGTCTTGCTGTTGCTCAGGAGTAGATTGTTAACCTGACACCATAATTCCAGGTTTCCAGCCTCCTCTAGGTAGGCCGTCTCATCGTTGTTAGAGATCAGGCCCACCACCACAGTGTTGTCTGCAAACTTAATGATGTTGGAAGTTAATGATATTGAAAGTTAATGATGTTGGATGGTAAATGGTGGAATCTGGTGCAATCTAGTGGAATCTTGAATATTATTTAGAATATTAATATTTCCAAATATTAATGTTTCCTCACCGAACTACAAATAATCTTTACTGACAATTAACGTGAAACCTTTTTTAATTGTCTTATGTAATATGCAAAGGTCCAATTGTTAGCTGATATATTTGTTTATTTAATAGGTTTAAAAAAAAAAAAACATTTCTGAGAAACTGTAAAGAAGGTCTCTTAAATCTCGTCATCCATGTTATTATGAACGGCAGCATAAGATTCAAGATTCTTTATTGTCATTATGTTCACACATAACGAAATTTGGTATGACACTCTCAGCTTTAAAAAGGTACAAGCAAGGCAGTAAACTGTAATTAACATCGTCAAGAGCAGAATATAAACACAAACAATTATATACACAACTTTTAAATAGAAATATAAGATAGAACTATAAACTATAAACACCTGTGAATAAAAACTGAACACTGGTATGTACATTGAAGGCACTATGAAATGAAAGAAAGAAATAGCAGCAGCAGAGTAGATATAAACTATAAATAAAGTGCGGCAGTGTAAGACAGTCATAGAGACATACAGAGAACTGATGTCTATGTGAGAGTCAGCGGGGGTGTGTGTGTGTGTGTGTGTGACTGCGAGGGAGTGGACGGTGAAGGGGTGATGGCTTTCACAGCTCTGGGGAAGAAGCTGTTTTTGTGTAACAGTTGTGTATCCATTATGTCTACTAGGTAAAAATCAAGGCCTATGACAAATATAAACTCACCGGTGAAAAGAAATGCAGGTCAAAAACATAATTCTAAGGTGTTTTTATTCCCATATCTTCCCTGGATTCACTGCTCCATCAGACTTTAGTGCTGACCAGTTGATGGCGTCAGACACTTACTTGCGTCTTTTCCTACTTAGTGGCAACATACGAAACTGTAAACGACTGTCTTTCTTTATATTAGACATACAGCCCACTACACATCAGCTTTTAGACATGATGAGAGCACTAGATTAGCAAAAAAAACCCAACAACGAAATAGACACGTTAACCGGACTGTATTCTTGCAGCGCAGTGGTTTGTTTCTGCCACTTTTAACATGGGGAGCAGGTTCCCCCTGCCGGACACGTGATTGAGACCCGGATTATCGATTGTGAGATACTGGAAATACTGCAGATTAAGGAGAGAGTACGTTTACTAGATTTTACTTTTTTTACCTAGTTCAAGTTGTCAGTTTGAACAAACCATGGTAATTGTGTGCAACAATTGTGCAGATTGTCCCGTATTTTAGCAGTTCAGTAGCCTGATGGCTTTGTGGGCAGAAACTGTCCCTGAATCTGCTGGTACGAGTCCGGATGCTCCTGTACCGTCTGCCCGAGGGCAGGAGCGTGAATAGTGTGTGGCTGGGATCAGAGAGGATCTGCCGGGCCTTCCTCCTACAGCGCTGTGTGTAGAGGTCCTGGATGGCTGGCAGTTCAGTCTTGGTGATGTGTTGTGCTGATCTGACCACCTTCTGTAGAGCTTTGCAGCCCAGAGCATTACAGCTGGCGTACCAGGTAGTGATGCAGCCAGACAGAACACTGTCGATGGTGCATCGATAAAAGTTGGTGAGTATTCTGGAGTCCATGACAAACCTCCTCAGCCACCGAAGAAAGAAGAGTCGTTGACTCTGTGCTTTTGTGATCATACCTACGTGATGTGACCAGCTCTGATCCTCACTGATAATCATCCCCAGGAACATGAAGCAACTGACTCTTTCCACCTTGATGTGTATAGGGGTGGGACCTCCACCCCACAGTCTCCTGTAGTCCACGATGAGCTCCTTGGTCTTGCTGACGTTAAGCAGCAGGTTGTTGTCATGGCACCATGATGTCCTGTCCTGATGAGCTGGGTGTCAAAGGAAAATAATCAACAATGTATTGCCAACAGTAGCAAATATATTTTTTTAAATCTTTGTATATCACATCTGTTAGCCAACGTTGTAGAACAACCATGAAAGTTGTAGCAATGAAAAACAACCGTTCCCTCACTAGCCTGATTTCATTCTATTTATTAAGACAACTAGAACTACTGCCTGGCGATTATGACTCCATGCAGTATACAAAGCTTTCACAGGCAAGGTATGAAGAAGAAACTACAATAGCCTTGACCGCTGATCTCCAATTCCAATCAGTTCATCCTTGAGTCAAGTTGATGTTTGAACAAAATTGTGACCCAGCCTGGCAAAATGAGTCACAGTGACCTAAAATTCAAAATTGAGTTAGCCATACCATTTAAAAGAGGAGACTCTAAGCTTTACAATGGTATGGCTAACTCAATTTTGAATTTTTGGTCACTGTGACCCATTTTGCCAGACTGGGTCACAATTTGTAAAAACTCCCTCAAGCCCTCCCAGGAAACTGTGTTCATAAACAAGGAATAAACACAAGACAGCAATGAGCTTGACCTTTAACCTATGACCCCACTAAAAACAATCAGTTCATTCTTGAGTTAGAGCGGACACAAGTGTAAAGTTTGAAGAAAATTCTTTAAAAGCGTTCTTGAGAAATTTTGTTAAAAAGAATGGCCACATGAGGCTGCAGTAACTTTGACCTTTGATCCCCAAATCTAACCAGTTTATCCTTGTGTCAAGGTGGACATTTGTGCCAAGTTTGAGGACAATCCCTCAAGGCATTCTCAAGATAATTTGTTCAAAAGTATGGCATGGACGAAGGAAGGTACATCTGTAAAGACAACTTGAAATCATAACGCTTTCAGTACTGGCTAAAGCAGCATGCAGGCATAAAATACTGCTGATCACGATACAGGGAAACTACAAAGTCTAACTCCTCTGTCCTTGACTATCCCACTCTGTGAGTGGTCACACGATTTCATCTGCAAAATGTTTGTACACTGAGCTTTGCACACCAAGTCTGATGTGATTTTTAAAAATATCATGTTTCATTTTTATTTTGTGATGGAGGGGACGATATGGCTATTTCTCAAAAATCACAAAGCTACACTTCTTTTGATTTCTTGTTGGTTGAACACAATCAAAACTTTGTGCATGCACAATAGCTGTATTACTTTATTACCGTTTTTTCTACAACTGTATTATGAAATATTTATTTCAACCCAAATGAAATGAAATATAGGTATGGAAATTTCTAGTTTCAACAACATCAAGCACAATTAAAATGGTCAATTAGAGCTAAACAAGGAACAACTTCAAATATTTTTCTGTGGCTTCCAGAACGCTGATGTATATATTAAAAAAATTATAATATAATAAAATAATAAAATACTAATAATATCAAGACAAAGATATATACGTTTTCATATACTCAAGTCAATATAGGACAGGTCAGTTATTAAGGTATGCTTTAAATTTAAATACATTGTTATATGTGAACTGTATTCTTACACAAAATTATTTAAAGTAGTATTAGGCAAAATGATCTTTTCAAAGAAAAAAAAAATTTGTATGCCAATGATGTTACATCACTGATCACTAATCAACTCACAGTGTTATAACTGGTAGCTGAGAAACTTTATACACATGGCACAAAAACAGTTTATTGCATTTGCTTTGGTACTGCCTGATTGTACCAATATGACAAATATATATATATATATATATATTTTTTTTTACAAATCTGAATAAATAATTATTAATCCAAAGGTTATTTTAAAATCACTTAAACTATTATTTTAATAGCAGGTAACATTTTTTTTTAATATTTAAAAAAAAAAAAAAAAAAAAAAAAAAAAACATGATCACCAAAGGTTTTGTAATTATTTAGACACATGTAGTACAGCTCAGGCCAGATAGTTTACCTAGTTTAAGCATGCATGAAGATAGCACATGTGTTGGTAATTGCTACAAATCTCTTGTGAACTTGTCTAAACGTTCAATGTGCCATATTGAATGCACCATTATGTAAATGCTTCGAACCTGTCCTGAAATGTTACTCTGAAATGCAACGAACAACCTGAGGCTGTTTCAACTAAAGACGAATACTAAAAATAGCCAGATTGTGGTGGATATGGTTTAATCTGGTAGTACTGAATAAATTAATGTCAGATTAAACGCATCACAACAACAACAACAACAACAACAGCGAAACAAATAGCCATTTCCAACTCACAAATAAAATATATTATTAAACACAAAATTTTAATTGGCTATATTTCATTTGCTTTTCTCCAGAAGCCAATATTCCTGGTACAATCCAACACTGTGCTTTATGAAATTACCTTTGACACTTATAGGTAAAGAAACACTTTTTCTAAAACAACGGACAAAAGGTTAAAAAAAAAAAAAAAAAAGAAAACAAAAAAAGAAAAAGTAACACTAAGCAACAAAAAGGCTTAGATTTTTAACGTGCAAACTCCAATGATAAGGCTTATCAAGGGAAAGTAATAGTTAGCAACACTAAGTACAATCAACTGAAGAATTCTTCCCAAACTTCTTGGGGTAGAATTTGGAATAGCCACTGGTGGTAATTACACTTAGGGTACACTTTCAATTGGCTGGGTCCTAAAGCAGGACTTATGGCAAAAGGCAATAAAACTAGAACGAAACCAAGATGACAAATGATTTAAAAGAATATGGGAAGACCTAAAGGATCAGATCCAGATTAACCAGGCAAGAGACTGTCCAGGGTCAAAAAAGTGAAGGAGAGACAGACTCCAAAGGCATGCATGATAAATGTACATCCACAAGAAATTTCTTTATGAAATAACCCTAAGAAAAAAATGCTCCAGATAGACTGCCTGCAATGGGGTGGTCAAAGGCTATTGTCCTGTTGAGTTATTTCCACACCCCGGTACTTCCAAAATTTCCAACGAAAGACCATAGTGTAGTGTAGTGTGTGTGCGTGTGTATGTGTGTGTGTAATGTGGCTTGATATGAATATTGAAGATGATGCTGGAAGTGTTTAGTTGCCACAGCTTCCGTCAATCACCACGACTTCAAAGTCTTGAGCCATCGGGCTCTGTGGCTATGATAGGCAATGAGAGAAAAGCAAAAGATAGAGCCACCCAAATGCTCAGTGACTGGATGGCCCATTGGACTGAAATGACTGGTCAGAGATTTCCAGGAAAGCAGCACGCATCACGCTGTATGACTGGTCACAGAGTGATGACACATCAACTGATGTCAAGCCTTTTGTCTCAATTTTGGGGAGGATCTTCAGAGTAATCGTTCCTGTAAGACAATTATATGAATCATTATTAATCTTAACAACAAAACCCACCAATGAACTTTTTACATCACATTTACATTTAGTCAGGCCCAAAGAGTCCACTCACTGGTTTTCTGGCTCAAAGTAATGACTAAAAATAACTGCATCTATGCTTTACAGAAGCTAATAGTACCTGTCTACTCGCAATTTCAAAACTTATGTGGCTGCCAAATTTTCACAAAATTCATCTACACGCAATACAGTATTTCTGCCACACTGTTTTTAGCAGTTTCCTTCCTAGATGACACATTTCATACAATTATTTACTTAACCCATACAAAACCCAGGGAAATATATATAACAATGAGTAGACAGACATAACTTAGAAAGGGGATGTGATATCCAGATCAGTCTGAAGAGGAAGAAAACAATGCTTGAAATGTATCCAAAATCTTGCATTTGACACTTAATCATACAGACTCTGCAATCCATATTGTTTAAGAATGCATGTTGTGTTGTTGGACATAATTTTTGAGAAAATAATTCAAGGTGATGGACTCAATACTTTTGAAACCTCTTGCACACTGTACATATGTGAAAACTGTGTGTGGTTAATTTTTTTTTTTTTACCTGATTTGAATTCTTTCTGCTTCCGTAAGTAAAAGTTGCTATAGGAGGAAAACACAATGGGAATAATGGGTGCCTATGTATGTATGAGAGAGAAAGAAAACAAGAGAGAAAAGAGAAAAAAGTCAATAGCTGAAATAAATATACATTTGCAATGTTATCCTCCCAGGCTAAACAATTGCATAAAACCAGATTCCAAGTGTACACATATGGACAGAGTGACACAATGTTCATGACATAAAAAAATCAGATCGATGTTATACCAATTTCTCTTAAGTATGGTACTCTGTGCCATGTAGAGCTCTGCTATTAACTTTTCAATATTTACTTTATGAGAAATGTTTCACCGTGAATAAGCCTATTTCGCTGATTTTTATTACAACCTGCCTTGGGATGGGAAATCACAGCAATGTCCAGAATATCCCCTGTAGCAGGCTGCTGGTGACTTTTCGAGGGAAATGTGAAGATGGGCTCAGAACTCTTTGTTTAGAGGTGCTGCTGTGCTCATAAACTGTGCGCACCAATACGGCTGACCATCAACTTGGTTTTAACTCTGGCCTCCAAAGCCATATAAACAGACATAGATCCATGACTACAGAGCACAAATTTTCTTTGATCTGCATGTATAATTGGACCTTAGTTGTGCTGCCCTAAACTTTGAGGGGAGTGTCTTGTGACATGTGATAAATGCTATGTTTATGTGCTTTTTACTCATGTGGATAATCTACACTCGAACTGGTAATCTATGAAAATTTTGCACACTTGGATGATGTGGCAGTTTTAAATTTATAATAGATCGGTGAGATCAGCTGAGTCACTGCATGTGTAGGCCTGCAAATCTCATCCTTTGTTCTAAAGCCGAAGCCTTATCTAGCTGCTGGTATATACACAATTATTTTCTTGGCACTCAACAACAAGCTTAAAGCATGTTAGACACATTTTGTATTAACTTGCTTGTGTTTGTTGATAATTACATTCAGCTGCGTGTGGGTCCTGCTGCATGCTTTAATTCATCGTGTATACTTACCCAGCTGAGCTTTTGGCTTTAGAAAAAGATACAACAAGCTGCCTGTAGCCTACCTTTTGTCAGAATTGCACGTTCACCAAATGCAACTAGGAAACATTTTAGCAGTAACAGTGAACTTTTCCTATGGTTTCTCCATCAGCTGGTGTCTGAATGTGAGACTGGTGCTGGCATGAGAATTGGAGGTGGACACTTAAGACAACAAAGTGTTTTGATTGGTTAAAATTCCATGCGTTTTTTTTTTCTTTCTTATTTTTTCACAATTATAATACACACGTGAGCTCTGGGCACAAGCAAGTGCAGGAAAAGCAAACTAAAACTAGAGTCAAACTGACTTAGTGGCACCATCCCCTACGCACTATACAGGGAATTAAATACATAGGATTACATAGTGATCTTAATGGTAAAGTGATAAAAACTTTTTAGGACATTACTCTTAAACCCTGTTAATTATATAACGCTATTAAACAGGTCACCATCAAATGAGCTGGTGGACCAGACATAAGAAACATTGCCGTTGCCTTTTATTAAACCAGATTTGAGGCTTTTAACTGCATTATAACTTCAGGTTTTATATTTTGACTTCATTATTTTCACATTAGAACTCCGCTTCCCATAATAAGGAAGATCTCAAGGCATTCGCTTGGTAAGAGACCATCAGTACACTACTTTTCATTATGCGTTATTGGGAACACCGAGTGCACTACATAATGTATAATAATCTCCCCTTAGATTAACCTTAATGTATACTCACTGCCAGTGAAAACGCAACACAATTTTATTTGTGATATTTTGGGACCATCCTAGCTGATCATGAGTACTAGTATTTCCTAAACACCTCAATGACTCATCTCCAGTAGCAGCATGCACCATCACATTTCACTGAGCTTGAGCTCTGGATCTAGACTCTTTTACAGCTCCAAGTTTGTTCGGGGGTCTCAATAATCAGAATTGGGTGCATTTAAAGAGTGGTCATCTTGCCTACATAAAGCTCAGCAAATTCTGCAGTGGAATCTTGACCATGCCTCGACTGTCACATGATGATCGAATATCTGCAGCAGCAGGCATTTCATGTTCTTCCCTGGCCTGTGTATTCGCCTAATTCGTGACCCATCAAACACCTCTGGGATCAGCTTGGACGCCGAGTGTCAGGCCGAGTACCAGCACCACGGAACAGGCAGGAACTGATCGTGGCATTGCAAGAGTAGTGAAGAAACATCCCACAGGACAACATACGGAGGCTCATCAGATCTGTGCGCAGACGAAGTACGGTCTTCATTATCTCAAATGGAGGTTATATTCCGTACTGAACTTAGTTTTTGGGATGGACATTGTGTTGTGATTTTGGATTAAGGGGTTTTCCCTTAACCATGAATATCTTAAATACTACTTAATTTCAATTTTCAGGTGTTTGTTAATGCGTCGACCATGCTTGCTAGGATTAAGGGTTGACTAAGCATTATAAAATAAAAAAATGAACATGCCAGCATTAACTGTCCCACTTCATTCCCAAGAAAAGAAGGCAAATATTATGGAATTATGAGATATTATAATATACATTTATAATCATTATATATTATGTAATATATATTGATATTATGACGGCCTTTAAAATCCAAAAACAATTGTTTCCCCAAACTGCACACAAATAAAGAATCTTAATCAATAAATTGAGACTGGAGGCAAAAAAGGCTCCAGTCTCAGCTGTTGGCACAAGGCCTCGAGCAATATGGAAGCGCCGTTAACGTATGCCACCGATAGTCAATGTACACTGGGCTATTTTTCATGATGCATTATGGGATACATTAAGTGGACTATACAGGACATTGAATTCTTTATTTAATTTGTTAAAAGTCTTATTGTGTAGTAAATTAAACAAGTTTACTTGAATTTTTTCACAGCTTCAACAAAGTTTTGGCATACTGAACAAGCTCTGTTGTTGGTGTTAAATGTGAGCTCGTTACCTGGGCCTGTACTGCCAGGTGGAATGCACCTTTTTTAAATGGCAGTATATCACCTTTCTGATTCCGTGTTCCTTCAGGAAACACCCACAGGCAGATCTGCAGAGATGCACACAAAGAGAGACCTGTTTGTTTTTGTCAGCAGTTTGTTTTTGTTTTTTCATGTCAGTTATTAAGTTGGGTCAAATCTTATATTAATGTGATAAACACAAGGTTTTTTTTTTATTGTTTATTTGCAAAATAGCCTCTACATAGTTGTCATTTCT
Organism: Neosilurus mollespiculum; assembly: GCA_030014195.1. Lineage (NCBI taxonomy): Eukaryota > Metazoa > Chordata > Actinopteri > Siluriformes > Plotosidae > Neosilurus > Neosilurus mollespiculum. The sequence goes on along the minus strand of JAQMYF010000026.1, from coordinate 18,230,009 downwards.
TTGTAAACACACATGGATTGTCTCCTCCACACTGGTGTTCTGCCTGTAATTGCACTTGATGTGACACATCACATCAAATTTATGTTATGCATATACTATTTATACATAATATACTTTAGAGTTATGCATATTTCCATATTCCTCACTCAATAAGCTCCATTTTGGTACCAAAACCATTCATGAAGCATGTTTGGTTGCTGGGATAAGGCCATTTCTTATCTTTATTTTTTACAGGAATCATTGGATAAAAAATTTAAGAATCATACTAATAGTTATTTTTAATATTTATGCAGATTTCTAGTATCAAAAACTATATATATATATATATATATATATATATAGAGAGAGAGAGAGAGAGAGAGAGAGAGAGAGACAGACAGAGAGAGAGAGAGAGACAGACAGAGAGACAGACAGAGAGAGAGAGAGACATGAACACTAATGAACTTAATTAAATGAATTAACTAAGGTTAATCTTTGACATTAGTTCGCCAACATAGCAAGTATAGGCGCCTCGATCATTTGAGTAATGTGACCCGAGACACGCATGTGATTGGTGCTTTGCAGACTACGTGATTTTGCATAAAATTTCCAATGCCGCTTATGAGCTTCTGCAAACAAACCACATATTGGATTGCATTTACTATAGTACTAACAGAGTTTTGCAGCAAAATGTATTTGTACACACACACATACACAATCAATTTAATCTTTTTTATAGAAAAAAAATAGCATTTATAGTGAAAAACAAGGAATTTTTTCGAGCTATTAAGCTTTTAAAAGCAACACTTCAAATTGTATTAAATGTTATATTTTAATAGTTACATTATGTAAAAGCTATTTAACTTAAAATTGGCTTATTTGGGTTATAAATTGGTAAATGGGAATAAAAACACATTTACTCATGACAATTATGTGATAAAGATGTAACACATGTATACCACAATGTTCACAATCTCTAATAATTCTTCTCCACGATTTGATCGATTTTCAGGTCAGGAGCATGCAAGAAGGGTCTGCGACCAATATTCTCGATCATATCGCTGACTGTCAGTGACTGTCTGCGAGGAATCCACCCGTGGTGGACAATCGTCCCGTTTTTTGAAACTTGTTTCCAAATGTTGGACGAGTAAGGTGACTGTTGCCAACTATTCACGATTATATTGTGTATACAGTTTGAGACCATTGTGGTCAAACACAGATAGTTGCAGATAGTTGGGGATTTAGTTGCATGGTTGGACCGATTTATTGCTCCACCCCTAGTTAAGAGTCCAGCACTGGTATTGTTGGTAAGATAAAAACTGTGTATATTAAATGTTAATTACACTTATCATAAATCAATAATCATCAGTCATTCTTTTACCCCATCACTGTTTTAAAAGAGGGAGTCATACTAAAGGTAAGTTAAATGTTTGAGCAATTAAAAGATTTAAGAGACAACTCCAGACCAAAGCACGCCAAAGCACAAAGCACTGAACTAAATATTAGCCCTTGGCTAATTTGAAGATTAGCAAGACACACCTTGTCATGTAGCATGATCTTGGCAGTCTCAGCCATAACACTCTTAGCGTCATTAGTTTTCTTGCGGTTGATGAACACAATGCCCCCCAGCCAACACACCATACCCACTGTGCCTGCCCACAGCAGCTCCTTCTTGGCAATAGTGGTGCAGCGATCAGGCAAAACCTCCATCAGCCCTGTGTGGAAGAAAAGAACCCGAAATAACATATTTAATAAGATTTTTTTTGAAGACTTATAAAGAGATTAGCATCATTCTATGGCCAATAAAAAGAATACAGAGAAAAATGTACCAAATACTGTTTTTATAATAAAAATTCTTTAATGACCGAGATCACACAGAACACAAGCAGTTAAATTAATCTATTTAAAAAAAATTTTTTTGTCAAAAACATAAATCCACATTTCCTTGGTTCTCTCAAACACCAGGCATACACTCAACCATAGATACACACACAACAATTAACAAACATGAAATTGTAGACAAATGCAGAAAACTACATAAAAACAATTACAACTTTGTACAATTCTTACAGAAGTCATACTTTGACACACAAAAATATAATGCATCGATAAAAAAAGGCCTAAAAATAAAATAGCAATTTTTTTCACCCTACACCCAATTTACAATTCTGATTTTTAATTATTTTTTTAAAGCAAAGACATTATTTAAAAGTTTTATTTAAACAATATCAATGCAGGAAATAACAGCAAACTTTTTTTTTTTTTTAATTAAACCATTTTTGAAAATCGTGGGCAGAACCCTGTACAGAATTTAGAGACACACTAGTAAAAAAAAATGAAATCATGTGTATGTAAAAAGTATCTTGGAAACGCCACAGGCTCTATGTTATCTAGCCAGTTTTAAAGTGAATCTCAAATTTCCTTATACAAACCAAAATTTGAATTAATCAATAAAATGAATCAGTGCTTCCCTCTCCAGAGTAGTCTGATGGTCTGGCAGAATCTCCCAAAACAGGGATGTGAAAGTCATTTTTACAGAGGGCCACATTACTGAATTTAAAGATGATCGAGGGCCGAATAATCACTTGACACTTGAATCTTTCTTGACAGTGAAAGGATGACGAATTAGGTTTCAAGGTAATGGTTGATGCAAAGAATGTACGATAATCATATTCTTTGAAAGCTCTTGCAGGCCACATAAAATGTGGTGGCGGGCCGTATTTGTATTCAGTCACTATGAACTGGCCATTTCAGGTCCTGACAGGTCATGCCATTTATGTTGGCACAAAGTTTGATAGAGGTGTCAGAACAAGCACTCTGATCGACTCCACAGCTCTTGAAAAGTCAGAAGGCTGCCTTAGATGTGAAGGGCTAGCCTGACATTGATCAAACAGAAAGGGGAGACAGATAGAAAAAACAGCAACAGCTAAATCGGGTTGAGATCCATTGGCTGGGGTGTCAATAATGGAGTGGCCGATGGACTGCTTGTTCTCTAGCTGTGTTCTGTTGTAAGAGGAAAGTGGCTTCAGTCAAGCGTTGTCCACAGAGTATGGCATGGTGTTGCAAAATGGAGTGATAGCCAACCTTGTTCAAGATCCCTTTGATCCTGTATAAAGATAATTATCACTGGTTTCTAAACAACTCGAAATTTCATAATGTCCAAGGCTAGTGAAACAATCTATTTGGCAAACACACAAGGCCCAGAAAACATCGACTGAAATGTATGCTCTTAACTGATAAGAGACAGAGACAGATACTGATACAGAAAGGGTTTCAAATCAGTACAATAACAAACACAGTATTAATTTATTCAGTTTTAGCCTAAAAACAAAACGTTAACTACAAAAAAAAGCATTTAGAACTTACTTATGGTGAATCATCATACATTTTATTTCTCTGAGGTTTTTTCCTATGTGAATATATGACAAGTGTAAAGTGCACATGCTACTTTAACTACCAACCTCACCCTGTGTTATAAACTTGCAACACAAGACACTCATCTCAGCCGACTCTGGGCAATGGCAGAGTACACTCTGGACAGCTCGCCAGGCAGGGCAGAAACACGCTGACGGCAATGCAGCCTACTGTTTAAGAAAGTCAGCAATGGTTCTTTTACATGCCTCTCACCACAGACAGTGAGAGACATCACTGGCATTTGATAATCCAGTTATCTGCACTGGGGAGACAGCAGTGACAACCCGGTTACAGAGGGGATTAAACCCTCGACCTTGGGATCAGTGATCCAGTACCCTACCACTGGGTCACCACTGCACACTGTATATAATTATGCTCTCTGAAATATTTTAAAAAATAGTTGATAAAGTAAACAACCTGCATGTAAGCATGCACATAAAGCACTTACTTATCTGTGATTTGCTAGTTTCAATCAATTTCATTGGACGGTCTTCACAAACTGCGTGTACTCAGTGAAACCAATCACAGATCACTTTTGTATACTCGATACACCAATCATTGTATTAGACCATTGACTGTAAAAAGAAATGGATTTAGCATACCGTGGCACCACCCATTGGTTTGTGCTTTGTTGCTGAATTGTCGTGAGGAAGCACGGGAGTTAAAAATTCATCGGTGCCATCTTTGATTTTTAGCTCCAGCAGTGACATATTTTGACACAACTGCGTAGCACACTGGGAGAATGGGAGGATCAACCTGACCATCCAACCCATCCATCCGAACTATGGCAAACTTTATTATACATTGCTCATGAACAAACCTGGAGTACAGTTAGCACCTGTAGTCCCAGGTAAGCCTACTTAATGTCCATATTTTGTAAATATTACATATATGAGAAGTATTTTATAATGTAATTGCAGCTCAAAATACAATGAGTGTGCCAACTTACTAGTGTAAGAATGTCTATTGAGGTAGGGATAGAGTAAAACACTGTTCTAAAATTGGTTCTGCCAATTTGAATATTTTTTACAACAATTAAAAAGTCTGAGTGTCATCAGTAACAGCAGGTTGTAAATGTCAGCAAAATACATTGGCTGTTGGTTTGTAGTTTATCATCAGGTGGAAATCTGAACATATAGCAGCAAAGCTGACTTTACATTACTAACATTTATTCTCTATTAATCTACCTGTACACTGAACGAATTAAAGTTGAACGAATGGTTCAGCCCTGTTAGAGAGAGTTAATATTATTATTTGTAGGCCCGTTTCTTTTCATTAACTATGACAAATGTTAAAACATCTATTTAAATGATTTCTTTATCTCTAAAGAACCTCCAAGTTGTGAATGACAGGTCCATCCACACAATGCTACTGAAGTGAGTACAAGTTAGTTTTCTATTTTCTGTTTTATGTAAAATACAGTATTTAAAAAAAAAGAAATAAATAAAATTAAGAGTATTAAAGACTTTTTTTTTTTTTAACTGAACTGAGGGAAGAACGTATTTTTCTCCATGTTCATCCAAGTGCTGCTTCTTTCCCTCTTTTTTACTATAGCCTTCAGTATAATGCATTTCTCACTCTTTTACTGTATTTTAAATCCCCTCAAGGTCAGGATCATCAGGGCCAGATATGTCCGTTGTGGGGGCCAGAGAACTATAAAGACCATGGAGAGAAACCTTGGTGTTGATATCTCTATCCATTGGTCCAGCTGGGGTTAAACATAAAAACTCTCTCACACACAAGGACTCATGATGAATGATGGCTACTGAATTTTTTGCACTTTTTACTTGTGGACTGCTGCAAGAGGGTTTTTTTTTAATAATGTACAACAAACCTACAGACTGCTTTACCAAGCACTGGATTTTATGTGTGTGTATTTTTTTTTACTGTTTACTGTTTTGACTGTAATTTAAACTTGTTATTAAAAAGATGCTGCACTGGAGACTCAACTACCTGTTTTTCATTTAAACTAAATTGAAACAGGTAAGTTCACCTTAACCCTGATCCACAGCTATCAAAGTTATTCAGTCCATCAGTAATTCATTTATTAAGGAAGTTCACACACCAAGTTTGTTAATGCTTTTATGGTGCATATCTCGTATGGATTTTAACAATAGCAGCATGGTACACTATTAATGCAAGAAAGCATCGATGGAGGTTCTGCCTGTTGTTCATGCAGTCTCCGTCTTCTACAACCAGATGAATGGCATCAAATCTGCTCCCCTGTGGGCTTTTCCCCTCTGTTGGTGCTGGTCCTTCGGCTTTCAGTGGATACCTCTCCAATTTACAGTACAAGCATTTTAGGTATATTACCAGCAAATAATAATGCAGTAAATAAAGACTGTAATACATTTCTTATGTGGTGCAGAAGTTTTCAAGCTCTGAAAACAGGTGTTCTGGTCAAAGCACGCATGGGACATTTGATTTCCTAAAAAAAAAAAAAAAAAAAAACATTACAAACATCAATTTAAAGCTCATAATTAAATCCTGAGTGGACCTTAAAATCTCAGTTTAAAGCCCACTCACCATGATAATGTTCAGGACAAGAATGGGAAAACAGGTCAGAAATATTTCAATTTGAAAAAGCTCAAATAAAACACATGATTTTAAACATTACTTGCACACAGCACACACAGTATTACCTGTACCAAATATAAATAAAATAATCACACCAAAAAAAACAAAAAAAACAAAAAAAAAAAACATACATAAATCAACGTTACTGATTTAATCACATTTAAATCCCCTAGAAATATAAATCTTACCCTAAACTGTCATTGGGTCCTGATATACAGTTTTATTAAATTAATGCAATGTATTACAACATTATATAATTAAACTCAGGACTAACAGGTTTTCCTCCTGAATGGTTCTGGTACTCTAACCCTAAACCGGTACCATTCTCTTTGAAAACACATCAAATAATGCTACTGCTAACTAACTAGCTCTGTTAGCAAGCTGCATCTATTATTTATATTAACAAAACAAGAGAAACATGTAGCAGCTTCTAGAGAGTATTGTAAACATACCTAATTTAAAATTGTACATACTGTGCTTTAAAACTGGAAACAATTAATAAAACAAATATTTACTCACCGAAAAAAACTCCAGTTAAGCGATGATGACACTGTTTGCTCCATCCAAACACCGGCCGTCACTCACTCTAGTCCAGAGATGTCAATAAAAGCCAGACATGCCCCCAAAATATGCAAACACATGAGTCTAATATCTTATTAAGCATGGGACAGAAAAAACCACCATTAGAAGAAAAAAAAAATTTAACCGTTAGAAAAAAAAAAAAAAAAAACCCACACAGAATAGATAAGGAGGATATAATTTAGTAAATTAACCAAAACGAGTTGTGGAAAAAATCTATTGATTCAGTATTTTATGTGAACAATTGTGATTTTTTTTGAATGGACGTCTATGGAAACGGAAGTCTTCTGTAGCCTGTCCCTAGCAGATCGCGGTGGTATTGCACTTTAGGAGACTTCCAGGTAAGCCTCATCAGACAGTTGCTGCCGGGTTTATAACAATAATCTGTAAGACTTATGCATTATTAGTATCTGCAGTGAAAGTTAATTAAGGGAGATACAGTGTCGTACAACTTATGGTTAAACTGTAAGGATTGGCAACCTTGAAAACATTTAAAAAAAAAAAAAAAAAAAAAAAAAAAAAAGCAAATAAACGCTTAACTAATTTAGGATCTATGTACCATTTCAAAATGCAGACACACGATCATCCAATACCATAGTATAGAATATAATTTTAGTATTAAAAAAATACATCTGGCAGAGCAAGCCAAAGATGGAGTAAGACGTGTTGTGGGATAGTTCCTGCTGAACTTCAATATTTAAACACCAAACTAAATTTATTTCGACTCACATGTGCATAAATTGTGCTAATATTGTAAAACTAAGCTGGTAATAACAGACGTGACCCCCTTGACTATCGGCTTCAAATTTGAGGAAATACAAGTGCACCGGACTGACTACGCCAGGACCTAGCCCCCTTCGAAGCAGAAGGCTTAAGCTAAACTGGATACCACATCCAGCCCTACTCGAACTAGCAATGTCAAAGATCAAGACACTATGGAAGCAACAGAACTAAAAGCTCAAAATCTGCAGACAGTCAGAGTTGATATATCCATGATAATCAGAGAGGAGCTGAAAAGCGCATTAACCGATGATTTCAATTTCAATTTCTGTGAGAAATGAGCTTGCTAACAGCATGGCCACAATGCACACGGATATGAAACAGGTTAAAACTACGGCAAACGAGGTAGAAGCAGGTGTCTTATCTACATGGTCAGACGAAGTAACAACTCTTAAAACACGGTAATCGGCCTAAAAAAATAATTGCCTATACTTAAAAATTAATGTGAAGACGAAGCAAAGGATGCAGAGATGTAATATTTAAATGGTCCCAGAGGAGCCCAACTTGAGTTCTACACCGTCTGTTTCTAAACTTCTGAAAGAAGTGCTGCAGCTGGATAAAGATGTTTTAACTGACCGTTCACATCACAGCCTTCAACCAAAGAGACCAGTAAGGTAAGCGGAGAGCCATCATAGCCAAGCTCCGCTACTACCAAGACTGTGTCGAGATTCTGCATCGCGCCTCGAGTCAGGGCCCACTTCAACTCAACGGAAAACCGATTGCCACCTTTCCTGACAACAGCCGTGATCCGAGCCCGGGCCACATTAAAGAGGTACAACAGACTCTCCGTGGTCAGCCAGGAGTTCGTTTTGGCATCCTCTTCCCTGCACGCCTCCACATCACACATAACGGAGAGGAAAGGGAGTTTTTGGACCCTGGCAAAGACATAGACTATGTAAAAAAGAACACTGCCAAGGCTGACGTTAATTCGTGAATATTGATCCAGTTGATGGACATGGACCCTGCATTACAGCAATCATTCTGTTCTGTTAAGCTGAAGTGGTTGGGTAATGATTCAAAAATGTTCACTGTTTGGATCTAAGTCTGTCTCAATTTAGAGAGATCATACATTTATCTTGGGCATAAATATACTGGAACGTGTCAATAAGCCGGATAGATTCTCCCGATCAGTTTTAAATAGATTGTGTCGAGTGTTGCATTTTATTTAGTCTTCACGATTATGCACTTTATTCAGTTATGTTCATCGTGAGTCCCACAAAGGAGAAATGAACCCGAATAAGCACTTCGTGTGTGGATTTTTGATTAGGAACTCTTGTTGTCACCATGTTCTGTTAGGTGACAATTTTGATAAGGTGTTCAGGGTTGGGATTTGGCCAAAATTTTTATCCCCTAAATCAGCTCGCACTATTCAATGCTTTCTAGGAATGGTTGATATTTGGTGTTTTCGTAACCATTCATCCCGTAAATATTCTTTGTTCTCTTCCCCTGTAATGGTTTTGAATCAAATTCCTAGTATTCAGTCAAATTACTAACCATGGCGACTTAATTCGTTATTGCTTTCGAATGAAGAGTTTGTTAATTTCATAAAAACTGAAATGCCTTTGTTTCTTGAAGTCAATCAAACTGCTGGTCTATCTCAAAGCATACCTTGGAGGGCAAATTAATTCAATCAGTGCTAAACAAATGAAAATTACAACACATAGCCTAATCAGGTTGGTGGATGAGATTCGGGAACTAAATTCTGTATGTTGCCAGTCACCTACTCCAGATCTGTTTAATCAATGATTGTTATTGCAGACAGAATATAATTTACTATTAAGCAAACAGGTAGAATACCTTATTACCAAAACTAAAAGGTTTCACTTTGAACACATGGGAAAAAAAAGGTTTTTAGCCCAACAACTATGACAACGAACAGCCAGCCAAGTTAACACAAGATACAAAGTTAACTTTCAAAAAGTGAGCCCATGCCCGTTGGTGTAACAGCAGATACTCATCTGCTTGAGTCAATCCCGTGTAAAATTTGTCACAAAAAAATTTAATACCTAGGTACTTGGATCAGTCGTGAACATACTGATTCATACAAGGTCAATTATTCACTGTTACTTTCTAAATTAAAACTAGATTGGAGAAGTGACACTCGCTGCCTCTGTCACTCGGTGGAAGAATTAATGCTTTTGAAATGAACATTCTAAGTTCCTATATTTCTTTCAGTGCCTGATATTCTTATCTAAAAGTATTCTTCACACAGTTAAAAAGTCAGATTTCTTCTTTTATACAGAATAAGAAGCCACTTCCAATCAAATACAGTAACTTACAAAGATCCCGTAGGTCAGGAGGCTTGGCTCTTCCAAACTTCTTATTCTATTAGTGGACTGGTAACATAAGAGAAATTCTTTATTGGCTAACAAATCATGAAAATTCAGCATCTTGAGTAAAATGTCCTATAGACAAATATTACCAGTGTCGCTTCTTTGTGTTAGACTACCTCTGAAACAGCCTACTTCCAACTATATCAAAAATGTACTGGTTAGACAGTCCTTTGAAATATGGTTTCAGTTTAGACAACACTTCTCACTTACTAAACTTTCACTAGTTGCATCACCCTACAAACATTGCATGTTTCTTTCATCACTTACAGATAAGGCTTTTAATGTGTGGTCAAATCAGGGAATAAGATCCATGTATGATGCTTTCGAACAACATGTGCAAAGATTTAACCTTCCCAGCACTCATTTTTATAGATATTTGCAGCTTAGAAGTTTCCCCACTTATGTTGACCTTTTTCCTTCTTACCCATCACCTTCTCTTTTGGATACTAACTTAGATAGTCAACCTGTCACAAAGAAGATTACCCACAGAGTGACATCATTGAGGGATAAGTTTTCCATTTGTCTTAAACATGTGATTATTCAGTTTAAGGTATTTCATCATCTGCATTGGACTAAGGATAGGCTGCATAAGATTAATGAAGATGTGGACCCACAATGTAACAGGCGTCGACGAGAACCTGGCACTCCATTCCATATGTTTTGGACTTGCCCAAAGTTAATAACTTTCTGGGAGTTTCACTTGTCAAAGGTGTGTAGGGTATTTCTTAGTCCATGCCCATTTTACTGCCTTGTTTGGTGTGATTTCAGTGGATGTAAGGCTTTTATTAAGATGTAAGGCTTTTATGACTGCTTTTTGTACTCCTTTGGCCAGAAGATTGATTTTGTTAAAATGGAAAGTACCAACACCTCCTTGTTATGGACACTGGGGTAAAGATGTTCTGTACTGTGTGTAACTAGACAGAATTAAGTACACCATAAATGAATCATGTCAAGTTTTTTCAATCTGGCAGCCTTTTATAACTTATACTGAAATTGTGAATGCACCTAAAGTTTGTACATAAACTTCTGTTTGTTAATTTGTTTATTTATTAATTTTTCTCTTTTGGAAAATCTCTCTCTTTTCCTTTTGGACTTGTATTTGTACTGTTATATATACACACACACACACACACACACACACACACACACACACACATACACACATACACACATACACACATACACACATACACACATACACACATAGATAGATAGATACATAATATGTATACAACAATAACATGTTACATAATACCCCAACAATAATATGTGACCCAGTCTGGCAAAATGAGTCACAGTGACCAAAAATTCAAAATTGAGTTAACCATACCATTTTAAAGCTTAGAGTCTCCTCTTTTAAATGGTATGGCTAACTCAATTTGGTCACTGTGACTCATTTTGCCAGACTGGGTCACATATGTATATGTATGTGTGTATATATATATTATATATTCACTATTCACATCTAAGTTAAAGTCAAAAGTCTGGCCAGATCTTCTGATTCAATCAGAATGGGTGGACGTGTGCAAACTTTTGACTGGTCCCATATGTAAGAGTGTGAGAGTGTATGAGTGTGTGTATGTGTGAATATACCCAGCACATCAAGAGATGACTGGTGGTTGGAGATGATTACGTAAGGTCCCTCGGTCTGTAGGTGCTCCCAGCCACTGATCTCAAAGCGTAGACCCAAAAAGTACTTCACATGGCGCACCAAGAAGCGAATGATCCTACAGCACAAGCAAACGTTGGTTAGCACATAAGTTTGACAAAATTTTCTCATGTTCTTCAATCTACTAGAAATGTGGTTTTGTATTGTTGCAAATATTGTAGCACACATTTTAACAAACCTCAAACAAGCTGCTTCCTAATGAAGAATACCTGAACATCTCAACAACTGTAATGAGTTACAAGGGCAGGACAGACCAGATGAACTAGAACTGTGAGTAAACTCACTACAGAATATCCCCACCTCAAATTCAAATTCAAATTCAAAAACACCTGCAACATGATCGAACTGTTAAATTAGCTCCCATCAAAAGATCGGACCAGGATTATTTTACTTCAGTCTGATCTGCACAGAACAGTGTAGGGAGAAGCGAGCCAAGGCCTGCACTGACAAGATTCTACAAGAGCTAGCAGAGCAGGAGAAGCTGTGTGAAGATTTGGGTCATTTTAAAAGTTAACTGAAAATTTTAAAAGATACCATGATTGTGCTAGTAGCATGTGGTGCTTATTCAAGTTGAACAATGTTTCCTTGTATACACATATTTACTCGAGACTTTGAATGAAGTCAAAGTTGAAGAGCAACTTATTGTTCACATTTAAAGATACAAAATAATTATATTTTTTACACTTGAGGTCTGACATAAATGCATTCAAGGTGAATGAATACTATACTTGCAAGGAAAAAAATACTATCGAAATAACACTCCTCAGCCTACCGCAGAAAGTCTATTCAGGAGTACTAAATAGAAGGATTCAACCGATGATCAAACCTCAGATTCAGGAGGAACAATGTGATTTTTCATCCCCGCCGCAGCACTCTCGACCAGCACTGCACACTCTACAGGATCCTGGAGGGGGCATGGAAGTTTGCCCAATCTGACCGTGTCCCTCGGGCTAACTTTTGCCGTGTGCTCCGGGAATAATTTGTACTGGACCCATTGATATGGGCTATTCGGTCTCTGTACCACCAGAGCTAGAGCTTGGTCCACATGGGTAATAACAGTTTGAATTCCAGTGAGTTTCCACAGTTTCCAGTGAGTGTTGGACTCCGCCAAGGCTGTCCCTTGTCACCGGTTCTGTTCATAATTTTTATGGATAAAATTTCTAGGCGCAGCCAATGCGTTGAGGGGTTCTGGTTTGGTGGCCATAGAATCTCGTCTATGCTTTTTGCCGATGACAATGTCCTTTTGGCTTCATCAAACCGGGACCCTCCAGCTCTCGTTGAAGCGATTAGCACATGAGTGTGAAGCGGCCGGGATGACAATCAGAACCTCCAAGTCCGAGGCCATGGTTCTCATAAAGACTCGAAGAGTCAAAGCGTGAAAAGGTGTGTTGCTCGCTCTAAAGCCAGTGTAACAGATCTGAAATGCACATTTGCCCTGCCTGTTGTGAAAAGCAGCTTGAGCAGTAAGTACACTGACACTGGCATTAGAAGGGACATATGGGAAATATGTATAGGCTATGCAGTAACCTATTCAGTTTACTCAGTGTACTGCTGTATTTTATTTTTTAAATTTATTTTGACTGGAATCACTAATTCAACTTGAATTTCCCATAGAATCTCTCCGCTGATATAATATGGCATTTTCCCTTATCAACATGAGTTGGAAAGCTAATCTAGTCTGTTATGCACATCCAAAATTTCTAATAAATACCCCAAGTTTAATTATTAAAAACCTCTTTCAGGTAATTATGCACCAATCTGACGGAATTAACGTGTAACGCGTACATATTATTATTATTATCATTATGCGGCTGCTTAAGAACAGACACAGATTACTATTCACCATAGAAAAATGGTTCTCTTTATTTTTTTTTTCTTCTTCCATCACACTTAATGTGGCCCAAATGGTAAAGTGCACCAACTCACTGTATATATGAAAACGTGTCTTGCGCCGTGAGAGTGCTATTAATTTTACTGCCGTTTCGCGTTACCATGATTACCACAATTACTCATAAGCTCTCAAATGCTGTCAACCTCATTGCGATGGGAAATACATTTTCAAATTAAAAGACAAAAAGTAAGACGTGTGCCTAAGACATTACTTCAGTTTAAAAGGCAGTTTAAAACTGTCAGTAACTGCCAATTTAATCTCTGTGAACGTGCAGGTCACACACACACACACACAGCGTGCTGGCACTTTAAAAAGCTTGCACTTACTGCCTCGTCGTCATTTTAAAATGTCAATTTAAAAAAGGATTGTGCTGTAAATTTATGTCTTTGTTGACATTTGTTTAAGAAGCAACAAAAAAAAAATCAGTTGTATTTATTTTTTATAGTGTTCATAGTGTTTAAAAGACTTCGGGCGAATGAACACACAAATACCTGTTAGAGACTCTCCACTGGTTCTTCCTAAGGGCTGCTACACTGAGCAAAGCCCAGCATATTAATATTATTAATATATAGTAGTAATATAAAGTACGTAATGTGATTGTGCAGTGACTTATGGGAAATGATGCTGGAGGAAACTTGTAAACCTGAATGATTATGAACAGTGTACACACAGAACCATGTAGTGGTTTAATTATAATTTTGTTTATAGTGGCTAAAGTGGTGCCAAATTCTACAATTCTTGGAATAAAATACATTGTCAGACAATTTGTGCTATTTCTTATGCATTTCTGGCCCCCGAAAACACATGTACATTTACGTACCAGTAGCAATTTTTGCCACACTGGTTTAGAACCAATAACAGTTGTAAATATTCAACCACAACCTTGTTTAAATATCAGAAAGAACAAAATGGCTCTGATAAAGTGTCTGTGCTGTGTGTGAATAGTTATCATTCCCCCGTGGTTATCGTGTTTAAGCACTATCAAAGCCCCAAATTGTGGCCAATGCCTGTTTATTTGTGGCGCTAAGCATTATGTTACGTTAAATATTCTAAAAAGACTAGAAGTGTTGTTGAATATGATCATGCTCTATTGATTAGATATTTGTAGAAATGTCACAGCATCAAAAGAAGTTTTAGTCCCTTTTCATGAGTTTTTCTGCCTTAATACGTCCCTTAACTGACCGTTCCTTTTATTTTTCTACTTATAGTGATGTTCAGAAGTTGACAACTGAAAGGACATACAGTAACTGGATCATGGGTAGACGTGAACTTGGTGCTTGCAAACAAACAAACATAGCTGGACTGGACAGATTGATATCTGTAGGAGGTTGTTGTACCTGTTGTAGCAGAAATTGGCTTTAGTGTTCAACTATTGGTAGTTATTGTACCCGGTTGCTCTGCTAAGAAAACCATAAAGCAAGTGCAGTAACATTTTATTAATAAAAAACATCCCTCTACAAGCTGCTAAAAGTAAAGGCATGTACAGGAAAATATTTTATTAGTAAAAAGAAATGTATAACCAAAAGTCATTTTTAACTTTAATCAGGAGCTTCAGGGGGATTGCTTAACCCTAAAGCGAAAATGGGAGTGGTACAGAGTTGTTCTTAATGGGAGCAGGATGGGAGTGGGAGTCATTTTACCAGGAGTGGGATGGGACAAGATTGTTTTCTGTGGGAGTGGTATGAAACAGGAGTGAAAATCCCCTCCTGTGTCACCCTCTACTGCGCATGGATATTCAGTTAAGCGGATAGTTGCCGGGGTCAAGGAGGCAGGGAAAAGCATCAGAAAGTGAGCTGATGCACACACTGCGTATGGATGTTTGGTTAAGAAAATAAAACTAAAATACAAAATGCTGCTTGCTAATCATTCCTAGTTGCGAAGGTATTGGAGGCAGGGAAAATAACAGCAGGTACTTACAATACAGCAGCATGTAAATAACAACATATCTGCATGATGGTTGTGTAAAAAGGGCATGGCACATAGGGGGGGAAAAAAAAAAAAAAAAGGCATGGCAATCAGGTGAAAGGAATGGCACTGCGCCATACTAAAACAGCCTAGCTGGAATACTGTTGATATTGGCACTTGCGCCAGGTGCAATCTCGCGGCAACTTTGACTTGAGTTGCACAATCACTAAAGAAGGAATTTCGAGCCCTGGAATTGAATTGGATTAATCATGCAAATCTTTGCCATCTCCATCATTAGTCTGAAACATTATTTTACCATGGGTATGTGACCATGACCTACTTTGGTCGTGTTTAAAGTTTTTACGATTTTGAGTGAGTCAGAACCCAAGCTAAAAAAATTATACTTAATTTACCCATAATAAATCTACTTTAAAAATCACCTAAATTCACCCTAACAGGAAAACCCCTTGTTCCACTCTGTGTTTTCTGCCTCATATATTACAAATGTTCACAATTTACAAATGCTTTTTTTCCCCCCCCCAAATTTGTTTTCTTGAGTTTATATTTCGTTGATCCTGAAGGAGAAAGTGCAGTGGTTTGGTACTGAGCAGCACTCAGAATTACAGTTCTAAACAAATTAAGACCTGTTTGCTTCTTTTCTGTATTGATATTGTTAAAATGTATTTGAACATCGTCCTTGATTTTAAAAAATTACAATATTAATTTAAAAAAATCCAAATTGGAATCGTAAACTGCAGTGACTGAATAAGACGGAATATATTGGTCAAAGAAGAAACCAAAACGTGGAGAGATACTAAAAACAGTGTAAATGTGGAGACACGGACATCTCAGATGGAAAAGATTATCCTCAAGACAATTACAGACTCTCAATAAAACTGGGCTTTATAAAAGAGGGACAATAAGAAAAAATAAATATCACACTTTTCCAAACGCAGGGGTGAAATTTAGCAAAAATAAGCTACTTGCCAACAGAACTAGTAAAATGATGAACCTATTAGTCCTCCTTCATATTTACTGGTCAGGAACACTGTATCTTCTTTGCCTACATCCTTCTGTCAGGTCGCCAGCAGGATGACCTGCTAGCTAATTTCACTCGCCCTACAGATTGTTGACTCGCCACACTAGGCCAGGGGACTAGTGTTAATTAAAAAGTAAAAAGTAAGAAGATCTAATTAATTTGGCCTGAAAAGGGACCCATTCACTTACCAGGCATTTTTTTTAAAAATATGAATATACAATAAATATTAAACATAAATCCCTTGGAAATAAAATTAAATTGGCCACAATATCTTTCTGAAGCACTCTGGTTATTCCTGTACGCGAGTCTCAATGACCCTTGAACTGGCCTAGGATTCATCATGGCTGCTGTGCCAAAATCAGGTCAGCACAGACACGGAAGACAGAAAAAGTGAAAAAACACTAAGTTGTAAATCACTTTCAAGTGTGCAGGTCGTAATCTCCTGCCAAGTGTCTATGTACATGCATGTATCTGAGGAGAGAGAATTCAGTGTGCTAGCTGTTTGTTGCTGTTTTTTTTTTTATCGCATCTTTTTTTCTGTTTCACGTGATCTCGGACACCGTGTTGTGCTTCAAGAGAATCACGGATGCACAAGGTCGTTCTCTGGTCATGTGGTCTTGTTATTATATGTTATGAAAACAGGTGAATGAGAAATACCAAGCCATTGAGCTGGGGAGGGGTTTCAGCAGGAAACTTTTGTATTCGGCCATAATAAAATTGCTCTGACAATGGAACATAAACCACATAGGCTATTCACATAAATTTGTTTTGGTATTTATGAATACAGATTGATTAAACCTGTTATGCAGAATTAATTTTTTTTTTTTTGAAATCAGGGTTTTGTTTAACTAAACCAAGCAGCTAGCTACATTATATAAACAGCCTGTGATTTCGGTCTGGCTAGTTTTTTGTAAAAAATAAAAAAAAAAATAATAATAATTTTTAAAAAATAAATAAATAAAAAGGAGCAAAAGACTGAACAAAGCCATACTACGTGTCTCTCTTGAGTGACCTTTGCACATGTATAAATCCATATCGTCCATATCAGAGCTGGAATGATGTGTATTGAGGACAACGTGCAGTCGCACAGTTACATCTGGCTAAAATAGAACAGAGAAGGTTTATCACCATTATAATAAAATAATAGTTAATGTTTTCGGATACATACCAGCCTCCATTCAGTGCAAATAATCTAAAATTTACATCTGAACATCCACACACTGGATTTTATACTTAAAATTAAAGGCAAGCTTAAACATAAGTTTGAAGCAAATACATAAAGCAAAAGTTTGTGTTGCGAAGATGTTCAATAGCAGAAAAAACATTTTAGCTTCTTTTTTATAGCTTGCTTCTTTCTGACTGGGATTTTCATGTATAACCCCTTATCATGCTTTATCAAAAATGCCAAGCACAGAACATAATTCATTTCCACTATGATAAGCCGTATCGTCCTTCATATTAAACTCACTTGTATCAATAAATGTACATAGAGCTTCAGTAAGGGTTGTTCAAATTCTACAAACAGTATTTATTGCACTTATCAGGAGTGAGTTGCAATAAACAATAAACTTTATACATACTTTAGAGTTTTTTTAAACTTTACACTTAACAAGCCTGGTGAGTACAGAGTGGAAGAGTAGGTCTGAAACGCTGAGGTAAAAATTACTGGATTAAGCATTAAATTTAAATTTAACAAAACAACAAAAAATATACACATATTGACCAAATTACTTTATTTAGTTTTTAAGATAATATAGAATATTCACAAATATAACATAATTCATATCTATAGTAGGCCTACACAGAAATTTGGAAATATGGAATATAAATTTACAAATACACACACACACACACACACACACATATATATATATATATAATATGTGTATACCTATATAGTACATATACACACCAGCCTCCACACGATCCTAATTAGGATTAAGCGGTTCAGAAAATGAATGAAGGAAAATCACGTATATATGAATATTGAATTTTTTATTCTGTTTAGACATTTTAGCTATAAATTTAGGCAAGAAAACACTCTGAAGTGAAAATAAGGGAGAAAGTAGGGAGAAATTCAAAAACTTGGTAATTGATTCCTATTAGTTAGCCCACATTTATTGTTTAGGATGTAAAAACTGGGTGACATGGTGGCGCAGTGGTTAGCACGTCCGCCTCACAGCAAGAAGACCTGGGCTCGATTCCAGATTGGTTTTCCTCTCACAGTCCAAACACATGCACAGTAGGCTAATTGGCTGTTTCTAATCACCCCTAGGTGTGAGTGTGAATCGTTGTGTGTCCGTGTTGCCCTGCGATAGTCTGGCGAGCTGTCCAGGGTGTACCCCGCCCTCGCCCTGTGATATGAGCTAGCCTCCTCAAGACCCTAATTAGGATGAAGCGGCCAAGAAAATGAATGAAGGGATGTAAAAAATTTTAAAAAGGGGCCTTGGTATCCTCCACACCCACCTTCAGTGTTTCTTCAAAACCCACTTTCATGCCTGATATTATGTAAAATATGTAAAGTGTTTTGCGCAGTGGGAGGTGATGCTGGAGGAAGCTTGTAAACCCGAATGACTACAAACAGTGTACACACAGAACAACGTGGTCGATTTATTAGGCATAATTAAAAAAAACCCACTGTGTTTCCCTAACCCGAGAATAAATAAATATGCACTAAATCAACCGACCTCTCATTTTTGTGATCGATCGGATTTTTTATGAATTGAGGTGCCTGCCAGCTGGTTATCTTGTGTACGTGACATTGACTGACGGAGTCAGCCACGAGCTAACGATGTTAGGCGCAAACGAATACGTTATAACAAATGGAATTTATCCACTTGGTGTGTTTGTATAAAGTAACTTTTAGTGTGAAATTGGCAAAGGTCAAAATCTCCCAGTCAGCCAACGCTTGATGCATATTTCACGACTAAATGACAATTAACCAGTAAAGAAAATCTCAATAATAAGGTGAGGTGATGGATGGATGGATAGTCAGTCTTTACACAAGGTGACTTCCGGCTAAATTTTGAGCTGTTCTTACTTTAAAAAATGAAAAAAAGTGCAATGCATAATATTATAGAATAATAAATGAGACTTAAGGTTCACTTAGATGGCCAAAAATGCATTTTATGGCATGATATATGCTTTGCCCCTGGACCCCTGGCCTAAACAGAGCACCTGCAGCAATTTTCCTTTCCACCCACTACTTCACATCGTCCTCCGCCTACCGTTATTTTAATGGCCTGTGTAAAAACCCGTGTGTGC
>JAQMYF010000026.1:18195743-18208235 GCA_030014195.1 Neosilurus mollespiculum | reverse complement strand
TTTGGTTTGTGGTGTGCCGCAAGATTTGTTCAATGTAAAAAATGTGCCGTGGCTCAAAAAAGGTTGAAAAACACTGCTATAGAACATCAAAACCACTCAACCAGGACGCCTGAAGCGCAAGACAAACTTTATATGTTCAAGGTCACTGTGCCAAGGTCAAAGGTCACATGCAAATTAGCTACCTCACGCACAGGTTTAGGTCATAGGGAGTGCCTACGCAAAATTTCAGAAAGCAGGCCTGTGCATGAGCCGAGCAGTGGCCTGTACAAAGTTTTTGTCATGCCACCCACCAATGCCGCCAAGCCAATGACAATACCCCTCCAGCCATAACTGGCTGAGGGGTAAAAACTTACGACAGTGACCATGGAATGCACAGTAGTGTGCAATGAAGATTATACACCACCACTTTTGACTAAAAGGGCTCCTAATAAAAAGGAGTAAAAAATTACTTCTCTATAATTTTTTGGTGAAAATGTATTGAACAATGCTACTGTAGGCAAAGAACCAAAATAATAATTCTGACAGGTATATTGAGGTAAAAGTATGGCTAATAAACAAAAACACTGAAAATACCAATTTTTGAGAAAGTGTCGCAAATTGTATTTTTTTTACTTTTGCATAGAGTGAACTTCAAAGGATATGGAATGGTTTTAATTTCTTCACTCGCTAAACCATTCCATATGGTTTGAAGTTCATTCAAGCTATGCAAGAGTCAAAAAAATCTAACTTTTAAAAATTTCTGAAAAATTTTCAATGTTTTTGCCAACATCCATACTTTTACCTCAATATACTTGTCGGAATGATTTTTTTGGTTCTCATTGCCTACAATAGCATTTTCACCAAAAAAAAAAGTTATTTTTTACTTCTTTTTATTAGGAGCCCTTTTAGACAGAAGTGGTGGTGTATAATCTTCACTGCACACTACTGTATATACTTGAATTTATGATATGGGATGTTAGAAATGCAATATTTTTTGGGATACACGTTTGAGAAGGACAACATAATGGATGATTAATGGTTGACAAGATCTGACACAAAGACTTTTGCTCAGTCTTTAAGAGAATAAGATATCACTCACAATAAGCTTTCCTTCGAATATGAAAATGTTGTCTTTTGTGTTCATGTGTTCATCAGTGCAAGCACTACCATAAGGGGATTATTTCTGGCTCTGTGTGTAAGTCTTTGTGTGAGGAGAAAACTTTAACTCTGCAGCGATGCCTCTCCACATCACCTACACATCAGGTAAACACATTCACAACCCATGATTCATTTAAGTGCCAACACAATTCATCCCCAAGTGACCAGAACTTTCATTTTTAAATAGTAATTACAGTATACTTCATTCTACTTACTCCTTGTAACACAGTGCATGAGAGTTCCCTTAGGAAAAAATAGGATGGTTTTTATTTATTCTGACCAACAGAATTTTTGGTGTTTCAGAACAAAAACAGTACAATGAGATGAGAGAAAAAAGTGCTTACAACAATTTAAAGCAAGTTTGGTTTGGATGGGAGTGTAAGGTTCTTCAGATACGCCACTGCACATTTTCAGTTACCTGCAATACTTGCAAAAATTACCAGTGAGGCAATTGGATGGTTGAATACAGAAAAATGTAATTTTTAAATCTTTGTTTAGAAATTGTTTGAAGCAACAACCAAAACCCAAAGTCACACAATCACATATGATGCACACATATCATGCCCTTAAGCATTTAGTCATATAATTAATGAGTGGCATTAATAATTATGTAAATCCTTACAGTGTAGTAAGACAAACATATATGTGTTACAGGTATATAGTGCTGTGTGGAAAGAGAAAGCTGTGGTAGTCAGGTGTCGATTACATGATGCTCAACGTGACGCCAGTCTTTATGATAAACCCACCCGTGGCACATCCATGGATGAATTTCGAGAGATGCTGCACTCCTTTCTCAAGGTACTTTTGTCCACTAATTTCTTTTTTTACACAAAACTGGGATTGCAACTTCTATTTCTTGTTGTCTATATATACAGCATACTGTTATTCATCTACAGTATTAAATCGAGGGCTGACAGCAACAAGGGGATATCTCCACAAAACGCCAAAATTGTCCTTTTGACCTATTGTTTTTTTGCCCTATCGCCTTCTACCTGCTCAATGAATGCCAACCTCGTCACATGCTCAAATACGTTAAAATCCAGTAACAACAAGAGTATATCTTCAAATAGAGCGTTGCCATTGCATGCAGGGGATATCAACTTCTTGCAGTCACGTTTTCATAGTTATTTCCCTTTCTTGATTCAAGATGGCTGCCCGTGACAAACCATGTGCTCCAGCAGCACAGAAAAAAAAGAGAAAAACGACAAATCGGTAATTAAATCTCATAGTACAGTTCCTTGGTCTTGAGAAAAGCTATAAATAGAATCATGATGTTCACTTCTTACAGCTGTTTGAAATGATGAAAGGATGGTAAACTCAAATGGTAAAATCCCAATTTCTCAAAACTATGAAAAGTGGAGTTATCCACTAGTTGCTGTCAGCCCTCAAAATGAAAATGTCATAACAATGACAGGAATCTAAATAAAAAGTCTACACAGCCTTGTTAAACTTGCTGATTTTTGTGTTTAAAAAAATGAGACCAAGATAATTAATTTCATAAATTTTTCACCTTTACTGACCTATACAATCTTTATATCTGTACAATTCAGCTGAAAAAATAACACATTTTCAGGCAGAAAAATAAGAAATAAAAGAGTCATAATAACCTGGTTGCATGAATATACACACTTTTAAAATAATACTTTATAAACACCTTTTCCTACTCATTCTTAAAAACACGCTCCATATCTGTCCACTTTCACCGCATCTCCTGTGCACAGCTCTACTCTGACTGGACCATTCCAAAACTTTATTCTTTTTCTAGTGAAGCGATTTCTTTGTTGATTGTCTGTCTTCACTGTGTTCTATGGTATATCTAATGCCTTCTAATATACCCTTCTCCTAAGTGATACCTTTCAACAATGGGATAACCTTAAAACAGGACCATGGAAAATCAGGTCAGGAAAATCCTACTAGTACAGCTGCACATTATTTGGAGTTTATTAGAGTCACTTTAATTCATTTCACTGACTATTTAGCATGAGTTTAAATGTGACCAATTTGTTCTGAACACAGTCACATCCCAAATTATATGAAGGTGTTTACACCTATGAAATCACATTATTTTAGTTTTTTTTTTTTGTTTGTTTGTTTGTTTGGTTTTTTTACTTTGAGTGAAGAATAGTCATGATGTGCCTTTATAGGGATTTGGATGGAGTTGCACTTTGGAAAAGTAATTGTGTTTGATCAGTACATTTTTAAAGGATTGTTGGGTTTTATTCTAATTTAAAACAATGGGAATAAATAGCCATTCTATTAATTTTTGAATGATAATAGCCCATATCATTAAACAAAGACAAAACAAACAACAACTATCTAATAATAATTAAAAAAAAGAGTCAGTAACAATCACTAAAACAAGAGATGTTTCCCCTGTAAGCATCAGTGATCTGCTTCAACCCTCCATACAAACCACAAACAGTGAGGTGGGCTAGACCTTCCTCTTAGTACTAACAGAAGAACCCATCAATCCATTGTTAATTGTTTAGGCGACACAGTGTGAAGTGGTTATCATGTCCAGCTCACAGCAAGAAGGTTCTGGTTCTGGTTCTAAAATCTCTTCTATCATTTGTTTTACCTTTTCTCATATATTTTTATCCTGTTACATTCCCGCACACACAAATCAAGTGTATTACTAATAATTTTATTTACCTTATAATGTTTGTGCACATCAGCCATGTGTATTGCAAAAGCCTAAGGTGGGTTTTTGTTCTTTGTGTTTCAGTTTCTTTACAGGCATCTTCTCACTTATCATGTGAAAAGTTTTTGTCGAAAACTTGAAATTTATCTTGAGGGGACCCAGACGTGACTACATTGTAAAATGCAGATATTTAGCCTCTTTTTGAAGGGCATGTCCTTTCAGGTTGGGCTACTAGGCACTGGGTCTAACAGTTGACTGGCTAGCTAGCGGCTTGGCTAATACCAGACAGACTGGCTAGCAGTATATTATGGAGATCATGTGGATTTCTGTCTGTATGGAATGCTTCAGAAAAGAAGTTTTAACAATGCCTTCAAACTTAAAACAATGTGACCTGAACTAGAACCAGTGTAGTGAATTATTCACGTTGACTTAAAGCACTTCACCCTACTGACTTTCAAAAGATCAATAGTGAAATTCTCCCCACACACTCAAGAATCATCATCAACACTATACTCCTGTATGCTGTCTGACATTTTTATTTTTAAAAAGGGCTAGTTGGTAACTGGCAGAATGCACTGTCATGGGACAGGGAAAGGCAAAAAATTCCCTAAAGTAATTATTGGATGTAAAATTAGTAAACACCCCTGAGCCAAAACAGTTGACTGGAAGTAGAAGGACTGAGATTTTAGTGTAAAAATACGCTTAAAATGTCTTTTTGGAATGTATAGAAGAGGAGACAGGGGGATGTTCACCTTTAACTTTGAAAAGAGATTTGAAGGAGGCAGTGGGCTGATCCAAAGTAAATAAATCAATATCGGAAGTATATTTATGCTTTCAAACTAATAATTCTTTTAGTTAAGGAGATAGGTAAGGGTGCCCATTTGTGACCCAGTCTGGCAAAATGAGTCACAGTGACCAAAAATTCAAAATTGAGTTAGCCATACCATTTAAAAGAGGAGACTAAGCTTTAAAATGGTATGGCTAACTCAATTTTGAATTTTTGGTCACTGTGACTCATTTTGCCAGACTGGGTCACATTTATCAGTTAAGTCAGTGATTGATTCCATAATAGGATTATAATTAGAGTCTACAACCACTTTTTATCTGGTAATATATTTAAACCAAAAATCTCTCTTTGGAGTTCAGTAATGTTATGGCCAGAGTCGGCTGAGATGGGCGCCAGCCTCCCCTGCAGCCCTAATTAGGATTAACCAGTTCAGAAAATGAATGAATGAATAGTTTAAAACCTGTATATTATTATTATTGTCCTGTTGTCTTTTTGGAACTGACGCACCCATATCCTATTCTCATGATTTGCGAGAGGCAAGTGAACTACAAATTTTTAAAACAGCCTTTAAAACAAAGCCTTTTAAAACAGCCTAAAGCAAACTATCAAACCCATTTTAGTTGATTGCAACTTACTTCCAAAATGTAAGTAAAACACCCCTGATGATAAAAATATGCATATTTTCAGTGTAACAAGAGTGTTTGGAAGGCTTTCATTTACTTATAAGGTCAGCTTTCCACTTTCCATGAGCTGATATCTACTGTTACTGCACATATTTACTTATTCTTGTTTAACGATGGGTTTTTTTCAGTCTTGTAACTAAAGCATATCATACAACACTGGTATTACTTATCCATATACTAACCATCACTAACATTAGAAGCCAAAACTAAACACCTAAATTATGGCTAACACAGACATCCTTAATTGTTTCAGCCAGAACAATATGTTTATTGTTTATATTGTTAGAAAACAAGTCCTGTCATCTTCTGGGCATAAAAGGGCACCAGATCCATGTCCTTTATTTGTTCCTAACTTATAAGGTTAGACCAAAGTACGAAAGCCACTGGTATAACAAACAGTAATAAAATACCTGTATGTACTGTTAGCCCATATTTACTGTTAGACAAAATTGTGTGTAAATTAAAAGTTACTCATCCTCAGCCTGTCCCTTTTTTTTTTTTTTTGTAATCCGCTTATTAAGGATCACATTGGATGGGTTATTAAAAGTGTAGGACACAGGAAGATGAGCCAATACCAGTATGCCACTTTGTATTCCCAGGATCCATAGTTCCTGCTGAGCAGCATCAAATACCTTATGTCATTTATGCAGTCCTGTGGTCAGTTCAGATAGAGCCTCACCTGCAGACTTTTGAATATGAACTGTTTTTTAGCTTTGGCTGCCTTCAATACTGCCATCCTGTCCTTGTAGTTTAAGAATTTTAAGGGATTTTCAGAATTTTCTCAGAACTATCTCCCTTCAGTTTCAGCACACTTACCAGCAGACATTGCCAAAGCTATGCCATCAACTGTACCACTGTCTTAGCTTCCCGAATTAGCTTAGGCGTGGCATAAGTTTCTAGTTTAGACTGCATCATTTTTCTTTGAAGTCTAGCTGATTTTCCTGCAGCAGTTGTCATTCCAGTACCTCGACATGAACAAAACATGAAGCTTCGTTACAAAACTGTGGGTTATAATAGGCAGAAAGTGGCAGAGCACTGAAAACTGCATCTTCCTAGCAAGCCACCATAACCGGAAGTCTTCGATTTTATTTTTTGTTTTTTTCTCAAAAAAGATTTAATTTTTTTAATTTGAATTTTACAGGTTATAGGTCACAATAAATGTGAAAAAAAAGTACGGAATTATTTGTCTTGGTTTTTTATATCACAACATTTGGCATTTAAATAGGGGTGTGCAGACTTTTTATGTCGACTGTTTAGTAAATTGCCAAGAAAAGTGACTAATCTAAAAATGTTTAATATAAAGTGTTGTATAATGTATTGTGTACATAACACTGCAACAAAAATTAAGTCTTTTTGTTGATCTGTCTCTTTATCTGTCTATTCTCTCTGTAGAACAGTCTGGGTGAACAGCTGTCACTTGACTCACTTGTCTTGCGCATTGTCTCAATGGCTGATGTCAATGGTGATGGTAAAGTGTCTCTAGCTGAAGCAAAGTCAGTTTGGGCTCTGCTGCAAATTAATGAGTTTGTTATGACTTTGGTGCTACAGGATAGAGAGCATGTGCCCCATCTATTGGGGTTTTGTGGCCAACTTTACACCACAGAACATGTGGCCCATAGCACCCTCTTCAGTGTAAATATACCTTCCTGGCTTCACCAACTGGTTCCCAGGGGTCTCAGTAGCTTGCTGAATCATTGGCTGGCTCCAGCCTGGCCACGCCGTGCCCGCATTGCGATTGGTCTGCTAGAAATGGTAGAAGAACTTTTCCATGGTGCCTATGGCACTTTCTACATGTGTGAGGCCACACCTCAGCGAGTGGGCTACAGCACCAACTATGACTGCAAGATGGCTGATCTAGAAAGTGTGGTACCGGAGGCAACCATAAAGTCATTCCTGAGAGGACGAGCTTGCCAAGTCAACACTGACTGCACATTTGGGAGTGACTGCATAGCCACTTGTGACCGCCTGGCCAAACAGTGCAACGTGGAGGTGGTTCGACCAAATCTGGCTAAAGTGTGTGCCCTCCTGAGGGATTTGCTGTTTTTTGGGGCACCATCTGACTTGATGGAAGACTTGGACAAGCAACTACGCACCTGCATGACATTGAGTGGCCTGGCCTCGCAAATAGAGGTGCATCACTCGCTTGTGTTGAACAACCTTAAAACACTGCTGTGGAAGAAGATCTCAGACACCAAGTATTCTTAATAAAAAAAAGAGGCTGCTTAAAATATGTACACAAAAATGTGGAAATATTTCCTTTTGCAGGATGAAAGAGAATTCCAGTATACTGATCAGCAGTAGTATTGTGACATGGCAAATAGTTTCGTAGATTGGATGCTAATAAGGAAAATACTTCCTTCCTGTATTTATATTTGAACCGGCAAGCCATGAGCCATACCCTCTATCGAAGAAGTTCTAGTAAAAACTCTTTAAATGTGTGCCTCAGGGAATATTTTAAACTAACTAGAAATGTAGAGGAAAAGGGACTTATTGTAATTTCCAAAATCTTACTTTTACTCCTCACTCTTACACATTATAAAACAAAGAGAAACGGGGTATTTTATGTCCTCAAAATTACTCTCTCGACACACTACATTTCCCCTATTCCTAGCTCCCAATACATTTTGGTTAGGGATTTCAACAGTGGATATTTACCATAATTTCTCTACAGTACAAAGGTCTTTGGGAGATATAAATTTATAGTCATAACATAAACAATGTATAATATAACATCAAATATATAATATAACATAAAAATTGAAAATGTCTTAGTATTAAAAATGGGCTCCAAATAATCCATCTCTATTTGGTGATGAGTGTTTGCCTTTAAAACTGGGTCAGTGGAACTCAGGTTTATCATGGTGCAGTTTTATAAGAAAAAGCTGAAAGGTTGTTCCAAGCAGAATTTGACATGGATCTTTTGCCAATGTGATGTATTATTCAATATTTTCTTTTCTTTAATGGCATACAAAAATTGTATAAATATTTATCTATTTGTTTATTTATTTATTTTTAATCTAACATTTACTCTTTCATTCCAGTCAGGGAATGCAGATGTAGCCAAATGTAAGTACAGTGGCTTACAAAAGTATTTACCCCCTTGGCATTTTTCCTATTTTGTTGCCTTACAGCCTATAATCTACATCGATTTTTTTTCTTGTATTTGAAGTAATGGACCAACACAATAGTCCATCTTGAGGTTAAATGAAAGGGGGAAAAGTTAAAAAAAATAAACTCAGAAACTAAGAAGGATTTTCCATAAACAAAACATCCCTGTATACTTCAGACCCAGTAACTCTCTGAGGCAGAAATTGGTCCGCCCCAAGGATAGAATACCCTGACACAAACAAGACAATGCAGTGTATGCAACTCAATGCAGTGAACAATACACAGGCCTGTATATTGGGGAAACAAAACAACCACTTCATGGGCGCATGGCTCATCATAGGAGAGCCAATTCCTAAGGCCAAGATTCTGCTGTCTACCTTCATCTGAACAACAAAGGACATACTTTTTAGGACTGTGATGTGCGCATTTTAGCCAAAGAAGACCGGTGGTTCGAAAGAGGAGTGAAAGAAGCCATCTTCATCAACTTGGAACACCACTAAACAGGGGAGGTGGTCTGAGCCACTACCTATCAGTCACCTACAATACAGTCCTTGACACACTGCCCAGACACTGGAATTCACAACCCCACCAAAACACAGTTGACTTCAAGGTCTCACAGGATAGAAACAACGACTCATAGATCACCCTAACGATCCTCAAGGCTGCTTACACCATTCACACTTGGCCCCAGGGGCACACACATACAGGATGAGTCAATGTCCCATGTGATCTCAATGACCCCTGAGTGTTGTTTTTGATTCACTAAAGGATAAATTCTGGAACTTCCCACTAGTCTGACAGAGCTGAAGAAGCATTTTGGATAAGAGGTGAACCATCTTCAATAACTTCAATCAAATCCAGTTGCCTTCTTTTAGCACCTATGATTTACCATGACCTGGATGACTGAGAACCTTTACAGACAAATTGTAAAAAATAAATAGCGAAAAGTGGTGCGTATATGTATTGACCCTCTTTGCATTGAAGCCCCTAAATAAGATCTTTTGCTACTAATTACTTTCGCATAATTAGTTAAATAAGGTCCACCTGTGTCTAAGTGTGACATGATCTCAGTATTTATACAACTGTTCTGAAAGGCCCCAGAGCCGACAACTAAACCAATCCATAGGGATCACCAAGCAAGGGACACCAAAAATACCAAGGAGCTCTCCAAACAGGTCAGGGACAACATAGTGGAGAAGTACATACCAGGATTGGGTTATTTAAAAAAAATGTAAACCTTAAAAATCCCATGGAGCATCATTAAATCCACCATCACAAAATGAAAAGAACATGGCACCACTAGAAAAAACACCTAGAGAGCCATCCATCAAAACTTATTCACTGGGGAAGGATGACATTAATCAGAGAGGCAATAAAAAGACTAAAGATATCCCTGAAGGAGCTGGAAAGCGAGATTGGTGTATCTGTACATAGGACCACTCTACAGAGCTAGTCTTTATGGAAGAGTGACCAGAAAAAGGTATGTTTACAGTTTGCCAAAAGGCATGTTGGTGGCTCCCCAGAGTTAGGGAAGCTGGTCCTCTGGTCAAATGAGAATAAATTTGGAACTTTTTGGCCATCAAGGAAAATGCTATGTCTAGCGCAAACACATCACCTCTCATCACCCCAAAAACACCATCTGCACAGCCACAGGGAAACTGGTCAGATTTTAGTGAGTGATAATGTTTAATACCAGCAAATTCTTAAGGAAGAGAAATTCTTGAAGGAACTGGAGCAGTTTTGCTTTGACAAATGGGCAAAAATTCTTAGTTGACCTTGTTCTGATTAGTCTGTTATAATATCATAGGTCAAGTTGACCTTGAAGTGTCTAGACTTGACGTCTCCTTCATCGCTTATGACAGACATTTTGTTTCTTTTCAAGGTCTGACATTTTGTTCCAATGTTCCATATTCAAGGTCAGCTGAGCAATACTCAGACAGTGTGGAATGGAAGTAATAAAATAGTCTTACACTCACTTCAGTGAATAAACTCCTTATACAGTAGTCACATAGATCATCCAATAATTAAATGTTGCAGTAAATCATACAATTGCTCTTCTATAGGTACATTCATTAACAATTTAAATATATATTTCATTAGAGATGACTTCATTGGACAGTTCTCCATTTCAGGATTACAAATATTTTTAAATAAACGAAATATTCTCATTCCAAAGATATGACAATTTCTGTATTCATATTCATGTTGATGCTGTTAGTGATCAATACTTAATTCAAGTACATGATAGAGAAGTCCAGCAATTTGCATAAGGTTTATGGAGGTCCAAATATATGGCATGACATTTCAGACTGGCAGGCCATAGGCCTTCCTCAGTTCATGGGTCCAAACCACACAGCGATCCCAATGGCACCTGATACCCCCGACTTCTCCACATTACTGGTGAGTGTACATGTAAAACTTTTTTTGTGTTTGTTTTGTTAATATTCATAAGAAAGACACTCATTATAAATTATATTGCCAGAAAATAACAGACAAAGGAAAAGTTTGTGTTATGAGCTTTTTCGGCTGGTTTAGCTGCAGTGAGTAGGTTGTTAGCATCTGCTTCTTTGTGCCAGTACATATCGTATATCCATTTCATTTACATATAAATAAACCATTTATTTTTAAATAAGCCACTCCTTATAAATAATTATATCGCAAGCAAATAACAGACCCTGTTAAAGTGTGTGCTCTTAGCTTATTTAGCATTTGATTAACCTGCAAACTAAAAAGTCCACAGTTCAAAACTACTGCACTCATATACGCCCTACTGTTGTCATATATAAATCACCCTAATGTAGTCATATTTACATCTTTTTTTAATATTTTACAAAATTCGAACACTGAACATTTAATGTTTAGCTTCACTCGAGTGGACTTGCACTGAGCCACACACAGGTCAGCCCTACACAGCAACACTGGTATCTGCATGTTAGTGTTAAAGTTAAACGGAAAACTTACCCGACCCATGAGAACACTTTCATTTCGGCAAGATTTCACTGTTATTTCCTGCACCCATTCACTGACGAAATAATGATGGGACTATAGAGACCGGTAGGCTTTCATCTGCTCCGGTCAAATGGCATTTGCAGTTAGCTCACAATATCTGCTAACTACACTCTGCTATAGATCAATTTTGTCTAATAACTCCATCTTCTGAAGGCTGTAAGGGTCAATTACATCACAAAAATCTATTTTCTCACAGTATCTCTTCTGTGCAGTGCCAGGAAAGATGTGGTGTGGTAAACTCCATGAGGCCTCCAGTATGGAACAGTGCCTTTGTAACCAGGGGCAATGCCTAGTCACGCGGCCGTTTTGAAATCCACACATGGTTATGCATGCTCAAGTTTTTTTTTGGGGTTTTTTTTTTTGTACTATTTCTTGCATGCTTTACAATAACAAATATTTTGCATCTTTATTGTTGTTGGCATGTTATGTAAAATGACTAATTAAAACCCCACAGATATCCATTTTATTTTAATTTGGGAGAAGTAAATATTTTTGCAAGCCACTGTATTTTTAAGTTTAACAAGGACAGCACAATAATGAGGATGCATTACATTACAAGAGGAGAAACACAGACAGACGAGAGGTGATTACAGTTTACACAAGAAAAATGCTTGATAAAAAAACAGAAAAAAACAGAATATAAGTCGTATTATTATTATTTAGGTGAAACAGGACACAGGTGCAGGTAATCATAACCAGTGATGTTCTTGGGCTCATGGGAATCAGATCTCTGCCATTAAACATATGCATTAACATTACACTGACATTATAATGTCATATACGCATAAGCACTAATGCATAAGAAACAAAAGTGAAAAAAATCTGCTGAATGTTAGGATAGTGAACATGTTAATAATAAGCTAATGTTAACAAAATAATAAAAGAAGAAATTAAATATGACTGAGTCTATTGCTTGGCATATAATTATTATGCACCTAATTTGTTAGGCATGTGGGTCTCTTCGAGATGAACACATTTGTCAGGTACAATTCATTAGAAACGTGTTAGAACGGAAACAAGGTGTGCATAATTATTAGGCAGATTCTTCTTCTCAGGAAAAATGGGCCAAAAAAGAGATTTAACTGACTCTGAAAAGTCAAAAATTGTAAAAAGTCTTTCAGAGGGAT
>JAQMYF010000026.1:18152577-18176113 GCA_030014195.1 Neosilurus mollespiculum | reverse complement strand
AAGTCAAGTATTTCGGGAACACTTCAAATCCCCGAGCCCACATCTTACGCCATCACCCGGAGCTAAAAGAACCGGAGTAGCAGCACGACCAACTCCTGACCAACGCACCCTCCATCACTTCAGTAAACTCCCAACCAACTCTGAATGAGCAAAGCGGATCAGTACATCTACAAAACCAGCCGTCTAGTAATATAATTTCTGTCTTTCTTATAGAAGAGTTGTTCCTAGCTTATAGAAGAATGTGTTTACTCGTGAAATTGGCTCCCTTTGTTTGTAATGGTTATAAATCAAACATCAGTTTGAATCAAGAATCGATTCTGAATCGAATCGTCACTTCAAAAATCGGAATCGAATTGAATCGTGAGTTGTTGTTAGATTCACATCCCTAATATATATACACATGTATATATGTATGTATGTATGTATGTGTGTTTATATGTATATATTTAACTTCTTGAGACCCCAATGTCTTCTTATGAGGACATCATATTTTGTATTGTATGTTTGGCCTTGTAAGATGCTCATAAGTGGCCATTACTCTTCTCACAAACTTATTACTCTTTTCCCAAACTTCTTCTTGTTTTAAAGACATTGATCAAGTTCTATAGTTTTTGGGTGGTGAGGGAGAGAAGCAGTGTGAAGAAATGAGAAGACACACAACATTAATGTTTGGGTCTCAGGAGAATATATATGCTAGCTGCACAGAGGGCATTGGCAGTGTACACCCTGAACAGATCGCCAAACCATCAACACACATACAACCATTCACACTCACTTTAACATATAATAGCATCAGGACACAGACGAAGTATACCACCAGTCAAACTCAGTGGGTATGTGTGTTTTGTGTTTTTTTTTTTGTTTGTTTGTTTGTTTTTGTTTTTGTATAACCAGACGATACTGAGTCAATCATGAGAAATCATGCAGTTACTAACCTGCATGATGATGTACTCTGCAAACTCAGTGACCTGGGCTTGCTGCGAAGACCAGGCCTTCAGGCCAAGCGGTGCGCGAGAAAGCGGAAGCGCGGAAAATGGGCAGGTGTCCATGCTAGGCTAAAAACAAACCCTAGCCATGAGTACAGCCTAGCCATGGCATGAGTACAGAGACCGCTGTCTGTTTTTAACTGGGTTAACCGTTTTTCGTGCGGTAAGACTCACGGTGGTGGCGTGTGTGTTTACATCAACTCGAAATAGTGTAAGGATTCTGTGCTTTTGTCTGACTACTGCTCATCGGTAGTGGAGTTCGTGACTGTTACATGCAGACCTTTATTATCAGAGAGTACATTCCACCCAGTGCTAATGCTAAGGAGGCTTTGTGTGAGGTCTATGGAGCAATTAGCGAGCTGCAGAATGCTCACCCCGAAGGACTGCTTATCATCGACGGAGATTTCAATCATGCAAATCTCAAATCAGTGCTCCCTAACTTCCATCAGCATGTGGACTTTGCTACGAGAGGAGCAAACAAGCTGGATCTCGTTTACACAAACATTCCCGGCACATATCGTGCAATGCCCCGCCCTCACCTCGGCTACTCAGACCACATCTCTGTGATGTTGATTCCAGCATACAGACCACTTATCAGATGCTCTAAACCGGTTCTGAAACAGGTTAAAACCTGGCCAGCAGGAGCCATCTCTGCTCTTCAGGACTGTGTTGAGTGCACTGACTGGGACACTGACTGAGACATGTTCAGGGAGGCTGCAACCAGCGGCAACTGACTGACTCAATTGACTTGGAGTACACAGCATCGGTGAGCGGCTACATCGTGAGGTGCAACAATGACATGACTGCCTCCAAGACCATCATCACACGCTCCAACCAGAAGCCGTGGCTGACTGCAAAAGTGTGTGCTCTTCTGTAGTCTAGAGACTCCGCCTTCAGAGCAGGGGACAGGCCGGCCTTACAGCAAGGACCAAACTGTCCCGAGCCATCAGACAGGCGAAGCGTGCACACGCCCAGAGAATCCACGGGCACTTCCAGAAGAGCGGAGTCTCCCTGCGCATGTGGCAGGGCACCCAGGCGACCACCAACTACAGGACAACACCACATGCTTGTGACAGTGATGCCTCCCAGCGTAGAGTGATTTCTACGTTTGGTCTGAGGCACAGAACACGACAGCGAGGAAAACCATCCCTCCTCCTAACAACCAGGTGCTCTGTCTCACCGCGGCTGACAAAAAAAGAGCTCTACACGGAGTCAACACACGGAATTCTGCTGGACCAGACAACATTCTTGGTGGAGGGCTCAGCGAGTGTGCAGAGCAGCCAGCAGATGTCTTCAATGACATCAACATCTTGCTGAGCAGGTCCATCATCCCAACGTGCCTCAAGACAACGACCATCGTTCCTGTGCCTAAGAAGTCTACGGTTTCCAGCCTCAATGACTACCTTCCCGTCGCACTCACACCAATCATGATGAAATGCTTTGAGAGGCTCTTCATGAGGCACATCACGTTACAGCTACCATCCTCACTCGACCCCTTGCAGTTTGCATATCGTCCTAACTGCTCTACAGATGATGCCATCATCACAAACCTCCATCTGGCCCTCACACACCTGGACTGTAAGGACACATATGTACGAATGCTGTCCATATACTTTAGTTCAGCATTCAACACAATCATCCCTCAGCAGCTGATTAAGAAGCTGAGCCTGCTGGGCCTGAACACCTCTCTCTGCAACCAGATTCTGGATTTCCTGACTGGGAGACCCCAGTCAGTCCGAATCGGGAACAGCATTTCCAGCACCACTACACTGAACACTGGAGCTCCTCAGGGCTGTGTGCCAAGTCCACTGTTATTCACTTTGTTGACTCATGACTGTGCAGCAATGCACAGCTCCCACCACAATATTAAGTTCGCAGATGACACTGCAGTTCACAGAATAACGAATCAGCTTACAGAGAGGAGGTGCAGCGGCTAACAGCCTAGGATAGAGCCAACAACCTGTCTCTAAACGTCAACTAGACTTAAGAGATGGTTGTTTACTTCAGGAGAGCACAGAGTGACCATTCCCCACTGTTCATCGGCAGGTCTTCTGTGGAGACTGTCGAGAGCACCAAATTCCTTGGCATTCATCTGGCAGAGAATCTCACCTGATCACTCAACACCAGCTCCATCACCAAGAAAGCCCAGCAGTGCCTCTACTTCCTGAGGAGGCTGAGGAAAGCCCATCTCCCTTCCCGCATCCTGACTGTGTTCTACAAAGGGACCATCGAGAGCATCCTGAGCAGCTGCATCACTGCCTGGTTTGGGAACTGCACTGTCTCGGATCTTAAGACCCTTCAGCGGACAGTGAGAACAGCTGAAAGCTCATCGGAGTCTCTCTTCTCTCTATCACGGACATTTACACTGCATGCTGCATCCACAAAGCTTACAGCATTGTGGATGACCCCACACACCCCTCACACACACTTTTCACCCTCTTGCCATCTGGAAAGAGGTACCGAAGCATTCAGGCCCGTACAAGCAGACTGTGTAACAGTTTCTTTCCTGAAGTCATCAGGCTCCTCACCACCCAGGACTAAATTACACAAAAATCTCTCTCTCTTACACACACACACACACACACACACTCTCTCTCGCCTGTGTGGACACACACAAATAACTCTCATTGTTTACAATTTATTGCCCCACCTCAACCCTGTCATTATTTCATTACGCTGCTATGTTAATATTTATGTCTATGCCTATATTCTATTTGCACTACCTCAACCGCTGCTACTCTGTACATCATTTAATTTTTTTATTCCATCTCAACTTTTTTTTTCTTTTAGAGCCAAGTGTCTCATTCTTGTGTTGTCTTTTGTTTTTGTACTGTTTTTGCACTCTTGCACACTTTGCACTTTATGTGGCTAGGACAATAACCCTGGCTCTAGCTCTGTGTTGTTGTTGTTGTTTTTTTTTTTTTTTTCGAATTTGATCTTTGTTGTATGTTTATGTAGCACCTGGTCCTGGAGAAACATTGTTTCGTTTCACTATGCACTGTGTCAGCTATAAGTGGTTGAAATGACAATAAAGCAACTTGAACTTGAAAAGGAGAGGGACCAATAATAATGCTATGAGCGCTCAGTTCAAAAACCTGAATCTCTGGGTCATTCCATGCCAAATCAACCAGAGGATCCCGGGTGACCGTCTCCGATTTACCTGAAATTTTTTTTCCAAGTACCACCATATGACTGATAAACACATGCAAAATGGTTCTGCTTAATTAAAATTTTTTAAATAGGGCACCCTCAACCCTAATTCGCAAATGAACAAATTGCCATATTTATGATGGTATAAAAATTAAAGTATGCAAATGATGTCATTTTTGAAATTATTTTTTCTCAGTAGTGTTTCCACATATTGTCCATACCAAATTTCAGGTCGCTACATGCATTTATTGCCAAGATATTGCCTTTTGAAAATGCAAAAAAGCTCCAATTTTGCTCATAGGTATAAAATTAGAGTTGAGGGTACCCTATTTAAAAAAATGTATTTCTGTGAAAGTATTTTGCATGTGTTCATAAGACATATGGAGGTACTTGAAAAAAAAAATTCATAAACATCTGAGACAGTCACCTGGGAAGATTATGGAAATTTGGATGATTGGGCACGGAATGACCCCTCTGCAAATTGTTTACAGATAATGATTACTGGAAGTGTTCCTGAAACCATGCCGTGATTTTCATAACAGAATCATGAAACAGTCTTTTTTAATGCTGTGCCTCCTGGAGGCACAAAGGCACAATACTGATTTCCGCTTTCTCCATTGCGCACAGGGATTTCTCCAGATTCTCAGAATCTTTGGATGACATTATGGCGAAAAAGACACAGAAGAACAAGAGGTTTACTTGTTAGGGCAAATTTTTTGTGATTTTTAAAGTAGATTCAATATGGGTAAATGATATATAATTTTTTAGCTTAGGGTCTGATCTACTCAAAGTCATAAAAAATTTTAGCACAAGCCTTGTTATAAGGAGAAAAAAAGTAGGTCAAGGTCACTTACCCATGGTTAAAAAAAGTTTCAAAGTAATGACTGACATGGCAAAGATTTACATAATTAATACAATCCAATTCACGGAAAACACTTAACAAAATACAGTGAATATATTTTCAAGAATAACCTGATTTATTCACAACTGGTATAATCCAAAAAAGTTATGCTTTATAAAAATAATGTAAAATAAATATACAGCCCTTGTCTCAAATTATTTGAGATGTCTTAGTCATTAAATTAAAAAAGAGCTAACATTTTTCATGAAATACTAAATTTTCTCACTTTCAACACTTTATACATTATACTGTGAATATATTTTAGACAGCATCTAAACCTTTTTGCAGCTCGGGCTGTAGTTGAACATTACAGCAAAAGCTATGGTGACCACACAACAAAAGCTATTCAGGTACTGCCTAAAAGCAGAGCTTACAGTGGATGTCTCTACTGATAGGTGATTGAGCCTGGGTTCACCTTGACTTTTATAACTCACTGATTTCTGCTTTCATTTGTATCACATCTTGTTAGTTGAATTATCTGTTTAATAAGTTCATGTTCTGTCAAGCTTGTGATTTCAGTGTTTGGTCCACAAACATTTATTTAACAGAAAGCGTGTCTGCCTACCAGAGTCAGGTAAGTATGAGGATGAGCAGTGGTGTATGAGTCTCTGTTTTTTCGGGTTTCATATTTATTGGAGTTTTTGTTTTTTGCTGCCCTTCGTCATGCACCTCAGTGATGCATTACAGCCAATGAGCATCAACTCAGCAATGTAGCAGCCTGAGGTGGGCACACATGGACACCAGACAGGACAACTATCCAAGCCATATTCCATGACTATGCTATTCCGCTCAGCATCAAACAATTTTACTGTTGAAGGTATCGGTCAGGAGAAGGGTACAAAACAGATATACCATGGCACACAGTGAAGTCAGTCAACAAATGGAAAA
Organism: Neosilurus mollespiculum; assembly: GCA_030014195.1. Taxonomy (NCBI): domain Eukaryota; kingdom Metazoa; phylum Chordata; class Actinopteri; order Siluriformes; family Plotosidae; genus Neosilurus; species Neosilurus mollespiculum. The sequence goes on along the minus strand of JAQMYF010000026.1, from coordinate 18,170,188 downwards.
AATATGCCACTAAGGCAACATTACCAAGAACAGGTCATCCCTCCAAAATTGATGAAAAGACAAGAAGGAGCTGAAGGAAGTTTTGACAAGTACTGTGTGTGTATGACATGTGACACCAATCTCATATATTCTTCATATGTCTGAGCTATGGGGCAGGGAGACATTTTTCTTTTTTCTTTTTTTTTACAAAGAAAAACATTCAAACCCAACTCATGTTTGCAAAAAGCACATGGCAAATTTTTATTTATTTATTTTTTAATATAGGAAATGATTAAAAAGTTCTACCCTTCCCAAAGATGTCTTCAAGTTAGGTGATCAAACATCGATGGCAGGCAGAGAAGGAGACAGGCAAAACAAACAGGTATTAGGTTTTGCTTGTGTGTTGTTACCAGCACGTACGTATGTGTGTTTTTTTGTGTGCTTACAGGCAGAGGCCAGGAGAGAGAGACAGAGAGAGAGAGAGAGAGAGAGAGAGAGAGAGAGAGAGGGAGAGAGAGAGAGAGAAAAAAAGTGAGTCTGGGTGAAAAGTTTTCTATGCATGTCATAAGACGATAGTAAAATCAAACAGAGAAAGTGAATAGTGTGTACGCCTGTCTCTGAGTGTTTGGTGTCCTGAGCTTGAGATCTGATCATGTATCATGGTGCAAAAACAATGCTGCACATCACCAAAAGAACACCATATCCAGGGTGAAACATGGTAGTGCCAGCAGCATGGTTTGGGGCTGTTTTTCTTCAGCAGCAACTGGGGCTTTATTCAAGGTGGAAGAGTAATGAACAGTTTCACACATTCTTTTTTTTTTTTTTTTTCCCCCCCAGTTAAATGGTACAGGTTATATGTCACATTATAGGTAGAGAAATGTTTTGAATTATTCATCTGGCTCTAAAACTAAAATAGTTTTATATACTCTAAAAGATAACGAGTAAGTTGTTCTTTTAGTTCATTCAGTGGTGCTGGCACTACCATCTTTCATACTCATAGTGTGAAAGTAACATTCATTCATTCATTGAAGACTTTTCCATCATTTGGGTCAGGAACATGCCAGACACAAACTCTATTATAAACACAAAGCATGAGGCAGGATTAGACTTCCAGTGCACTAAACACACACATTCACACACTGATACACATCTAGGGGCAATTTAGCATTACCAAATAAAAAAAAAAAAAAAAAAAGAAATCTCCAAGAATCATTTTTGGTTAATCACAACAAAATGTGAACTTCAAATGTTTGTCACTCTCATACACCACCTCCTCATATATTAGAATAATGAAACAAAAACAACGCTTTGTGGTAACAAACGCTTAATCCCTCACACCGCTGTAGTGATATAAGGCTGTTTTTCATTAGGCTATGGGGCATCGTGGAATTCATAATATATACCAGGACATTATATATTAAAATATGTCTGTCTCTGCCAGAAAACGAAAACTGGGTCATTATTAGGTGAGTCATCATTATAGCCATCTAAGTCCCCTGAATTTGAACTCCATGGATAACCTGTGGGGTGAGGTGAAGAGGAAAGTGCAGAAGAGATTACCTAAAAGTGTCAGATGGCCTTCTCTGTATGCAACCTTTTTCTATGAACAATTATTTTTTTTAGTTAAAGCATTGGGTTCTTTTAACCTGGAGGTAATTTTCTACAGTTTCATTTCAGTTATTGAGGTAAACAGACATGTTGTAGGGATCCTTTCCATGTTATACGCACATTATGAGCCTGTCATTGGGGGAAAAGAAATAAAGTTTTTTTTTTTTTTAAAACCTTGGATGTTTACTCCATAAGTTTACAGTGTACATCCACTTTTTGAGGATGATGGTTATGATGTGCTCAATACTGGACTAATTTCCATTATTTAAAAAGTGGAACAAAATTGGTTGGAAAACAAGGCCCAGGATGAAAAAACCTGCATTTTCATTTAATGTATACATAGTTCAGGTGACAAAGGAAACTTCATATAACAGGGTATGACCATCAGTAGAATTACCAAAATTTTATTCCTGCTGAACTGGTTGCCCTTAAACAACTGAAATATATAAAACAAATTAAGAATCTGGAAACCATCATATTTAAAATGCTGGAAACTGTGATCCATCTGGAAATGAAAAAAAAATTCAAAATTGCTTGGCACATGCCCAAGTGATGTAGTAGTATACATAATTCAAGGTAACAAGCTAAATCAAACAAATGGTTGGGCTATAAGTGGTTTACGTGGGATCAATAGATATATTTACTTTACAATACAGATTTTTTGCTCAGATCGGTTTTGCTGAGGGCTGGGCGATATGGCCTAAAAATAAAATCTCCGATTGTTTTTTTTTTTTTTTTAAACCTGCACCCAATTTACAACTTCAATTTCAATATTTTTACGCAAGGATATTGTTCTAATTAATTTTATGTTAACAGTATCAGTACATAGAAGAAGCAAACACATTTCCTAATTGGTTTAGAACTGGAATTCTGAGTACGGTAAAAAAAAAATAAAAAGCTCTTTGAGAAAAAAAACCTTTTCTAAATAAACCACATTTGTAATTTCTAAAGGAATGACAAGACATGAGGTGCCTTTATAATTTAATTCAAAGTATTTATTTGGGTTTTTTTTTTTCTTTAGCTAACAAGGAAAAGATTGAGGCATGATTTACATTTAGTGCTAAATTTAGTGCCATATAGATGGGCGAGGCTACTTCAGTAAAAAACCTTTGACTTGGTACCTCATATTTGCAGTTGATTTTATTTAGCATCTGAATTAACTCATTTATCTTCCCTATTGTACATATGGGCACCACATGTTTAGTGATATAAAACCCCACTACACCTGCAATTTCTTTTTTCACAAGGATCCATTATCATCATATGGAGCACAGGGTTAAAAGGACACTGTAAGGATATCGTTTTCAGCAGGCTTTTGGTGGCTCTGCCATTAGCATGCACAATAGCTGCAGAGTTACTCCTGCTACTAGGCTACGCGCATGTTTGAGATACTGAAATAAGTTTATTGTACCTTTGTCTTTACACACTTTCGGACAGTGGTTTGTGCTTTCTATCTTTATATAAACAAACCATTTCTAAATAAAAAATGAGACGTTGCCAGTTTTCGAAACAAGATCCTTACTTGCAGATACGCGTGCTGCCATCTGCTCATGTAAGTTGGTGTTATAATGGGTGGAGGGTACTGGAGCCTATCACAGAATAACAAGCACATTGCAGGAAAGAATCCTGGGCAGGGCACAGGCACAGAACAGAATTTACACAGCCACTAAAGTAAGGAACTCTTACATAGATAAAAATAATTTAAGCTTTAAAGTGAACCTCGATTTTCATTTTAAATATCACCCTAAACCAAATATTCTAATTAAGGTCAGATAAAAAAATAATAATTCTCATCAGAACTTTTTGAAAACCTAAATGCGTACTGTTTTTTAAAAATGTTTTTTTTATTTATTTATTTTTAATAAAGAAATGAGGTGATTTTCGAGGCCCAAAAGCTTTTAAATCTAAATGTAGGTAAAGTGACTGAAGCTATACAGTACACTCCGGATGAGCAGTCTTTCATATGAACATGTACAGTTAACATGTATTAAACTCTGAACAACTGTCTATAGGACAGCACCCTTGATGTTCCAAAAATCTTTAGAAAATAACTATTTCAAACAGAACTAAACCAATCTCAGAATCATTTAATGACAGCATCTAACACGGAATCGCTTTGTGTGTTGTTTTTACCTTGTATGAGGGGTTTTTCGAGTTTTTAAAAGTAAATAAATAAATAAAACGGATGCGGTGCCAATTTCTGGGTGCGGGCGCTTTTTTTTTTTACAGCCTAATCAATAAAATGTCTTTATCGTCCAGCTCTAGTTTTGCCCATATTGAAGCTACACATTCATAATCTCAAGTGACCTGTCTCTTACTGTAATATGAAACAGGAAACATGTGTACTGTGACACATTTGTGCACATCTGTCAGCAACACCAAAAAAGTGAAAAGAGGTAGAAATCTTTTTGACTTTCTCTGTGTGTACTACTGTGGTTCTCAGGGATGAAGCAATAAAGCACATACAGTGGCACCTCGCAAGATGAGTGTCCCTTTATATGAGGAACTTGCTTAAGTTGTAGTATGAGGGACGCTTATGAGTATTTTCTGCACTGAAAGACGAGGAATGTCTCATAACGCGAGGATGCCCTGCGCACGAGTAAGCAAAACAAAGAATCACTCGTTCATGTGATCTCAGTGGCTGTGGAATACTGGCCGAGTTAAATAGCATCTCTTTCTCGTTGTGTAAGCATCTCTTGTGAGTTTGTTAACTTTGTGCATCTTGGTGATAATACCTACATTGAAAACTGTCTTACCATGGCGACTAGAAAGAATATTGGAAAAAAGGACAGTAGTGAAAAGAAACACAAAAGATAAAATAACTGTTGAATTGATAGAGATTATCGATATGCAATGCTACTATATGCTAGTGATGCCAGCACAAGTGCCCCCCTGCCTAAAAGAACAGACATTCTTATAGAAGGAGATTCTCCTTCCAAAAACTAACCCCCCTTCTCCTCTCTCTCTCTCCTCTTCATGTCACTTATGTCAGACTCATCGCATCTTCAAGGTAAAGTACAGGTTTATTTTTCCTTTTTATGCATTTTATTAATAAGTTTTTGTTTGTTTACTTTTTTAAAAGTAGGTAATATTTTTGAGTAACACAACCTTTAAAATGTCTTATATTAGGCATATCTGGGGGCATTTTGGAGGGCTGGAACACATTAATGGATTTTCCATTATTTCCTACAAGAAAATCCACCTTGCTATACAAGCATTTTGCTCTGTGAGCTGGGTCCCGGAACAAATTAAACTCGTCTTGCAAGGTGCCACTGCATGTATTCTAGTGAGCACAATCACCTTTTTTCAAAATTTTTTACCAGAGTTACCATAAAGTCTTCAAGGTCGACTGCTCTTTATTCTGTGTTAACAAAACCTTCTAAGAAAAGCAAACAAAAGATTCACTACTGGTTCTGGTACTAGTATTGGTACTTTATGAATGACAGAATGACAGTATAAAATAATTATAACCAATGACACTGATTGCTGTTTACAACAAAATATCAAACAACATGGATATGAAAGGTTTGAAAATAAAGCACATAAAACTTTTTCAGGATTCATTTTCAAGGACAGCTGAGCAAACTGAATTTCAATGGTGCAAGTGGGGGAACAATTTGAAGTGCATCACAACTGCATTATATGAGTTTATGATGTGACTCACCCTGTTACAAACTATACATAGAGTGCAACTAGGAATCAGTGATGAAAATTCTTCCCTGTATAGAGCCAACATGGCCCCAAAGATTTTATTCCATACATAATTTCCACCATTCAATACAGGTTCCAGAGCTGGGTGAAAACGGATATTTTTACCAATAATTTTTATAATTAAAATTGATATGATCTACATTTGCTTTCTAGAATAAGAAGAGGTCTATTCTGCAATCACTTGCCTTAGGAACAATATCCTGGTCTCATTAGGTGGAAATTATTTTAAAAAGAAACTCATGTTCAAGTCACTCAATGTTCTCAGCAACCACAGTTTTTGCCACACTTGTCATGCGATATATATATTTGCTCACCATGCTTTGCCGCTTTATCTGCTTGCCTGATGGAGGATTCTCAATTAAAATCAGCTGTTCTACTGATGAGCACAACTACATTATTATCTGGGAATAAATTAACTAACCATATTAGCATATCTAAACTTAGCGTAATATATTAATTTACATTCACTTACATCTGTAAAGATCTCTGACTTTGCTTTGACTTGTTTTTTAAAGCTCACACAATGCTGCTCTGAAACTGGGCCAAAATAACTGAGCACGGAGGGCAACTGTTATTTGAGATTTTTTATTCGCTTATCACCAGACTATGGTAAAATATAGCAACAAATTAGCATATTTCCCCAACTCTGTGAAGTATTCGAGACCATAAAGGGTACTTGTAGGTGGAAATACATGCATAGGGTCCATGCTGGCTCTTTGTAGGTTTTGTAAAAAAAGAGCTTAAAGAGAGAGAGACAGAAAACCTGTACTCACTGGCTGCATTGCTGCTGTCTCTTATCTGTCCTGTCGTCCCCTGACTCTATATCTGTCTCATCTATGTACCGCTCCTGCTCTTTCTGTTTTTCTTCACTCATCTTCCTTGCATCTTTCTGTATCTTTCTAAGCTGCAGATAATTGGACTTGTAAGCTACAACTGAGGCTTGATCTCTGTGCAGTTGCCCCAAACTAGCACCAGCACGAGGCTGGGATAGGGCGAGGGGTAGGGGGACACATGAAAGGTGAGAGGGGTACAGAGGCTGGTGCTGGGAGAGGTGTGTAGGGTTTGAGGATGTGTGTAGGGTTTGAGGTGGTTGTTCCCATTGTCTGTACAGATCAAATGAATCTGACCTGCTCTCACCAGGACTTGACTGGAATTCTTTCTTGTCAACCATCAGAGTCTCTGACGAGGAACCAAGGAACTGTTTCGCTAATGGAGAAGGAGAGGGACACACAGTGCTGATAACCTCTATAAGAGGCAATGTACTGCTGTTCTGCAAGCTGCTTGACAGGTCTGCTGAAGGTTTTCCCCTAGCTGTACCTATACTGCACTTATCATGCTTCATCAGAAACAGGTTCTGGTGCTGCGCTTCACCTCTTGACTCCTGTGGGCCAGTTACATTAATAACAAATGGTTCGGAATCGGTTCGTTCTGTGAACCTTCCTGTTACCTTTTGAGCCCAATCCTTATCTGCAGCTAAGCTGATATTCTTGCACTTAAGTAAAGTCCTTTCATGCAGTGCAACACCTGTGCTGTCCTCTTCCAAACTACAATGGCTGGTAAATGAGGAAGCTGGTCCCTTAATGTTCATGGCAGTGCATTGTGTGTGCTCTTCCTGATTTGGATGAATGCTCAAAGAAGCCCTTATGAGATCAGACGACTTTGTCTGAACCTCCTCTAGTTTAACAGTTTTCTCTCCCGATGTGTCGAAGGCAGCTTCTTCTGTAACTCCACCATTGTCCTGCTTCAGTGTGGTCACTGGTGTAGAGGACCCTTTAGCTTTCTCAGCCAAGAACTTACGGATCTCTTGCTCGATGCTGTCATCGCTGTCTACTGAGCTGCTATCCTCATGAATGTGCGTCGATTGGACACCATGGACCACCGTTTTTTCCTCCTTTGTGGAAACTTTACATTTCTTGCTGTTCTTCTGTGACTTCAAAACTTTAGGTTTAGCACCTTTTTCCTGTTTGCTTACGCTCATTAGACCTAGACCTTGGCTGTTTTTTGTGGCACTGGGTTTCATGGGTTTAGCTGCAAGGACCAATCTTTGACCCTTAACCGATTTCTGTTTTTTTAAGGCGTCACCTGATAGTTGTATATGGTTGTGGTGCTTTCGGGCCTCGAGTTTCATGTCCCTGACTTTCTTTTTCACCTTTTTCTTTGTCTTAAGTAAATCTTTAATGGCTGCATCAAGATCCTCATCACTGTCCAATGAGCTGCTCTTATCACTACGGTAATTCCTCTCAGAGCCAAGAAAGGGCTTTGGAGGGCTTTGTCCACAGGAACCCTTGTTCATGGATGAGGATACTTCTGTAATGCAATGATGTGAAAAGTTTTGTGTAGGGTTGCAGTTCTTTGCCATGTTTGTACTACAGGTGTGCCATTTAACAGGAGAGAAATCAGTCTGGGTTAGGGGCTTGGGTTGAGGCTCCTCTTTTAATAAAGTACTGACAATTCCTTGTTTACAAATCCTGCCGTCTTCTTTCCATTTCCTTTTCCGTGAGTAGGACAGTCTCAGTGTTTTGTTCTGGTCTTCCTCAACTTTAATGTGCTGTTGTGCTTTAGTGACTGTGCATGGTCCAGAGTAGGGAGCTGTGGTTGCCTTTGCTTTAAGGTCCAGATATTTACGAATCTCTTGTTCAATTCCATCCTCACTGTCCACAGAGCTCTCATCACTCTTTTCATACTTCTGCACTGAAACACTTTTGGCAAGGAAAGATGGAGTCTCTGTTGTAGGATTACTGGCCAAGTTCAATGAGGGCTGAAATACTGCAGGCATGACTGTTTTGGAGATGTCCAAGATGGCCTCGGCACACATCAGTTCAGCAGTGGTGTTGACAGAGAATGTGGAGTGAATCTGCCGCTCGTCCTGTGGCTCCTCGGCTTGAATGGAGCACACCGAATCTCCAGGTGTGGCCCTCAGGCAACATGTAGGCAACGTGTTGAGAGGCAGGCCGTCAGATTTAGGTGAAGCACTCTTGATTAATTTATGTTCCACTGTATTTTTCTTTTTTTCCTTTTTCTTTGCTGATTTTTTAAGAGGCTTGACACTAATGTGATCAGCCAAAAAACAACTCTGCTTCGGATCAACTTTGTGCTCCTTTTCCTTCTGCCTTTCCTGTTGGTAGCTCCGGATGGCCTCCTCTATGCCATCGTCACTACTAGAATCAAGCACCTCCTTCAGCTGAAAGTACCTCAAGCCTTCGTGACGCTCCTTCTCTTCCTGTTGAAACCTCTGTATGGCCTCTTCAATGCCATCATCACTGCTTGAATCCATTGTATCTTCTTCATCCACTTTTATTCTGACTGAAGGTGGTTTACAATCCACTTGTGTCAAACAGGAATGTGGATCTTTAGTAGGCAAGATTTTAGCAGCACCTGTTTTTTCAAATAGGTTCTCTTTGATGTTCCTTTTCTTTTTCTTCAAGGATACCAATGGCTGGATTGCCTTTGAAACCTTCAGGTTATGGTTGCTAGTAGTTAGCACTTTGGTGGAATGCATCAGCTCTTTAGGTGCATCTTGCATACAACTGCCTCCCTGCTGAGCTTTAGGTGTCCATACTGGGCTCTCCACTGGCTCACTTTTATGCCCGTGGTCCACTTTCTCCTTCAGGTACTCTTGGATGGCCTCCTCAATCCCTCGATCTACTGAATCATCACTGTCTGATCCTTCAGTGGCATAACAGCCAGATGCATGAAGTTTACTGCTCTCCACTGCTGCTCGTTGAGACTTTGTTAGTGTGTCCATGTGACAAGACTTTCTGTCACCACATGACGGTTCGGATAGGTTCCGTGCAGACTGGGCATTAGCGTTAACCTCATTGCTCATATCTGAGGACTGTGTGCTGCAGAGGCTGTCAATGATCATCTGGACTTTGTGCGGGATGGGGGTTCCACTAGAAGATACAAAGTCAGTGTCTGAAGCACTATCATTGAAGCAAAGTGGCAGGCTCAAGTTCTTACCGGACGTCCATTCTGAGTGAACTGCCACCACAGGAGGAACCGTTTTCAGAAACATTATAGAATTACAGATTATGGGGAAGGTGTGGCTTGGGACCGCTATGCCGGACCTCTTGACATTCTGAAAAAAAAAAGAAAAGAAAAAAAAAACAAGAAGAAGAAAAAAATTATTTCATTAGACACACATTTTTCTTGCATCATAGGATTTGATGTATGGTGCACATAATTATCTGACCTAACAATATATCTCAAGCATTGTTAGGTCACTGCATGCTAAATCACTAGGGATCATTTAGCCACTGACTGGTCACTAAACTATAATGATCTCCTAGAGCTATACCATTTGAAAGTGTCAGTTTACTGAATAATATTTAAGTATAATATTATTTAATACTACAGAACAATTGCTAAATAAAATGCATGATACACTGTTCCACTGCCTTTTTATATAAATCGGCAGAGGGCTTTAATTGACTATGCCACAAAATGGAGTTTAGGAGAAGGTACCGTAACCATCAGTTTGTCTATGAACATGCCCATGTAAGATTTTTTTTTTTTACAAAACTTGGTGGTGGCACTACCCTACCTGAATCCCAGTGATAATTTCATTTTGAAATGTCAAAGTTAAAAGTGAAGGTCAGAACAAGGTCACAAATTCTTGGGAGACAGTGCTCTTGTAACGTTAATAGGAAACCATATATGGACTTTCAAACAAAACAATTACCTCTGACCTTGAGCAAACTGAAAAGTTCAAACCTCAGCCATCTCATAAATCCTTCAAATGAATGTATAATAAAATGAATAATTTGGTCACTGCACTATAGAGTACATTGTGTGACGAGCACATAAAACCAATATAGGGCCTATTTACAACATTATCCATGTTGCATGATGGAAGCACCTTACACTCTATGAGTGCCCTCCAGTTGGGTTCTGTTACACAGAAACGAAGGGTTTCAACATTATGTCAAATTTATAACCAGCATTTGTGCACTAGAGATTCTCCGGAGTGAGCACACAATAAATGTGCATCGTGTTTCTTTTGCTTGGCATACCCTCTTGCTCTGCTGTAAATGATCACTCAAATCTTAATTAAACCTATCCAGGGACTCAGCTAAAGATACTTTATGAATACTTGTTTGCCTAGGAATTACTTTATTATTATTATTATTATTATTATTATTGCTGACAGGTTAACTCTGGGCTCACATGGACTGCATCCGTTTCATATAACAGAGCCAATGACTGTATGAATACTATATGTGAGTTTAAAACTTATTATCTGGAATATTATTCATTAAATCCACCCCAACTTTAATGGTAATATATCTTGAGTGATGAACAGATGTTTTTACCCCAACAAAGTTTATTAGCTCTAGGTATGGTTGGACAGTATATACTATCTAGACGGTATAATAAGTCCAACAGTATCTATACCATTTATACCACAAGCAAGTCATGCAGGCGCACCTGTGTGAACACACACACCCACACACACACACACACACACACACACACACACACACACACACACACGTTAATGAATGTCAGTAACATGTTAACATGGCTGTCTTTGTAACCTGGTGATAGTGACCCAGTCTGTGCTAACTGATTAAACACAAAGCTGTTGGAAGTTTAAGTTTAAGAATGTAACACAAAACAATGTTTACATGGTATCCATTTAGACTGATGCTACATGCTGATATGGAATATCACTGGTCAATTTGGGTAGGAGTGTGGATCTCAGTAAGGTAGGGAGGCTACATCCATTTTGAACACTTCTATTCACCTTCATGTGCAAACATGCATCATTTCATATTAAATATTCTATGTTTAGCAGGGGAAAAAGTATTCTGAGTTCCTATTCCAGGCTCACTATTTAATGTAAATGCATGACAAGTTAAAGGAAAGTTAAGGGTTTAATTGTTGACTTGATAAATGTGGACTTGTAGACCTACTTGATGAAAAGGACATGAAAAGTGTTTTGATCCAAGTTTTCTTAAAGAATTAATCTGAGGAATAAGAAAGGTTCAACTGTTGAACATAATCAATAAAAGGGTCCCACAGGATATAAAATGTCTTAAAGAAGCCCCTTATTATGTGCAGAATTGTTTTCCAATTTGAGACACATGAGAATTTCCCTTATCCAATGTGTGTGGGATGGAACGAATGGAGATTTCCACCTTAATAATATTAAACGACTGGCCAGTAAAGTGGTAAAAGCAATTTTAAACTGAATCAGACCATGTTTTGCACAAATAGATGACTTGTGTATCATTTGGAGAATATTCTTCTGAAGATCCTCTGAGATCCCCTCTCCCAAGTCCCTTCTCACATTGCTTTAATAGAATTTGAAGAAGACAAACTAAACAAGCAGATCTGAGAGTAAATATATGATATCATGCCCTTTAAACTAGGAGATGGATTAAGGAATGTAGCAAAAATAGAAACAGCAACTAGACTTGGAAAATGGGGAAAAGTATTACAAGCAAAACTACGAAGTAAGTACTAGTTTGTAAGTATCAAAAAAGTGTTGTTTAGTCAACTCAAATTTACCAGATAAATGTTCAAAAGAGGCAAAGGAATTATCAATATAAAGTTCCCTGAATGACTTAATACCCAGATTAGACCAGATCCTGAATGCCCCATTCACTAAAGACGGGGGGAAACATGATTAGCAGTTATAGGGGCTGGCAACGAATAGGTTTTCAAGTTGAAACATCTTTTGAATTGGTTCCAAATTCTAAGACTAGTTTAAAAATATTTGTAGTGTAGCCAGAACTTGGATAATTAATGGGAGAATGAACTAAAGCTGTAAGGACACCAGTCCACAAGAGATGGCCTCCATGTTAATCCAAACAGGTGGTGACTGGTGCAAATTGGACTGTATCCAAAACTGAATAACTCTTAGATTAGCTGCCCAATAACAAAATCTCAGGTTTGGTAAGCCCATGCACCCCAATGCCTTGGGTCTCTGTAAAAGCTGTTTTCTAATCCTCGGGGTCTTCCTGTTCCAGATAAATTCCAAGATAATAGTGTCTAGTCTATGAAAAAAGCTTTGAGGTAGGAAAATCAGCACAGATTGAAATATGCACAAGAATTTAAGTAAAGTGTTCATTTGAATGGCATTAATACAAGCAGCCAAAGTGGGATTAGTCACTGGCCATCGTTCAAAGTCTTCCCGCACCTGAGTCATAAGAAGAACAAAATTAGCTTTATACAAGTCCTTAAATTTATAAGTTACCTGAACCCCTAAGTAAGTAAAACTATTTGGCACAATTCTTAAGGGTAGAGTATGTGATGGCTGTTCACAAGCAGCTGGATTTAGAGGGGATAATTCACCTTTATTCAGGTTTAGTTTGTAACCTGATATAGCGCCAAAGGATTTAAGATTTAAAATATACAAAAAAAGGTCATCCGCATACAGAGACAGACGATGTTCTACTCCATTCCTAACAACACCTGGAACAACAGGATCACAATGCAATGCAATGGAAAGGGGCTCAATAGCATGGTCAAAAGCTTTTTCTTCATCTAAAGAAATTACGGCTTGTGGAACGCATGTGTGAGGGGAATGATAAATTATATACTGAACAAGCACCTGAGATTGAAAAAGGCGATTTTTAATAAATCCAGTTTGGTCAGGGGATCTATTAGACGGCAATACAGTTTCCAAACGTAAGGCTAATGTTCTGGACAAAAGTTTAAAATCCAGGTTCAGTACAAAACTAATCGAGCGATAGGAAGAGCAATCAAGAGGGTCCTTGTTCTTTTTAAGAATTAAGGAAATAGAGGCTTCATTGAGTGATGGTGGTAGACTATGAAAATTAAATGATTCATTAAACATGTCCATTAGAAGAGGGGTCGCTGAAATTTGCTGTAAAATTCAACAGGAAACCATCCACACCAGGGCTTGTACCACTCGACATATAAGAAATAGCAGAGCTAGATAACGGCGTCTCTAATTCTTCAGCCAAATCAGATCAAACCGTAGGAATTGTCAAAAAACTGTCCATGTCTTTTGAACTTGAACTACTTTCTGACCTGTACAAATTGGAGTAGTAACTCTTAAATTCATCATTAATTTCTTGGGGGTTCATGGTGGTACCTGAACATGTCTGAATTTTGTAATATCTGGTGAGAAGAGGAAATCTGTTTTAGTTGATGAGCCAGTAATCTGCCAGCTTTGTCACCTTGTTCATAATAACTACTTCTGGACTTGAGGAGAAGTTCAGCTGCATCATCTGCAGTCAGGACTTTCAACTCTGATTGTAAAGAAAGGCGTTCCTTGTCGGAATTCGGTGAGATGGCATATGAACTATCTAACTGAGTGATGCCATCCATTAATTGCTTCAGACGTTCCCTTTTGTGCTTCCTCTCATAACTTGCATAAGATATGATCTGTCCCCGTGTGTACGCCTTCAGTGTTTCCCACAATGTAGATGACGAAATATCAGGCGTCCTATTAAAGTAAAAAAAAAACCCTCAATTTAAAAAAAAGTAGTATATGAATTAACAGGGTATTCTGGATGTATACTCAATGTGACAGGGGCGTGATCAGAAATAACTATGGCCTCATATGTACATGACTCTGTGGAGGAAATAATTCTGCTGTCGATCAAGAAGTAATCAATACATGTGAATGTATGGTGCACGCGGGAAAAGAAGCAATATGCTTTAGCAGTGTTGTTAAGTGTACGCCACGGGTCTGAAATAAAAAAAAATTCTCACTCATGAAAGCTTTAATTACTCTGGCTAATGGTGAAGGTGTACCAGTTTTTGTGGAGGATCGGCCTTCGGTTTAACCAACAATTAAAGTCGGGAATGAGGAAATGAGAGGACAAATCACGTAATTTGGAAAACAGATGCTTAAAAAAAATCTGCTTTATCCCGATTCGGAGTATAGACGTTCACTAGAAGAATCGGAACACCGCACAAATTACCCAAAACGCTTCAATATCTGCCTTTTGGATCAGAAATCACATTAACACTTTTAAAGGGGACAGATTTGTGTATCAAGATGGTGACCCCTCTAGCTTCCTTGTGAAATGAAGAAAAAAAGGTTTGTCCAATCCACCCAGTTCTGAAATTACAAGTGATAGATGGTTACCAGTGTGTTTCTTGAAGATAAACTGCCTGAGCCTTGAAACGGTGAAGATGGTGTGATAAGTGCCTGAGTGTGGACCATAGAGAAGAGGTGTAAAAAGAGAAAACATGACTACAGCTTGGACAGGCAGAGAAAGTTAGGACAGAAACTAAAACCAAAACCAAAACAACAAACAAAACTAACCAGAAGCAAAACAAAGAAAAAAAGAAAAAACTCCAAACACAGAAACCCCACCATCCCACCCCCGCACTAGCGTCTCCCCAAATGAGATGTGTGCAAAAAACCTTAGCACTAGAAAAAACAGAGCGCTCCATGGTAGCACAAACGAGGAAGAAAGAGTGATCTAACTTAACGTGTGAAGAAAGAAAAACGTGACATAACACACAAGTAACCATAAACTGTTACACACCACTACCAAAATAGTGTTTTAAAAAAAATACAACAGGGTGTACCATATAAAAGGCAAAGTGCAATGACAAGATAGTGAATCTCGAACAAAAGAGCCAAATAAGCCAGTGAATAAATAAATGAATATAAAAAGAAAAAAGGTCCATTAAAAGAGAGAGAGAAAGAAACGAACGAAGATATCTTCAACAAAAACCCTCCGCATTACCATTATTATCAGTAGCTACAGGTCTTTGAACAGGTGTGAGGTCCCGTCTGGGAGTAATCCTGAATGTTGCCAGGTAGAGAAGACAAAGTTAACTCCTGGATAGGAGCGAACAGTGCTTTTCACTGTGGAAAATGCAGCTCGCATTTTAGCAACAGAGGATGTGTAGTCAGGAAAAATTGTGATCCTCTTGCCATTATACAAAAGTGGCAATGTTTCTGCGGCTCGCTGCAGCAAGGAATTGCGAATATGAAAATAATGCCCACTTGCAATAAACGGTCGCGGTGGGTATCCTTCTCTGGATTCTCGGTCCAGCAGGGGCTTCTCTTCCAAACCAAAATTTCATTTATTTTTGTTAAAAAAAACAATTTAAAGAAGAGAAAAAAGACATCTCAGTATCATTGCCTTACAAGGAGATAATTATATTTTAATGAAATAAAAACCTTGTGAAAGTGTCATGTTTTTAGAATAACTTATATTAGTATACATGTTACAGTCAGATTGTGCAACCAGTCATTTCGCGAAATGACAAAGTTTTAGGAATTTAGCTAAATGACTGGTTTCACCATCTGACTGTAACATATACCACAAGAGAATTGCACGATCAGATTGGTCCTCTATCTTGGAAAGATAATTCATTATTCGGAGTGAATAATTTGCTTGAATCAAAACGAAGGACCCTTACAGTGTATTACAGGCACTCAAGCAGGCAGTGTCATTATCATCACACTCTTTTCTTCTGTGTTCATGTAGTATGAAGGCTAACTTCAAAGTGAAAACGCTAAAATCACTCCTGTAAGCTCCACAGCACATACGGAGTTCTGCTCCATTAGTTCCTCTCAAAGTGCACCGCTCAAATGAACAGTCTTTGTCATAGTTAAAATATTTAAATATAAACAAAAAACATTTTGCTTTTGTCTGTTTTTTTATGTATGTCATTGTAGTTTACGCCAAAATTTTGATTGTGTGCACATACACCTTTATGGAGCTGGTTTTCTTCTATGTCTGTGTAGTATGTTGCCTACTAAACTATGATAAAACACACAATAGCCCTTATTCCGCTGAAAGCACAGAGCTCACCTGCCAACTCTGTCATGGGTAAAACATGCAAATACAAACTCAAATATAAAACAAATATAATTTTTTTTTTTTAATCTTGTTTTAGTTTGACTTTCATTAATTTTCTACAAAGAACTAAAACTCTGAAAAGGGTTTAGAGACACCATTAGGTGCCCTAAAAACATTATGCACCTCAGGCTCAGTGGACATCACTGAAATTAATATACCCAACACACTGTCTCCAAAACTATTCAATGTCATCCACCTTGCCTTTGGTGCATAATCGTCAAATAACTGTCTTATTATTCATGTCCTAGATCCAATTTTTTAGCAAATGACTGGAGATAGTTGAAACAGCATATTTGGAGATAGCTGGAAAATCAGAGGCACAAAATATATGCGCTGAATTACAATTTCTGCTTAGGCTTAGTAAAAAATTTTGTGTTTCCCCTAACGCGACCGACCCAACAAAATCGTGCCGATCCAAAGGGGTTTTTTTTGGCATGTGGGAAAAAAAAAAAAAAGAAAAAAAGAAAAGGAAAAAAACCCCGAAAAACTCTAAACCGACTAACCGACCTCTCAGTATTGTGATGGATCGGCGTCCTGCCAGCTGGTTATTTCATTTACGTGGCATTGACCTACGGAATCACCTGCAGGCGCTTCGTATTTATTAGCGACTCACAGAATCAGCCAATTAGAATGCGGCCAGATGCAACACTATATTCTGTTGGCTAACTTCGTTTTGGGCAATGACGTGTACATGGGAGATGTTTGGTTTGTGTTGTGGATTCGTGTTATTTCTGTGTTTAAATGTTTGGTTCTTGTTGCGCTGTTGGCTGTGAAAACTGTGCAGACGGTCACAAAGAAATCTCTTTTCACTGCTAAGTGTTTTTTATTTTTTGTAAAACCGTAGTCATGATGATATTCATAGACAATTGCACAGCATCCCAGGCACAGGCGATAATACTATAGACTACAGCGAGCTTAAGGAAGTACAGACTGAACTGCACAACACATAGTGTAGGAAAAAGTGAGCCAAGATCTGCACTGACAAGATTCTACAAGAGTTAGCAGAGCAAAGGAAGCTGTCTGAAGATTTGGGTAAGTTTAAAAAAAACTACCACGATTGTGCTCGTACCATGTGGTGCTTATTTAAGAGTATTTATGTTGAATGATGTTTCCTTGTACATAAATATTCACTTCAGAGTTCGACTAAGAGCAACTTACTGTTCACATTTACAAATACAGAATAATTATTTTATTGGACTCGCTTCTAAATACTTTTCCCTGCCTCCATGGCCCAAGCTTGAACCAGGCAACTAAATATGCCACTTCAGCAGTAATGTTCTTTTTTATTTTTCAGGGTATTTGGGGTATGACATATAGTTGCGAGAAGAAAAAAAAATCCGACCTGCAGACCGTATTTTTTTTTAGCCTGTTAGGGAAAACACAGCATTTCTTTAGGCCTTATGAAGTTAATATCAAAGTGTCTTGGAATCTGCATGAGTTTAATTGCTTCACTGTCTCAGTAAAGTGTAAACTAGTACTCAAACTCCACCCCCCCCCCTAAAATATTAGTG
>JAQMYF010000026.1:18117817-18129775 GCA_030014195.1 Neosilurus mollespiculum | reverse complement strand
TCCAATATTACATGAAATAAATACTTGAATAGTACTTGGTTTCTGATTTATCTTCATTTTGTTAAGTGTATAATCAATGCAGCACTGTAATTTTAAGTTTCTTCACTCGCTAAACCATTCCATATGGTTTGAAGTTCATGCTATGCAAAACTCAAAAAATAAAATTTGCGACGCCTTTCAATTTTTCTGAAAAATAGGTATTTGCAGCGTTTTTTTTATTAGCCATACTTTTACCTCAATATACTTGTCGGAATGATTTTTTGGTTCTTATTATTTAATTACTTTCTTATTTGGTTATTATTATTTCTTAACAGTTTCCACGTGTTAGGGCCTTGGTAAGCACGTCATGGTGTCCTAGCTGTGTCCAGGACCAGTATGGTGACCATTGCAAGAAATATGATGTACAGGCAACTGTGTGTGTGTAAAAAAAATAAAAAAAATAAAAATTATATATATATAGATCATGTCATGCTAATGTGTTTTTTAGGAGAGCGTGATTATGGGCCACCCATCGATCTGTGGGGTGCAGGGTGCATCATGGCTGAAATGTGGACCAGGAGCCCCATCATGCAGGGAAACACAGAACAGCACCAGCTCACTCTTATCAGCCAACTGTGTGGATCCATTACGGCAGAAGTAATGAAGCTATGCTTTTTTTATTTTAAACTTGGCATATTTCTCAATTTGTTTATCATTGGGTGGAAAACTGCCAAAAAATTTACCAGCCAAAATATTTTTTGCTGTCTGGGCGCTGCGGTGTGTGACAGTCCACTGCCCCGAGTGTGCGTGCTCACTGTTTACATACTTTGGTTGGGTTAAATGCAGAAGTCAAAATTTACCTTGCAGAATTAATGCAGTTTAAATAATAATAATTTTAAAAAATGAAGTGAAGATGTGGAACAAAACAGTGCTTCTTGAAAGCAATAAAGTCCACAAAGATATTGGTGTCACAAGGCATTTGGAAGGAGAGGGAATACCTGAGAGCAGTGCTAAAAGTTTTAGTGTAGTAAGCCTATTTGAGTAACCCACCAGTGGCAATTGATTTACAACCCCATATCGAAGTTGGGACTGTATGATAAAATTGAAATTACCACCTGGAAAGATTATTTTTTAAATCATGTTTGACCTGTACAGCACTTAAAACACTAAAACAGAATTTTTACCTTTTTGTTTTTTTTCTTCCTCCAAATAAACTTATTAAATTATACTTTCAGTGCATTTTAACCAAAGCTGTGATGGTAAAAATGCATTTACCACTTTGTTGGCATTCATTTTTACATCACTTAAAGCCACTTACCATTTTTTTTCCTATCTTGATTGATGCTATTTGTGCTCTCTCCACCAGATGGCGTACATATTTACATTTTCTAGATCATTGTGCCTGGTGCACGTTTCATTGTCACTCATATACAGGTGGAAGCAAATGGTTTTAGAATGAAATCTGGGCTAATACCATGTTATTTCCAAGAGAAAACTTTCATGTTTAATTGATAAATGGTACATTGATGCATGGTTTTCCCTTGCTTGCATCTTCATACTTGGCATGTTCAGCTGAGTGGTGGTGTTTTAATGTGTGATGAACCCATTGACTGATGACATCATTTTTGGCATTGTTTTGTAGCTTGTAAGCAGTCCTTCAGCAGTTTGTCACACACTTCCTTAGCAAAACTAAAAATAGGCAGGGGTCCAGACGCTCCTGCCGAAAGGACCATTTCATAATATGCCAATATAGAATAAGCATTGCAAGTTTGAAAACCCTAGCTTCAGCGCATGGCTAGTAAATGTCTGGAAACCTAATTTATAGTTTTGTCTCTGTGACCTTGAAAAGCAGGTCAAGATCACTCTGACACAAACTCATCCTAGCACTCATAGTAGTGAGCCAGCATACCAAGTTTGAACGCCCCAGCTTCAGCGCGTGGCAAGTAAATGTCCTGAAACTGAAGTGTGACTGAACCCATTTTTATGGCTCTCTAGCCACTTTGTGGGCGGGAGCTGAAAATGGCAGATAGGGCCTCAATTTGATTCTTTG
The DNA here is from genome assembly GCA_030014195.1 of Neosilurus mollespiculum. NCBI lineage: Eukaryota > Metazoa > Chordata > Actinopteri > Siluriformes > Plotosidae > Neosilurus > Neosilurus mollespiculum. The sequence continues at coordinate 18,127,746 of JAQMYF010000026.1, read as the reverse complement.
TGATAACGTCATCATACAATCTGTCCAGGTTTGTTGTTCAGAATATTTTCTTGGTGTTTCCTTGGCCTTACATGTATTACAAATTGCAAACTTTGTCTTCACCCACGGTGAGAAACTTCCCCGCTAATGATGTTAGCCAGTGGCTCTAGACGTCTGTCCGACTGTGACGTTATACGCATACACGCGACTGCAATTTAACTCTGCCGGAAACATAGGCACTGGCTCAGAATTGGAAATGTGAGCACGATTGGCTGATTTCTGGTCAGACTGAAAACACCGAATATCAGTTTATTCCAGTCTCTGGTTGGTTTCTCGGTTCAACTCTACTCATTACTTTCCAAAAACGTTCAGGTATCCTGATTCGTCTGATATACAGTGCTATACGGTACATGTTTCCATAGCACTGTTTCTATCTTTCTGCACAGTAAAGTTGTAACTGTCGTTTATGGATGTTACTCCTCACTGTAGTGCTTGACAAAGGTTTGCCAAAGTAATCCCAAGACCACATTGCAATCACTTGTAGATTAACCGTTCTTGATGCAGTGCCACCTTAGGGATGTTTATGAATGGTCAGATTAGGCTTGTACCCTTACCCTTTTCAGTTAAACCAGATTCCTTGAATTGTTTAATGATATGCATTGCACACAGTGAAAATTCTCTTGCTGTCTGTAGTTGTGGAAATTTTTTAAAACATTTTAATAATTTCTTCATGCGTTTGTAGATGAATTGAAAATGCTTAAAGACTCTTAAAGCCTTTCCCGAATACTGGATTTGTACCAAATCTTGATTGGTCACCTGTTTCAAAGCCCATCATTGTTTAATAATTCCACCTTATCACTAGCCCTTAATTACCTTCTCCCATTTTTTTTGGAATGAAATGTATTGAGTTAATATTGTCTCCAAGGAAATACAATTCAAAGTGTAACCGAAGGTGAGTGGAGTGCGAGCTACAGAAGGAACACATAGCTTGCACTCCACTCACATTCAGTATATTAACTCAATACAGGTAGAAAGGTGTCAGTTTGCATAGTATATGGGTCATCTTGAACTTGTTCACAGCAGTCAACTTCGTGAATTTTTCTGTATTGGGCTTTGCCAACATGAATTTTTTTGCATTGGTGAGTAATGGGGGCTAATTTTAGGCCCTGGTTGTATACATAATCATCACTTTAATTTACTTTACTTTAATTCTGCAATGTACAGGAACGGACTGATATAATAGATTTGTTATTATTAGTATTATTTATGTGTAATAACCTCTCACAACTGTTTTCCACCACCTTCCTCCTCAGGTGTGGCCTGCTGTGGATAAAAAATATGAGTTGTACCAGAAGATGGAGTTACCCAAAGGACAGAAGCGAAAGGTAAAAGAGCGTCTGAAGGCATATGTTAAAGACCCGTATGCTCTGGATTTGATCGATAAACTGCTAGTACTGGACCCAGCGCAGCGTGTGGACAGTGACGATGCTCTCAACCATGACTTCTTCTGGTCTGACCCCATGCCCTCTGACCTCAAACATATGCTGTCCACCCACAACACGTCCATGTTCGAATACCTGGCTCCACCACGCCGCCGCGGTCACATGCCCCAACAGCCAGCCAATCAGAACCGCAACCCAGCTACAGCCAGCCAGTCCGAGTTTGACCGTGTTTTTTGATTTCTCTGATGGCAAACACTTTATTTTATTATTTATCATCTAGAACAGGATTTATGAAGCGGAGATGAGCAAACTGAGTTTAATTCAACTATTGGATGCCACATGAATTCATAAACAAGGACTCACCGCATCGGTTTTACTGCTAGTCTCAAGTCTGTTTGTTTCTAGATGTAATTCTTTGAATTCTTGATTTTACAGAATCTTTGCCCTGTACCCCTAGTAGCCCCATATTAGCACAGGTTTGCTGTATTAGCTGAAGTAAAACCAGCAGTTCATTGGGATTGTGTTGCAATTTAAAAATAAACAGTCTTTGTGAATACATAGTCTCAGTGAGATGGAAATTCTTGCACCCCTTTGGGTAAATTACAATACATTTTTCCTATATTCTGAATCGTGCGAAACTTGTATGATTTTTGCTCAATATTATGTTTAGAATTTGTCGCTATTTATCATAGTGTTTACTTCATATGTTCAATTTGTTTTTACAAAAAAAAGTTATTGTTATAATAATGGCTTTTGAGGTACTTAAATCACCAATAAACCTCTAACCTCTTACAGCGGGTGTTGTGATGGTCCCTTGTTGCCACTAAGTGTCCTACTTGCTTATTTTGGATGCTGCAAGTAAATAATTATTTACTTCACAGCAATTTCCTAAACACTGGGGTAAGTGGTGATAATAGCATCTAAATGCCTACGTGTTTTCAAAATAATACCAAGTTTATTAATTGATACCAATGAAATGATCGCTGTTCTAATAGACTGAGAATAACTTACCCAGTGTTTTGAATTGGTGTGTGCATATTTGTGATCAGGACTCTAGGGTGGGAATTTTCTCACACATTTTTATTTATTTTACATACAGCCACTCTGTGCAGCTGGCACCTGCCAGTTGAGCTTGTGTTGCTAAGCTTTTCTTCCTGTGTGACAAACACCTTCCAGTTCAACATTGCACAGGTACTACATACCTGGTAGACCAGGAGTTCTAAGACTTTTTGGAATTATGGCTTACAGTTTCCCCTAAACTTAAAAATGAAAGACCACAACACTAACTATCTATCTATGTATTCATTTTAATAATCCAGCTATTCCACATTTTCATCTCTTTATTCAAAAGTGTGCAGTACTATTCGGGCTATATACTGGAGCTGTTGATGTATTTATTCCCGAACTTGACGCAGGCTGAACACATTTCAGACTGTGATTTATTAAGGCTTGGATTACAAAGATTCTATTCTGCTGACCATGCTAACAGGCTGGAATAATACATTGGGTCTATAGTCAGTAATATTTAGTTAGTATTTCCACCAAATGAAAAATAAATACAAAATATTAATAACCCCAGTATGAGAACCATTATTAGAGCCTGACTTAACCATACCACAAGCTGTTGTGTTCACATGTGGAAAGGGTATTTTGAAATGATGATGCCAAAAATTTAAATTAGTTTAATAGATGCATTAAATGGACAAGTGAGTATCACATCCATATGTAGGTGCTGAACATTCCATGCCAGATGTATTCCCTCTTTGCTGTTAACGTAGCCTACACTCTCGTGTAAAGGATTTCTGCTAGATTTTGAATCATGGCTATGGGGATTTGCCCATCCAGCCACAGGAGCATTATTAATGACAGAGACTGATGTTTTCCAGAAAGGTCTGGCAAATATTCGGCATTACAGTTCATCCCATAATATATAAGGTCAGCGGTTCAATCCCCACTATCACCACTATTGGGCCCTTGAGCAAGGCCCTTAACCCTCAATTGCTAAGTTGTACAAGAAATGATAATTGTATGTCGCTCTGGATGAGAGCGTCTGCCAAATGCTGTAAAAGTAAATGTAATCCCATAATATATTCATTAGGGTTGATGTCAGTGGTCTCTGCAGGCCATGAGTTCTTCCACACCAATCTTGGCGAGCCATGTCTTCACGGACGCTAAAATTGTAAGGCTACAGTATACAAAGACGTCCTGGACAATTGCAGGATTCTAAATTTATGGCAACGGATTGGGTGTGATGGTCAGCCATACAGAGTATATTATCACAAATAATAGAAAGTATACTCGGAGATGACAAAAGTCTTGTATACATTAAGAGGCATAAAAAATGCAACATTGAAATAAATCGGTTAAATAATATGCAAATCAAGAACAGACATTTCAGACACGGACAGTGGCGAGTAAAAACACATTTCAGTGTTCTTCAGCCCCTTCAGTCTGTCAGGACCATACCAACATGTGCTCTGAATGACCGGATGCCTTCTTTCCTGAGCCTTCTATGCACTGTACGAGCACTGATCTGGTTGCGGCAAGTACCAAGAACCTCAGCCGCCGTCAGTGTTGCTGGACGGAAACGGTCCCTCAGATGCATCACCCGGATACGACGGTCATGTGCACTTGTAGTGATACTTGGCTGGCCATGTCTTGGTCAGTCTCGGGTGGTTCCCGTCTGTCTGGCGTGTCTGAAGGCGTACAACAGTTGAACGATGCACACCAAAGTGTGCTGCTACCCTTGCAGCGGTCATTCCACATGCCCAGGGCCTGGTCTCTGCTTGATTGTGGAGGTCCTGGCATCTTTACTTTTCACAAACTTTTTTTTTTTTACCAGGCTTTTTAAAGCCAGGGGCGCCACTTGACAACAAACAAACATGTTTTCATCTCACACTTCACTTTGTGGACTAATCAAGGAGTGGCTAAGGTATCAGACTTGTGATCGTGCCACATGCACACGCTAACGTTGGCATTCAATTTTACATGTTCATGCGAAACTGGTAACATTTTTAACATATTAGCAAAATCAAGCTGGAATGGATTTAAAAGTTTTTTGTTCAGAGAATGTGGACATAGGTCTTTTATCTGTGATTGATCAGAACTGCCACATCTAATGCGGCATAAAGTCCCATTTAACGAACCACTCAATCCTGCTAGGGTAGTGAGGAGGCTGAAGCCCATCTCAGCTGACTCTGGGCGAAGGTGGGGTACACCCTGAACAGCTTTCCAACGGACACCCAACCATTTAACTCCACACAGATGCATGCTCTAAGCCTGGGACTCAAACCCAGCACTGCCTTGTTGTGAGGCAGACATGCTTACCACTACCCCACTGTGCCAACCTGCATTGCATTACTTTTCATCAACTCGAAGATTACAAGGTTTACTGCTGCTATGTGGGTACTCAGTTTTCTCCACAACACATCCAAAATGTCTTGTTATTAAAGACTATAAGCGATACGAATAGACAGAAATGCCATGACCAGACTGCAAAAGATAGACTTCCTTAATACCTAATTAGTGGGTTTGCTTCCCTGTTCTCTGCCACACCTCAGGCCTCAAATACATTTAAAAAAACCCTTCTTCGACAGAGACCATCTCCAAATAATTGTCCACTACCACTGCTGTATAGTCGTCTACTTATGAACGAAAGTATCAGCTAGTCTGGCTCCATACCACCACCTACATTTAGGCTGTATTTAGGCTGTATAAAACAGCAATAAGGCTTCACTGATTACAAAACTATGGGTGGCACAATGATGTAGTGTTTAGCACTTCCACAGCCTCACAGCAAGAAGATCTGGGGTTCAAACCCTGTGCCTGCCAAGGGTGTGGAGCTTACATGTTCTCCTGGTAGTTCGATTTCCTCCCACAGAATGAATACTTGCAGATTATAATACATGAGGCTAGTTGGCTGTTCCAAATTGACACTAGGTGTGCATGCGAGTCTGACTGGTTGTGTGATGGACTGGCGAGCTGTTCAGGGTGTACCCCGCCTTCTCCCAGTGTTGGCTTAGCCTCCCTGTGACCCTTATAGGATAGTTCAGCTACTTTATTTATTTAATCAGTTATTGGCTTTTACACAGATCAGCCAAATAAACATCTGTAAACATTTATACTATCTAACACAGCACAAAGTATCTCATATTTATGTGCATATTTCACATTAAAACACTGACACATACTGCCACTGAAATCACTCAATTTTTCAACAAAACTTATACAATAACCTTAAAGTTTAATGGGTTTACTCTGTATGAAATAAGCTGCAGACAAAAATAAGAGTTAAAACCTTTGTGTTACCAGCTTATCTATATATACATCTCAGTGGTGTGCCGTCATGGACAGCAAGGCCTGCTCTGCTGGCCCAAACACTATCAGAAGCACTGACCTCCCTTTACAAATGAAATTCTAGTATTTTTTCCATGAAATTGTATTCATTTATTCCCAACAGCCTATTCACTACAGATTATGCTGTGGTGTAGAGGTTTGGAGCTGTCTGAACCCTTTATCACCGAGCCGTTATATTTACACTTGATACATTTGGCCGAGCAGCAAATTTATCGACAGCTTCCACTGGTGATCGTTGGTGGAAGGTATGATGCATTCGGAGATAAAGGGTAAACTGGGTTTCTTGCTTTAGTAATAATGGTATTCACCCTCAACACGCAAAATGCCTCTCTCTGTAATGCCAGGCCTTGTTATATTGCGTTTTTGTATATTACTGAAGGTTTCTATATATGCGACATGATAGTGGTGGTATTAAGAGGTGCATTAAGTCTGTTAAGTCATATATAGGTAATTATGTTTGAGGCCTGGGTTCGATATAAGGGTCTAAGGAAGACTGGATCGTTTGGGCGAAGGCGTGGTACACCCTAAACAGCTTGTCATTCCAATGTAGGGCCAACACACACACACAAGGATTCACAGTCACCTAGGGGTGATTTGAAACAGCCAATTAGCCTAATGTGCACGTCTTTAGACTGTGGAAGGAAACCCAATGCCAACTCCACCCAGGAACGCCGTCTCGGAGCCAAACCTCGGACGTTGAGGCGTGAGGCAGACATGCTAATGCCACCATGGCACCCTGACGGCGTACTATCTGCAGGTGGAACTGTCGTGCAGAAGAATATCTGCAGAAGAATATCAGCTTTATCGGTCATTTTGGTGAATATATCACTGAAAAAGCTCCTTCTCTTTCAGGGCTTGTCCAAGTGCATCACCGGTAGCTTCAGGCAGTGCAGTACAGAGGCGGAAATGTCTGTTTGTTGGAAAAAAGAGCATCAACAATTATTGTGAAATGAAGTTTTAACATATTTAACTGTATATAGAGAGGAGGGAGCCAGGAGGGATTAGGTCTACCAAGAGACTCCAAATGATAATGTTAGTGACACACACACACACACACACACACACACACACAGAGAAAAAGTGTGTGAGAGAGAGGAGGGGGAGGGGGCGCTAAAAGCAAGAGAGAGAGAGAGAGAGAGAGAGAGAGAGAGAGCGAGCACCCACCCACACAGTAGCTCGCGCGTTCTACGACGCACACAGAACCCGTTTGTTGCTCGTGCGCTCTGGAAGCTGAACGCGCTCCGTGTCACAACCCCGGATTACTGAAACCATGAGCTGGGGCACTGAATTGTGGGTAAGTCGGCCTGTTTATCTGAACGTCGCGTGCCTGTTGGAGGGCTGGAGCGCGAGCATCTGTGGCTGTGCTGATGCACCCGGCTGGGTAACTCGTACTGTCTCGTTGAGCCTCTGAGGCCCGAACTGCTGTTATTGATTTCAGGGGGGGGAAAAAGCGGTCAGTTGGGAGTTTGCGTAGTGTTAGGCCTGGTTCTGGTACCGCTCGCAGCTCGGAGGAGGTGGAGGAGGAGAAACAGGAAGATGACTCTCCTCCTCCTGGGGACTGACTGCAGTATCCCGATATGTTCCGCGTGATGAAAGTGATGCGTGAGCGACGTGGTGCCTGTGAGTGTGGGTCGTTACATTGTTAGCGCTGATCAAAGCGCTCTGCACATGCGTGTTACAGTGTCACCGCACACATGCGACACAAGTCAGCTCGCAGGCTTTCTGCCAACCAGACACTGACAGTATGTAGCATGGCAGGGATGCTGCTTTAGTCAAGTCCTGGCGAGTGTGAGAATGATTTAGCAGCACTTGTTCTGTTTCTCTCCATAAACTTGAAATCATGGGGACCTTGAACTTGGACTTGGACTTGGACTTGAACTTGATCTTGAAGAGGTGCTGGGAGCTAATGCGTCCACACCAACATCTTCACCAAGTTCTAATAAACATCCTAATAACTGAGTGCGACATCACGTCCAGGCACAAGGGCTGATGTTCAGTATACTCCTGATCCGCAGCGTAGTGTGAACATGCAGTAATGATTCTTATCTTTTTCATCAGAAACACAAACCCTATAAAAGCCGTACAGTACTAGTTCACTGCGGAAAGGCGATGAAAAGTAAATAAGTACAAATCCACTGAAGTTATTTTATCCCCTTTATGTCTTTAAAGTTGTCACAGGGCATAAAGTTCAGTTTAGTCAGTTTCCATTGGATAAAAATCAGTGTCATCACTGTATGCATCTTGATGTATAAAATACAAAGCAAACGACATGTTAATTACGAACTAATGTGTTGTTAGAAGCACTTTTAATTACTGGAGGTACACACTCTGCGAGCTGTGCGTGAGTGCTAAAACGGGTGTTAACCACATACATGCTATATTGATTCATATTCTTGTTAACTGGGTCAGCACATGCAGCACTTCATAGAAACAGTTGGGTCTTTTAAAAGGTACCCAAAGCACACAGTCATATGCCGGAAACTGAGAAATTAATTTAGTGACAACCACTTCCATGTATTTCCTTTACATTTTTTAACTGATAACGGAGCTCCTGAGAAGAGAACCGTAGGCACGGAACATGACTCGGATAGCTGTCCCATGTTCATGCCACCACAGGAAACCCAATAAAGCTGCCGCATCACCAATTAAAAAACAAACAAACCCAGATTTATAATTACTAATGAAACTGAAACCCCAAAAATAGAGGCTCATGCACCACCACTCAGACTTGCACAGTTAAAAACACAATATAACTTAGGTGGGTAGATCAACTTTTGACAAGCATGACAACATTATCAGAAGCACAGAACATGAACTCGGTAAACAGATAATTAAACCCAAAAGACAAGGTGATAATCAGATCGTGAAAAGCGGTGAAAAGAAAACTCACTGTTAACATTTCCTGCTTTTGCACCAGACTATTTCTTTACTTCCTCCACTACTCTTATAACACCAGATTCACACACCTATCAATAGAGATATCTTTTGAGAGCTCCACTTTTAGGCAGTGCCTAAATCTATGTATCAGTCATATTTGTGTTGATTCCCACAAGGCATGTAATAATATTTTTAGTTAGATTTTTTGTTAGCAAAGCTCAGAAGAATTTGTATAAGGATAAATGCATTTTTGGCAGGTGCTGTGGGACAATTAATAATTCAGTTGCCTTTACTACCTGCTTTATCCTGATCAGAAACTTGTGCTACACATCCCAGATGGGACACCAGACCACAACAGTCTGTATAATATCCAGTCAGTTACATTGTAGTATGCAGATTTGTTTTAACTATACACTACAAGTGGTTGTATACTGGAGACAATATGTTTTTTTAAGCATTAATATAAACCCCCTGATCATACTAAAAAATGGTGAAAAACGTTTGACCTAATTTAGCATGATTACCATAGCGTAAAACATATCACTCACTTATTACATCCAGGCCAGTACCTCACTGACTGCTCATTGAATATACTCAGAGGCCCTGTATAAGGTCTACAGAGACTGCACAGATGACATACAGTGGATAAAAAAGGTCTACACACAATCTGAAAACTGGTCTGGGAGGCTGCCAAGAGGCCTACAGAAACATTAAAAGAGCTGTACGGATTTCTGGCAAGAACTGGTTGTGTTCTACATGTGACAGCAATCCTGTTCTTACAAAGAAAAACATTCAAGCCTGACTTAAATTTGCAGAGACCTACATCTAGTCTCTCACTATCATGTGGAAAGATGTGTCGTAGTCTGATGAGATCAAGTTTGAACTTTTTGGCCATAATTCCAAGTTATTTGGTGCAAAAACAACAGTGTGTATCGCCCCACCCAAAAAAAAAACCCTCAGAATCCCAAAAAACAAACAAATAAATAAAAAAACCTCCACCATACCCAAAATGAAGCATGGTGGTGGCAGCATCATAACTGATGGAGCTGTTTTGCTTCCGATGGGACTGAAGCTTTGATCAAGGTGGAGGGAATTATGAACAGTTCCGATAAACAGTCAGTTTTGGCACACAACCTTCAGGACTCCGTTAAAAAAGCTCCAAATAAAGAAAGTTTTCTCTTTTTAGCTCAAAAACCCAGTACATACCTCCGAATTAGCAAAAGAGTGGCTTCAGCTGAAGAACATAAAAGTTTTATAACAGCCCAGCCTGAGCCC
>JAQMYF010000026.1:18077823-18094791 GCA_030014195.1 Neosilurus mollespiculum | reverse complement strand
GCGTGTTTCTGCCCTGCGATGGCCTGGCGAGCTGTCCAGGGTGTACTCTGCCCTCGCCCAGATGGGCGCCAGCCTCCCCGTGACTCTAATTAGGATGATGAGTAAGTAAATAAAATGAATGAATGAATAAATATTCATATGACTAAAACATCAATGGGCGGCAAGGTGGCATAGTGATTAGCGCATCCGCCTTACAGCATGAAGGTCCCAGGTTCAAGTCCTGGGCTCGGTGAGGGCATTTCTTCCTGAGGTTCTCCAGTTTCCTCTCACAGTCCAAAGACATGCACATGAGGCTAACTGGCTGCTCCAAATTGCCCCTAGGTGTGAGGCTAAGTGAAAATGGTTGTGAGTATTGCTCTGCGATGGATTGCTGAGTTGTTCAAGGTGTACTACGCCTTCGCCCATAGTTGGATGAGATAGGCTCCAACCTCCCCGTGACTCTAGTAGGATTAAGCAGATTGGTGAATGAATGAATGAATGAATTAATAAAACACACACACTTCTTGTCAAGTTGTGATGATTCAATTTGGGATGACTACTGAGATGTTGAAATAAATATTAACGTAAGGCTAGGTCAGAGCCTTATGCAAGACATCATGAACACAGATTCTAGAAGTGGTATAGCTAACATGCATTTTACGGATTACATTGTAACTATACATTACACTGGAATTACATTGCCATTGCATTGAGAACATTTCAGTTTAATCTCAACTGAACTCTGAACTAGAGTGAGTGCAGGCTAAGATCTTATTGCGGATTTGTACAATGAAAACTGTGTATTTTTGCAAGTATTTACTAAATACAGCAGTTTGGACAATGTAATACTGTGTATTTGCTTGTTCAGATGTATGGTGGGATGAATGAATGTAACATCTGTCAGACATCAGCTTCACTAGAAAGTGACCCTGAAATTCTAGTACACATTCGGTATGTTGTGATATCATTTACAGTGAAAGAATTGAGCAATTAGTGTGTTTTTTGCATTTAAACCATGAAACCATGCACGCAAACCAAATGACAGTGGTCATGAACCTTTTATAAGTAACGGCACACATATAGTTAGTAAATGTTAAATGGGTATTGTGCTATCTGAATGGGAATGGTCTGCTATCTTGTAAGCAGTAAGCTGACTTCAGATGGGGCAGCTCTGCTGGTGGTTCAGTGAGGTTCCAAATCATGCTGAGCCTCTAAGACATGACATCAGTCTGGCAAAACAGCCTCACATCGGGGCAGGTTTAAAGGTAGTTCAGTGCAGTTGTGAGCAGTAGGTGAAAACATAGTGAATACATTGGAATGAGGTTGTATTGAACACGGTTCAGAAAAGTTGGAAAAGGTGACAACATGGCAGCTACAAGGTAGCTAAATGGTGATACACTCTTTTGAGAACTGCTGTAAAATTTCAAATAATTTGAAAATCTCACATGTATGGCGGTCAGTGCTGGTCAACAGTGAACATCATAATGGTGTCAAGACGATGTCACTGTGGTCCACCATGATTTGGAACCACGGTGAACAACCGTCAGACCTGTCTGAGGCCTGCTTTAGGCTCTACACCTGCCTGCACTGGGAGGTCACATGTTTCCATCACAATTTAAAAAAAAAAGTAAAAATTAACCATGAAAATCTCATTTTAGTGTGCTTTTTTGCTTAGGTGCCCGTGTAGTATATCCTAAAACAGTTTTGCACCTCAGGCTCGGTGGATGTTGCAAAAATGAATATTCTGAGACATGCACCTTGCCTTTGGTGCATGACTGTTAATTACTCCATGATCGAGGTTTATCTCTGTCAAATGCAATTTGTGGATATTTATGCATGGTTACTTCCCCACTTTGTCGCAGGAAATATACTTTACTCATGCACATGAAGCAACAGCAGCAGTGGGATTGCAACAGGAAACGTAGACTGTTAGTGAGTAATCCAGTTTTTGTGAAAGAGAGAAAATATACAAAATGCTCAGCATAAATTGAAAAATATATTGGTATCAGTTTTATTTAAAGTTTATGCATAAATAATTTAATAGAGTTGTTTAATTTCATTCATTCATTCACTTTCTGAACCGCTTAATCCTAATTAGGGTCGCGGGGAGGCTGGCGCCCATCTCAGCGCCAAGTTTGGGCGAGGGCAGAGTATACCCTGGACAGCTCGCCAGGCCATCGCAGGGCAGAAACACGCTGACAGCTATTCAGCATACTGTTGACGAAAATTAGCAATGGTTCTTTTACATGCCTCTTAGCACAGACAGAGAGAGACATGGCCGGCATTTGATAACCCAGTTAGCTGCACTGGGGGGGACAGCAGTGAGAACCTGTTGATAGTGGGGCTTGAACCCCCGACCTTCCGATCAGTAATCAAGCACCTTACCACCGGGCCACCACTGCCCCGGTTGTTTCATTTGTTGTAACAATGTAGCTGCAGAAGTGAAACATTACTATTAGACAACTGAAACTTTTAACTTTTTATAGATGGCCTCCAGTGAGGGGGACTTATGGACAATGAAATGACAAGAACACGTGTTTGTATGTGTGTGTGTGTGTGTGTGTGTGGTTTAGGAGTTCCAAGATGGATATTTGTATTTTTTACCAGGAAGGCATGAATTTTTTAAATTAAATTATTATTATTATTTTTTGCAATAAATCTTAAAAAACATATATATATATTTATGGAGATGTTGCTTTGCTTTTTGTTTGCTTCTTGTAACACATTGCTGCATGGAGGAAGTGACTAAGCCACATGAGGAAGTGCTTACCTGAACCATAACCTAAGATTGGCTATCTGCTCTCTCTCTCTCTCTCTCTCTCTCTCTCTCTCTCTGACACACACCCATACACACAAACTGCCGAAACTCTTAATCTAATGGCGACTTGTTCTTCCTCTTCAGGATGTTCCCCTTAACAGTAGATGATGGAGACACACAGTTCAAAAGGTTCCAACATGATACTGAACACTGAGTGTTCTCTGTTCACACTAAGAAAATGGAGAACACCGAATAGACATGGTCGACTAGTCCTTCCGGTAGTGGGTTAGTCTGCTGTGCTGCTTATGTTTCTGAATCAGAAGGCCGCCCATGTTACTTCATGTAAATAATTTCACAGATGATATCACAGTGTGCAGTTTGAGACAGCCATGGGCTTACATGAACTATTCCTATCATTTAGTGCATTTGAATTCTTGCTCATTTGAATCAGCTAAGCCTAGATTTTATCATGATATTCTTCCTATGAAAAGCAGCCTAATGTTATTTGTGTGTGTATGTGTTAATGTGTGTCAGGTAATCTGTGTGTGCTTAAAATACAATACTATATACATACAATTAGCAGGTTTTATATCACAGGTGAAATGGATAACAGTAATTTCTTTCTGAATACATAATCAACTGCACAATCAACCCGTCTACATGACCACATGCATCCCTACTTATATCTACTCACCTGTAGTTTTTTTGGTGGTGACATTTGGCAGATGGCCATAATAAAAATTTCTTAAAAAAAAAAAAAAATTATACTAAAATAGCAGCTTTCATTAAAAATGACTACAATTACAAATTCGACAAATTGTGTGTGTGTGTGTAAATCTATGCTTTATGATATGATTAATCATTGAAATAGATGAAAAGATGAAAATTATATCTGTATGAAATCATAATTTTCAATATTATGAAATGCTTGTTCTCATATTCAAGTGCATTTTACCTTTACTTAAAACATACACTCAGTTCCATCTTTACTACCCCCTTATGAAAAGTGAAACCATAAAAGAATCTGAATCTTGTTATTACAGGGGGTGTAAAATTAGATTAGTACTGTTCTCTATCACTAAACGTTTTTCCCACTGAGTCTCACATTGCTTCATTCCACTTTTCTTTCTTATGACTTCCTTATTTCCGAGTTTTGCTTTGATGTGACCTGGAAAAAAAGTCATTGAGTTGCTATAGCAACTACAGTGTGAATTTAAAAACTGGCATACAAGCAGACACATGTGATGTTAGTCATGTCACCATGACAACCTGACCACAGTGTTTGTTGCAGACTAATCATAGTTACACTAATACCAACCAAACACTGCAGAGGCACCAGTGTAGCCTCATGCTAACACGAAATGTTTTAGCCAAGCATTAGAAAAACAGATTTAAATGATGAATCAATTATATTAACCCATTCCCTCTACTATATTTACAGTACCTGTGATGAAGTTCTGCAGAAATTGCAAAAAAAAAAATTAGCTGAGGTAGGCAGAAAAATAGTCGTGCTCTTTCATGCATTTTTGAAGTATGACTGTGTAAAGATATGATTAATAATTGAAATAAAATGCATTTTACCTCTGCCAAGGAGATTTGATTTTTATCTGCGAAGGTTTATCTGTTTGCGTGCCTGTCTTCCTGTCTATAGTCTTTGACAGATCATTCTGAAATTTTTCTGATGGGTACATTAAAGTTTAGTAAGAATCAAAACACGATTGATGTCACCAAAAAAATCCCCATCTCTTATAGTGGGGAAAGTACAATTTATTTTATTATTATTATTTTTAAATAAATAATCTCTGACCATACACATCAAATTTAAACACCGTTTGTTCTGTATATTCAGGATCAGAAACTGATGTTCTACCAAGTTTTGTATGGATAGGATCCAGATTGTGCAGTGGGAGGTCATTTACATTTAAAGTGTGAAATCCCATTTAGCAAGTTCAGAAGTTTATACCTCTGTGTGTGTGTGTGTGTGTGTGTGTGTGTGTGTGTGTGTGTAAATTTTTTACTGTCCTACCATGCCAGGTACTGTACACATTATAAAAAGTAATTTTTTTTTTTCAAATGTTATTTACATCCACTAGCTTTAACTTGTAAATGTTTAAATGTTCAGTCACGTAAACTAGAGGAGCACTCACAGAGTGCAAGGTACCTCTGCCAGGCACAAATGGATCATTATAACTTGGCATAGTTTTAATAAAATGTCTCCCCTTAGTGGGCATCTGATCCCCTTTTGGGCATCTGATAATTTTGTCCCATTTAAAAGATGGGGATTTTCCCCTATCTTTCCCCTACAGCAAGTTTAATGAAAAGTATTAATGAAAAAAATCCCTTAATAAATGCTCCTTAAAAGTGATTGCTTGATCTGAAAACATAAGCTTCATCTGCTCTAAAATGTTATGGTTTCTTGCTGGGCAGAAGGCCCATCCCTCCACCAAGTTTAATGAGAATCAGTTCAGTAGTTTTTGCTTAAAGAGTTTTTGCACTGTTAGATACATAAATGTTCTTCACTTTAACACCTACTCGAGATCATTTTGGGTCACCAGTTGTTAAAAAAATAGGATTTTAATGACAATAACTGTGCTGGGGATATCACGTGATGGACGTGGCATCGCCCCTCGCTTACTATTTAGCTAGTGAATCCCCGAGCTGCTGCACGTGGCCGTGAGTGTACTGTACAGTAGTGTGTGAGTAATTTTGGTGAAAGAATTGTCCCCTATTCTTTTTCTGCAGGGCATTAAATGGGTACTGTGTATTACTCACCATCCCGGTATGCCTGACAAGCTCTGTTCAGGAAGTGTTTGATAACACAACTCTGTACTGTCATACCGCCTATGGTTGCCAGGTAGTTATAAAAGGTGTTGGGATAGTGTGTTATGTTCGAGCATCAGGGCCTACCAGTTATGTTCAAAAAGTGTATATGTAAATCAGATTTGAAGTAAAAGGATTCACTAGTCCTTTATTTACCAGTTACCTGTTAACAGTTACAGCTCACCTACCGTGTCTAAGAATACTGGCTCTGTTAAGGGTTATGGAAAGACCTGGCAACGTACCCTGTAAAAGACGCGTGCCTGGGCTATAAGTAAACATTCTCAGGTTTCATGGATATACAGCTGCCTAATACCAGACCCACTGGACTAGTCTGATGCAGAGAAAAAATACTGGTAAAGCGGGTAAAGGCCCGACTTTGAAAGTGGTGCGTTCCAGCAGTGGTGCACTGTAATTCCCAGCAATGGAGCAAACAGGTAAAAGCCTGTCACGCCCATTTAAAACAGTAAATAATAGCTGTTTGGTATGAAAAATATAAGACCCGCCAAGATCACTATATAACTCAAAACTGGCGCATGGCTGGGAAACACAAACCACTTTCACACACGCATGTGATCCGACTTACCTCTCTTTCATTTCTCTTAATCCGGTGATCTTTTCGGCACTTACACACACTGCTGAAGGCTTTTTAAACTAAAATACTGTTGGGACAGTATCTTCCTTCCTTCCTTTTTAGTTACCGTTTTGACCGAATGCATCTTGAGCAGAATGTTCACACAACATGATTGTGATTTTGCTGGGATATAACTAATATCAGTCCATTCTCGCTTTGACCACTCATCCTTCAGCTAGTTGATGAATCGAACATCTTTATTCCTTTCTAAATGGATTTAAACAACCAAAAACCAAACAATGAGACATTGCCAGTCCTTTATTATCCAACTCTACCCTGCATGGTCCACAAAGGATGTCATCATAGCGAAGTTTCTCGTAGGATCTCGTGCTTTTTGGAGAAAGGTATAAATGTAGTCCATAGGGTAAAAGGCTCATGCTGTGTGTGTGTGTGTTTGTGTATGTGTGTGTAGTTGATACTAGCTTATATGTATTCTGATAATTATATTAATAAACATTTTAAGAAAAGATTTTTCTTCAAAACAAAGAGAAAGATGGAAATCATAACAATACTACAAATGAAAAAAAATGTTTTGAGCCAGAAAATTAGTGAGCATGTGTTTGTTCACTCACCCAAGAGGAAGTGAGAGGTTGAAACAGGAATAATTGAGAAACTAGTGTCTATTCGAATATCCTTAACATGCAGAGAATATTTTGGAAAAAAGATTGATTACTGAGCGGCAAAATGGTGACGTATTGGTTAGCATGTCCGTCTCACAACAACGAGGTCCTGGGTTCGAGTGCTGGGCTCGCTGAGGGCATTTCTTGGTGGAGTTGGCATTGTTTTCCTCATGTTTGTGTGGGTTTCTTCTGGGTACTCCGCTTTCCTCCCACAGTCCAAAATACACATATTAGGCTAATTGGCTGTTTCAGATTGTCCCAAGATGTGAGTCTGTAAACGGTTGTGTGTGATCTGGTGATGGACTGGCATCCAGTATCCAGAAATCCAGGAATCCTTTGTCCAAAATCCTAGCATTGTGAAAAGTTTGGGGATGTCATTAGGGCAGAATAGACTGAGGAAGGATGTACCGACAGTAGTTAAACGTAAGCCGCAAAAACATTGCAGCAGTGGAGCTTTGGAGAAAAGGAGAAGGCCGGAGGTAAGTTTAGTCTAACCTTATAGAATCTATATATAGAATCTATATATACAGCATAGCCATAGAGCTAGATGTAATGCTCAGCAGACAGTAGTACCTGTATGGATTACTGAGGCACTGTACATGTTTCACGGTTGTTTGTTACTTACTTAGTTACATTAGGCCTGAATGTAGGTAACAGCATCTGGTTTTTGATGCAAAGAGTTTACTAAGATACAGTAACAGACCATCAGTACCTGGGGTTTCACATGTTTATGAATTTTATTCCTCATATTTATTTTTCCCTCCGGTGCAGTTCTATGTTTTGCTGTGTTTGATTCTAACACTCAACCAGTGTTTACATAATAGGCGTTTGAGCTAATGCTGCATGTTAATATGGAATATCTCCGGTTAGTTTGGGTTGGAGTATGAATCTCAGTATGGTAGATAATAGCATTTTTTAATTTTACATTTTATAGCAGAGGTCTGGAGCTCCAACGCCATGAGCTTGATTCTGGTGATGCGTCCGCACTCACAGGCGACCCAACATGCGCGCCCCAGTTGCCGTGCACTATCAGGAAATGTTCTCGTTTAGTCAGTGGTTTTTCTTCTTGAGGAGAAATAAGTTTTTGAATACCATTGAAAAGACAGGAAGTATGGTACCATCACCAGATGGTAGCTGGTGAGTACAAACTGGATTTTTTAGCAGTGGAGGTTATAACCTGTCCAAGTACTCCACTCTAACTTTTGCTCATTGCTTAAGAAAAACCTGTGTCAACAACTTTTTCGGTCCTGCTGACAATTTTTTTTGTTTAATCAGTGCACCAAACCGAACAATCCGGAATTAAACCAACACTGACGGGGTTATCGAAAAATACGGGACCCACTGACGGGGTCATATGAAAAACTGCTGAATTTCAGGGCTTGTGTAATCCTGGTCATATGTTTTGTTCAGATTCTATTTTCATTCCATAAAGATAAATTTATCTTTGTATAAGTACTGTCGCAGTGTTGAAGGTTGACAAACCTCACGCTTTTCTTAACATTGCTGAGTTTACCTATTTACAATCATATGATGAAAGATGAAAGTAGAAATCAACATGCATGACAAGCAGAGCTTGTATCGGTCCGTCATGGTGAAGAGGGAGCTGAGCCGAAAGGCAAAGCTCTCAATTTACCAGTCAATCTATGTTCCATCCCTCACCTATGGTCACTTGCTTTGGGTAGTGACCGAAAGAACAAGATCACGGATACAGGCGGCTGAAATGAGCTTCCTTCACAGGGTGGCAGGGCTCTCCCTCAGAGATAGGGTGAGAAGCTCGGCCATCCATGAGGGTCTCGGAGTAGAACCGCTGCTCCTCCGCATTGAGACTTTTGAGGTGGCTCGGGCATTTGATTAGAATGCATCCCGAATGCCTACCTGCTGTTGTGTTTCGGGCATGTCCAACTGGGAAGAGACCCCGGGGTCGACTCAGAACATGCTGGAGGGATTATGTCTCTCCGCTGGGATGGAATGCCTCGGTGTCCCCCTGGAAGAGCTGGAGGAAGTGGCTGGGGAGAGGGACGTCTGGACCTCACTGCTTAGGCTGCTACCCCCGTGACTCCCCCGGATTAAGTGGAAGAAGATGATAATGATGATGATGACCTTTCTTGAAATGGCTGACGAGAAACTAAAAATCGAATTGCGCTGGCCTTATCTTGTTGTACAGTTACATTAAACAGTGAGGCTAGAATAGGAACTCAGAATATTTAATATTAAATACATAATACTTAATATTAAATATAAAATAATGCACGTTATTACGTGGCAGTGGTGGCCTAGTGGTAGGGTGCTGGCTTATTGATCCGAAGGTCGGGGATCAAGCCCCACTATCATCAGGTTGTCACTGCTGTCCCTCAAGTGCAGCTTTCTCTCACTGTCTGTGGTGAGAGGCATGTAAAAGAACCATTGCTGTCATTTGTTAAAGAGTAAGCCATTAAGTTGCCACCAGCATGTTTCTGCCCTGCGATGGCCTGGTGAGCTGTCCAGGGACCCTAATTAGGATTAAGTGGTTAAAAAAATGAATGAATGAATGTTATTACCTACTTTACTGAGGGCCACACTCCAACCCAAACTATCTGTGCTTTTTGGAGAATTTGTTAAGCCTGAAGTGCTTAAGCCATTGTTTGACCAAAATGACATCACACGCAGCGCCTTCTGCTGAAACGCTCGAAAAAATTTTGCAAGTAAACAACACATTGTGAGCAGTGTTCTGATGGTTCTGATGGATGTTTCACTATCTTTTCACAGTTATACTGACTGACTTGATTGCAACTTTGTTGATATACACTACCTTTCAAAGGTTTGGGGTCTTCCAGAAAATTTTACATTTTCTATGAATACAAACTTATATGCATGAAATGGGTTGCCAAATAAATGTGAATATAGTACAGACATTAAACAGGTTAAAAAAAGGTTACAGCCTGGTGAGATCTGGTGTCCACTCTGACCACTCCATTACTGAGAGAATATCAGACTGCATCTACTCTAAATAGTTCTTTCATAGTTTGGGTCATTGTTTTGTTGTAGGAGGCTATTTAACTGCTGTCTACAGGGTAAGGCATGACATTGCATAAAGCCAGACAAAAAAAATATCTGTGGTTCCGGCAACGCAACCAACATTGAACTGGGTTGGTAGGTAGGAAAACAATTTTTATTATAAAAAAAATGTTTTACCATACAGTTGATTGTCTGGATTCCAGTGGGTCCGGTTAAACTAGTTGTGTATTCCAGAATAAGCTGCTCATGTCTGGTTTGAGCTCAGCTTTGGCTTGCTGGACAGCCACTATTTCAGGCTGCACAATTGGTTTCATGCTAAAACGAGAACGTGTGTTTGACATAGTGGAACGAAGAGCTGCCCGTAAAGACCTGCACCTTCCTCCGCGATGAATTCATTCCATGTCACATTGGTGCGTAATTACCCGGAAGAAGTTTTTAAAGTCCAAGTGTCAAGATATTTCACTGGTATTTTTATATTACATATATAATAGACATTACAGAAAAAAAAAAACCTGTTTGCCATTGGACGAGTGAAAAGGAATTTATATATTTATGTAACGATGCATTTTAAAACTCGTAATTCTTGTAGTGCCCACTCAGACAGAAGTTCAGAAAACTGGAAGCCATGACTGATGATGTATTCAGGGAAAGTGTTGTGTATAAACAAGTAGATGGCGAGTGGAGAACATGGATTCAATATTGCGGTAGATGCTACTAAAATGGAATAAAGTGTTGTAGAGCTGGAACATTTTTCACTCTCAGGCTCTGATTCAGGTGGAACAGAGAATCAAATCACAAATTACTTGCAGCCAAACCAATATGAACCACATACATCAGATTTGGACTCTCAACATACACTGAGGATGAGAAAACCGGACAAGCAATTGGATACAGACTGCACAACACGGACTGGTAGGCCATCAGTATCTGTTAATAGATTATTATTCCCCCAAACAGATCTACTTTTAAATGACTGGTGGAGCAACCACACACATTAACTGACCTTTCACATTGCACCAACTGGTATATATAATAGGATTACATGCAGCTCTCTTTCCTTTTCCTTTCCTCTTTAGACTTCAGATGTCCACTTTTTCCTTTAGCTGCCTTACATTCTATCCTTTAAAACATCTGTGGTATCTTGCTTCTTTTTTTTAGCTGACTGTTCTTTGTCTTTCTCCTTCCTTTCCTCCTTAGCTGTGGAAGTTTCACATTTCTTTTAGCGGCCTTATGTTGTCTGTCTTTCTTTTTCTTTTCCTCTCTGGATGTAAAATCTTTGGACATGCTCTCTGTCTAACTTGAAGACGAAGTTAAAGTTCTAATGATCTAATCAGTGGCTTGCTAAACTGAATAAATTAACTAGGCCGAACACGCACTCGTGGATAGGCACACGTACACACACTGACACTGGAAAGACCGAATGATCAAATATATTTTTATAATTTTGGGATGGCAGGAGGCATGTTGCGTGTAGGAAATATGCTAATTTCTTTTGAAAATAAAATGAGTAGACCGCGCACAGGACCCAGGTAGACGGAAATCCCGCCAACCACCGGCTTAATTTGAAAGCCCTGACAAAAAAAAAAACCCAGAAAAAAAACCCCTTGAAATTCAAACTTGCTAGCAAGGTAGGGCAATTTTTTTTTTGATTCAGACAGTTTTTGGGAGGGTTGGCCAGACAACTGGAACCACAAACATTTTTTGTTCAGCCTAATAGACTAATAGACTTCCTTGTTTAAGATTCCCTTTACCCTGTACAAATGTCCCACTTTATCACTACCAGAGCACACCATCTCATTTCGTCAAGCACTCTTCCAGCATCTTCTCATGTGCACCTTAAAATGTTCTTATTTGTGACCCAAACACCTCAAACTTAGATACATCTATCTATCTATAGCTGTTGTAATCTTCCTCAGGCTAATGTCTGTGTTCTGTCACCTTAAACTTTTCCTTTTATTGACCAGCCTCAGCTGGCCATGTCTCTCACTGTCTATGGTGAGAGGCAGGTAAAAGAACCATTGCTGATTTTCGTCAACAGTACGCTGCATAGCCGTCAGCGTGTTTCTGCCCTGCGATGGCATGGTAAGCTGTCCAGGGTGTACTCTACCATCACCCAGAGTCGGCTGAGATGGGCGCCAGCCTCCCCGCGACCCTAATTAGGATTAAGCGGTTCAGAAATTTAATGAATGAATGACCAGCCTCAGATATGTCTTTTTCTTTGCAACTCTGTCCAGAGTTATGATTAAACCGAGCCATACTGTACTGCCCAAGTGCAGGTACTTACTAATTCAGATACTAATTCAGACGGTCTCTCTTATAGTCATTTTTGTGATAGTCTTGATTAATTAAGAGGCTTTTTCTACTTGATTAATTGATTAAATTAGAGGGCTGTTGACATTTTTGTAAAAAATGTGTGTAGTAAACATTGTTGCTTATCTGTGGACGATCTAACAACGACACAGCCAATCAGCAGGTTCTGTTTCACTTACATTTCTTATGTCCAATTTTACAAACAATGGAAGATGCCCCTTGCCAACTCTTGACTAAGCACAAACTTCAGTGCCACAAATACAAATTTTTTTTTTGATTTAACAAATAATATCCAGTATAATATTATAATATGTTATATATTTATTTGGCCAACTGCTTCAGCCGTCTTTCACGTTTTGGCATGTTTAAATAGATGTGATCTAAATATATCTTAATTAGATATATATATATATATATCTGTCTCTGACAAATTATGTTTTATTTCTTCGTTTTACCACCATTTACAATACAAACTGAATGCTAATTGAAAGTTACTATAACAGAAGTCGAACTAATGCGCGCTGTGCATGGACGTTCAGTTAATTAAAAAAATTCGACTTTGCTACAAAGATAGGGCAAAATTTTTTGACTCTGACCATTTTCAGGTGGGTCGGTCGGGCAACCAGGACTACATACATTTTATTGTTCAGCCTTACATGTTATAGCAGAACCTGTCCATAAGGGACAGCACAGGGTCATAGTGGTTGTCATGTCTGCCTCACAGCAAGAAAGTCCTGGGTATTAGTCCCAGGCTCAGCAAGGGCATTTCTGTGTGGAATTTGCATGTTCGCCTCGTGTTTATGTGGGTTTCCTCTGGGTACTCCGGTTTCCTCCCACAATCCAAAAACATGCACGGTAGGCTGATTGGCGGTTCCAAATTGCCCCTAGGTGTGAGAGTGAGTGTGAATGGTTGTATGTGTGTTGGCCCTGCAATGGCCTGTTCAAGGTGTACCTTGCCTTCGCCCAGAATCAGCTGAGATGGGCCCCAGCCTCCCTGATTAGGAATAAGCAGCTTAGAAAATGAATGAATGAATGACTTGTTTTCTACTTACTGAGTTTCATATAAAATTATGACAGCTAGATAACATTATTACAAGTTGACTGTGATGGCATTTTACAGTAGTTATTAATATATATGATTGACCCCATGAACGAGCCTTGTATAAATAAAATGAACTTATTTAAATAAGAGTTGTATATTATGCATTATTTTAACAAACAGGAAGTGGCCTGTGTGTGGATGAGTGGTCTGTAATAAAAATAGATTTGTGTCTTTTCAGGGTTTGAGGGGGTACTCTTTACCAGTTGCGCAAATGGTTTCTCCAGTAAATAATGCCATTATACTGAAGCATCATAGATTTAAATAAAAATATTTATAGTGATACAATATAAGGAATGTAGGTCTGTAAAGATTCTGTCACATACATCGCACAACAGGTCCATGACAGAAAATTTGGCAGATTCATCAGACATGTTGTACACTAGATATATAAAGTTCTTACACTTTTTGGCGCATACGTACTGGATATGTACAACATGTATTTTATATATGAACGCAACTAAGCAGCTTTCAAATCACACAAACGTAGCTCAGTCCCTTTTGTCATAGCTACACTACATTTGTACACCAAAAAGTGCAGGTTGTTTGTGAAGTTGGCTTTAATGCACAATCATACAATTGTTCAGTAAAGAAACATATATTCTATTCATCACTTGGCTGTGAAGTGGTTAAAAAAGATCACTTTTAATATATTATAGTAATTATTATCATCTGGAAAAAAAGGCCAACATTAAATAATTCCCGGATAAATTCATATAGATTAATTTAGTATTAGTACATGTTATGGAAGGTAGAACATAATCAGAGGGAGGAAGGGAGGGAGCGAGAGAGAGAGAGAGAGAGAGAGAGAGAGAGAGAGAGATTGTCTGTGCCAGATTCAGTCTGATATAGGACAAACCGAATGTGGGAATACTCTACACATGCTTTTGTGTGGCTTGGAGCTTCCTCATCACTACATGCATAACACAAAGGGTCTGTGTTGCTGAAACACACACACACACACACACACACACACACACACACACACACACACACACACACACACACACACACACAGCTGGAACTGTGTTTTACACACAGTTATTAATATAAGAGTTTTTTGAGACTTCATGGATGACTTGTGCTTGATGCGTAGAAGACTGCAATATTTTTCACCAACACCACCAAAATAAATAATTAAGACTACTAATAACTGGCTAAAATAATATTGATTGATTGATTGATTGATTATGGTAACATTCTTTTTAGGACTCATATTTCTTGGTCATATGCTGAGCTGCATTGTTTTTTCCTACATGTCATGTGTTATTCTTTGCTTAATTTATATGGGTGTTTTATTAAGAGAACTGAAAATACACCTGCCCTGCAGTGGACTAGTGGACTAGACAGGGTTCATCCATTTCAGGCCTTTGCCCTGTATTGCAGGGATAGATCCACTATGGCTTTGACCAGGATAATGAATATGAATATGAATTAATGAATAAAATAAGAAAGAATAAATGCACAAATATCAGCTTCATACACACTCTTAACACAGCATATGAACTGTTTCACTGCTAGTCTCAAGTACACATTCACAATGATAACACAAACTGTCAGTCTTGCATTCCTGAGGGCATGCACTTCTATAAATATATGTTTCACCAGCCAACTGTGAGGGGTGTATGTGTGTGTGTGTGTGATTGATAGGTGAACAGTTGTGCCCAGTGTGCTCCCCTCACTTATCTGCGCTGATGTAAAAAAGAAATATGTACATAAAACCATTTTACCAAACTCATGCATTCAGGAGGGGCGGCATGGTGCCTTAATGCTTAGCACGTTTGCCTCACAACAAGAAGGTCCTGGGTTCGAGTCCGGACTTCGGCGAGGGTGTTTGTGTGTTGAGTTTGCATGTTCTCCCCATGCTTGCATGGGTTTCCTCCAGGTACTCCAGTTTCCTCCAAAAGTCCAAACACATGCACATTAGGCTAATTCTATTCTCAATTGCCCCTAGATGTGAGTATAAGAGCTCGAGCTTCCCCATGACCCCAATAGAACCAAGCGGTTCGGTAAATGTGATGAAATTAAATATGTAGCAGGTTTTGTGAATTTGAATTTCAGAGCTTCAGTGTGATGATCAATGAAATACTTTTTATATTCCTTATTTAAAAAACTTGCACTCTGCCTCCCATAATATCCCACAATGCCTTATTATGATTACATTTATTACTGGTTCCTGATTTTCAATGGTTTACATAACTGGCCTCTATTTTGAAGTTAAGCCCTGACTGGCTGATTCCACCATCACGCCCTTATTATAGCAAGGCTTATATAGAAACTTAAAGAGGCCCATTCACACCCTAGTCATATTAAATAAACATGAAATACAGTGTTATTACTTGGAAAAAAAATGGATTTGGCCACAATGTCTTTATGAAACCATTTGCTTACTCCTGTATGTCAGTGTCAATGACCACTGCCAAGTTATCACATATGCGCAAGATCGTTCCTCTGGTCATGCGGACTTGTTATTGTAAAGAGATACAGAACCAAAACAAGATGTGAAAGAGGTGAAAAAAGTTAAACCATGAGCTGGTGTAGTTTCACTGGGAAATCTTTATATTCTGCTGAAATGAACTGATAATGGAAGACACCAAATGAATAGGCACCTTTAATAGCTTTTGTGGCTATTTATACCCAGAAAGGAACCACCCTTTCCCGGCTGAGAACCATGGCCTCAGACTTGGATGTGCTGATTCTCATCCCGGCCGCTTCACACTCAGCTGCGAATTGCTGCAGTGAGAGCAGGAGGTCCATAAAAATTATGAAAAAGGACAGCCTTGGCGAAGTCCAACCCTCACTGGAAAAAAAATTTGAACTGTTGTTACTAATGTGGATCAAGCTCTGGCTCTGGTGGTACAGAGACCTAATTACCAGTAGCAATGGGTCCAGTACACCATATTCCCGGAGCACACCCCACAAGATAGTCCGAGGGGCACAGTCAGAAGCCTTCTCTAAATTCACAAAGCATATGTGGACAGATTGGGCAAACTCCCATGCCTCCTCCAGGATCCAGCTGTGTGTAGAGCTGCTCGAGAGTGCCTTGGCTGGGACGAAAACCACACTGTTCCAATCAATCAATCAGATCAGGTCCTCCTCTCTAGTACACCTGCATAGACTTTCCCGGGTAGGCTGAGGAGAGTGATTCCACGATAGTTGGAACACACTCTCTGGTCCCCTTTTTAAAAAGGGGATCTACCAAACTACCAATCCAGTGGTATGGCCCTTGATGACCACGCGATGTTGCAGATCTCGTCCACCATTAGAGCCTGGCTGCCAAGGAGCTTTTTGACTACCTCGGCAGCCTCAGCCATAGTAATGTGAGGATCCCTACCTGAACTCCCAGCGTCCTTCTCCTTCACGGAGGGCGTGTTGGTGGGATTGAGCGTCTATCAGTTGGCCCCGAAAAGGTTCTGGCCCACCATCCGACGTCTCAGGAGAGGGAAGCAGTACTGTTTCACTTGAACAAAACAATTTTTTAATTTTTTTTTCATATTTCAACAGTGTTATTATAGAGACATAAGAAATTCATGCTGTAGTGTCCGTAACCATGTCAAATTCATGTTGCAGTATCTCAAAAATTATGCATCTCAGAATAGTATACTTTTTCTGCATTATATATTGTGTGAAATCTGATAAGTATATGGTATAAGAGCTATATACAACTGCAAAATCTGTGTGTCTGTGTGTGTGTGTGTGTGTGTGTGTGTGTGTGTGTGTGTGTGTGTGTGTGTGTGTGTGTGGGCGTGTGTCTCTC
>JAQMYF010000026.1:18067517-18077723 GCA_030014195.1 Neosilurus mollespiculum | reverse complement strand
CTTATTTTGGACCGTTCTGCTGAAGTAAGGGTAGGTCTTATTATCGGGGTAGGTCTTATTATCGGGGAAACATGGTAATAATGAGCACAATGTGCTTTATGAATTAAAAGAACTGTATTGTACTGAAATGATTGACATAGACTGTATAGATTTGGTATACTTTGTACATGACTTCACATGATATTTTATTCTGAAGAGATTTGTGAGGTTTTGCTTTGCAATAATATTATGAATTTATTGTTAAATTTCTTTATTTCAAGTCAGAATCCCTTTTTTGGACCAAAAATGAAAATTTTGCATACACACCATTGGGTGTGCTCTGCTAGCTCTGCAATTACCATAAATATCAGCATGTCTACGGTTTTACAAAGAATATAAGACACTTACTGGTGAAAAAAGGTTTCTTTGAGAGCGTCTGCATGGTTTTCACAGCCAACAGCGCAACAAGAATGAACCATTTTTACACAGAAATAACACGAATCCAAACACCTCTGGGTTTTTTTGCCATGACCGGAAGTTGAAGTCAGTTAGCCATGAGAAAGGGGGTGGTGTGCAGTCTAGGTTATTCTCCACATCATTGGCCCAAACAAAGTTATCCAATAGATTATAGTGTTGCAACTGGCTGCACAATAAAACGCGTTCTCATTGTCTGATTCTGCAAGTTGCTATTAAATAGGAAAGCGCTCGCAGCTGACTCCATATATCAGTGTCACGTTAACAAAATAACCAGCTGGCAGGCGCCTTCAAATTCAAATTTAAATTTTATTTGTCACATAAAAAATTATACACAGTACAATATGTAGTGAAATGCTTAGTCCGACTGTTGAAAAATGTGAAGAATAAGCTATCAAAGTAACAAGAAGAAAAGAACAGTAACAATAACTATAACTAAAACTATTTAAAGGATTTTATAGTTAAAGGTCAATATAAATATAAAAATACAAAAATAGAAAATAAAGAAAATATATAGAATAAAATAAAATATAGGATACAAAAAATATATAAAATGAAATATAAATGAAATATAAATGCAAATATAAAGGCAATATAAAATATAATGCAGTGGCGATTTTTCAAGTATATTGTCTGTCTGTAAAGTGTCTGTGTGCAAAGTGACAAGTGTCACTTTGCACACAGTGAATGTGAATTTGCATAAACAAATTTGATCGAACACAAAACTGAGAGGTCAGTCGGTTTGGTTCATTTTTTGCTTTCCATGGGACATTATGTACTTTCGTCAGTTTAAAAATGTAAAATAAACCCCAAAAATCTCATATTACCGTGCTTTCTTAAAAACAATTATGCTCTTCAAGCTCAGGGGACATCTCAAAAATGAATATTCCCCTTAACGTCCCGTCTCTGGGAACATTCTTCTATCTTTATGTTATATTATACTATAGAATGGTATGTGTTGAGAGAGAGAGAGAAGAAGGAAAAGCAGCCAAATTGTGACTACAACATCCAAAATCAAAGAAACTATAAGTAGGACATTCCGACCATTGTGGACACACGACCAAGAAAATCTTAAAGATCTTACTGATGTCATACTACACTCTTGATAAAATCCTGAGTAATCTCGGTGGTGTTTATCATAGTAATTCGGAACATACAGGTCAATGACCTTGAAAGAACTGCTACAGTAGAAGTTTTTTAAAAAAATTTTATAGATAAATCGTGCTCTATCGTAACAAAAATCGTAAATCGATGTTTGTTTTTTGCATGGATGCAATTATATGTGTTTTATAAGTTGCATTGAGTAAACACAGCTGGCGAAAACCCTGTGCATGTGTGCGCGTGTGTGACGCTTGTTGCGTGTCTTCATTTCTGGCCGGAAAGCAACAAAACGTGAATTTTGAAGTGGGTGATTCTATTCTACACACTCTGTACACTATGTTATACGTACTGCTCTAGAATGCATAATAAGAATTTGTACGTTACAGTTCTATCTCTAGTTTGGACAGGAAATGCTTGAAGAGCCTAAAAAGAAACAACAAGTAAAACCAACACGCATGCAGTCTTTTGGAGCATCAGACCACATACACATCCTGTGTCTTCACACACACACACACACACACAGTCTTTTCCTTCCTGATCTCCTTGCAGTGACAGTGTGAGTCGCACATTCTCTATGTGCATGCTTTAGGTCATTTTTAGTGACTGTATGAGATGGTTGTGGCGAGAGAAAGGGAATCGGTAATTGAGGTAGTGTGATCAAGTGAAGCGGAAGTGAAATTGAAGATAGCCTTGAGATGGTGGAGGAGAAGATGGGTGGATGTTGGAGCCACACCAAGGTGAGCTTAGCCCAGTTGATTCAGGCTTAGTCCAATAATGCTGAACCGGAATTAAAAATGCAGTCTGAGGTTTAACAGATTGATCATGTGGAAGTCTCAATGTTGCCTCAGAGCAATGTTTCTCTCGTCATGGTCAGATAAACACCATCTAAAAATAACCATACCTGTGAAGGTTTGGAAAATTATATTCGTTTTAGATGTAGAAAGAGTCTCTATTTTCAAAGATTCAGCAGCATTCATTTGGATGAAGTATATGATGTCAAAATCATCTCGAGACAAACGAACTGCACTGTGGTAATTTCCTGAATGGATGCTGGATGCTGGATGCTTATTTTATGTAATTGACTGTTTTTGTGATGTTCTGGGATTTATTAAAACGTGTTCCTATTATAACTTTGGTAATTACAAATGAAGTAAAGTACATTTATCATACAATTTGAATGTAATAGGGCATTTTTGAGATATTTACCACCCAACGTGACATATTTTCTCGGGTTTTCAGCTGCGTTCTGTACTAGATAACTTACTCTCTGTTTTTTTGTGGTGTACGAATTATAAACACACAATTTAATCGAGTTTGCATGGGGTGACAAAGTTTAATTACATACTTTATTAAAAAGTAATATTTCTCCCTAGGGTGAAACCAAATTAGAATCAATTGTCATTTCAGCTTTTTCAGGGTTTAATCACCTTATCAGTGATGGACAATGATGGAAAAATGTTTGTTTATCTCTAACTAACTGTAAACAGAATATCATTGCAAAATGTTCCCTTTGATGCCGATACAGTTAGAACTTAAAACTTTCACGTACTATTTATTACGTTTGTCTGGAATTTGGAATAATATAAAAATTTAATTAATAGTTTAAGATTGTCTTTGTGATTTGGTCTGATTTCTGGACATTTAAATGCAGGGTTGGCACTGGCTCAAGAAAACAGTTAGCCAGTGTGGCTCAGGGCCTTGAAAACCTCCTAGTCACAGTAGGATCCAAGTAGCCACATGATTGATCTGACCTGTGGCGAAAGCGATTAGCTTCAAAACCTCAGAAAACGGTTCAGACAACGTCAAAATGACACAGAAGGCGATTCTGTGTTAGATGTGTTCTGAGATTGGTTAAGTACTGTTTAAAATAATTCTATTTTCTAAAAATT
Organism: Neosilurus mollespiculum; assembly: GCA_030014195.1. Classification (NCBI taxonomy): domain Eukaryota; kingdom Metazoa; phylum Chordata; class Actinopteri; order Siluriformes; family Plotosidae; genus Neosilurus; species Neosilurus mollespiculum. The sequence goes on along the minus strand of JAQMYF010000026.1, from coordinate 18,074,280 downwards.
TTTCATTTTGAACAAGGCTGCCGTTCTGTAGATGGGTTTCCAATGACGTCACGCACATCGCATAATTCCTGCACTCGCCATCTTGTGAGTCAGAGGAGTCATTCAACCATAAACAAACTGCAGCTATGGTACATACACACATGGTATGGGGCTGTACAAATTGCACCAATCCTCGAGAAAAAAGAGGCCCTATTCTGATATTCCAAAGGTGATAAAGCACCAGGGAAGACAAATCTTTGGCTGGCGAAAATAAACAGGAAAGGCTTCGATCCAGACCCAAACAAAAAGCATTACAAAGTGTGCTCCGTCTACTTAGCACAGTTAAAAATATTTTTTGCGGACATTCTTTTTAACATGCCAAAATGCTTGTTAATGCATAGGCATTCATATATTTCAAATGCAGACTTAAACATGTCTATGTGAAACTGACACACTCACACACACAAAAAAAGCACCATATTTTTTCTAAAAATACATTTTGTTCAGAGTTTCGTACGTGTACATGTAAAAGACTGGTCATCTAGCATGTGTTGTAAAGCATAAATAAAATAAATAAAAGTACTTCTAAAATTTTTTTAATTTATTCTTGTTTATTTATTCTAAAATCTCCAACAATTTGCAGGACATCACCTCAAGATCCTAGCTTCAGTCACTTTACCTACATTTAGCTTTAAAAGCCTTTGGGCTTCGACAGTCACCTCATTTCTCTATTTGCAAAAAATAAATAAATAAATAAATAATGAAAAAGTTTTTGTTGACTGACATGACTGACGACACTGGCCACAAGGAAGGAAGTGTGGCATTTTTAATTCGCCTCATACCAAAAACATCCCTCGCCAATGTGGCTAGTTCAAGGTGTGTTTTACATCGCCACATGGGCTTTTGACTCGCCATTGGCAACATGGCAAGTGGGGTAGCATGAACCCTGATATGAATTGTGCATGTAAGGCTAAAACATACACTGCTCAGGCAAGAAAAAAAGTTGCTGACTATAATATTTTGTTGGATCGTCTTTATCCTTCATTACATCACATAATCACCAAGGCATTGCCTCAGTTGGTCAGGTCAAGGCTCAGCAACATTATATACCAATAAAATGAAATCAACTGACAACCTTGTATTGAATGACCACTGATGACATCACATCAGTCGACTTTTACTTCCCTGATGGCATGGATGTAAAATTGGGGATCAAATAGTGAAAGAGTGGTTTAGGGAGCATGATGAACCATTTTCACTCATGAAGTGGTACCACAGTGAGGGATCCTATTGAAACCAAGCCACAGTCAGGTAGACCAACAAAGATTTCAGAAACAGAGTTGTCAGAGGCTGCATAGTGTTGTCAGAAGAAAGCCAGAATCACAAAGTATCACAAACAGCACCGAGACAAGCCTCAAAACTTCTAGTAGCACAGTTATTTGGAGTGATGAGATCAAATTTGAACTTTATGGCCACAACCATAAACATTACATTTGGAGAGGAGGCCTATGACGAAAAGGCCTTTGATAAAAAGTACACCATTCCTACTGGGACACGAGGAGGTGGATTGCTGATGTTTTGGGGATGTGTGAGCTACAACAGCACAGGGAATTTGGTCAGAATCTATGGCAAGATAGCATGTTATCAAAAAAAAAAAAGTTGCCCTCTAGTGGAGCAGATCAGTGAAAGAATCATTTAAATTGTATTACAAGCATGAAATTTGGTACATGTACTCTTCAAATACAGCTCTTTTCAAAAATAGCACTGGCCACGCAAAAATCCAAGAGGGCGGCCCCCAAATCCAAGAAGTCTTTTTTAGTTTTTTCCTTTATACCTTGAAATGTATTGGTTTTAAACCCCATAAATGTGTGAAAGTTGAATATAATGTTGGGCTTTGCGGATATTTTATTACCAAGTGTATATCTGTATTTATTACAATTCTTGAGATACAGCATATAGGTACTTTTACTTTTTGATATATAAATGTATTAAAGTCAAATATAAATATGGCTAATGCAGACATTTTGATACCAAAAGCATGTCTGTAGCTATTATGATATTTGAGATACAGCATGTACATTCCTCTGAAGGTCTACTTGTGATGACAAAAAAATGAGTTTATCAGCTTGAGTTGGAAAATAGATTTTCTGCTTCACAAATGTATTGAAGCTGGATATAAATGTGAGTATTGTGGGCTCTTTGATCTGTACCTTTTATAGTTCTGGAGACATGACATGCCAAATGAACTTTGTTTGAGTCAGAGAATTTCATATACCCGTTCCTGTAACCTAAAAGGCTACCCGACTCCTGCATTAAAGATGGTGTTAGAGATGTCTGCAAGAAAACATACTCTATATGTATATGTAACATACTCATACTGTAAATACTCAATGTGAAAGAAGATCTTACATATTGATGACACATATGAAACAGTTTTAGAACAGTGTAGAGTTACACCTCACATTTGCAACTGCACAGTGCTGTACAAGTGAGACCCAGTCTGTAGCACTTGCGCCTGACACGGCTGCCAGATTTACTTTAATTTTGATTCAGCTCAGTGCATTATGGACATCTATGAAGTAGAGTGTAAGGGTCTGGTGGTCATTCGAGGGCTTGGTCTTTACGGCCTTGTTCTTGTTGTCCTTGTCTAAACGCATTCATAGTAGTTGGTGTGAAGTTGCTGGGCTTGTAATCTGTGATGGCCTGAATGCCCTCCCACATGCATTTTGGGTCAGAAGTGACAGTGTTCCTCCACCTTCAGCTTGTGGTCATACTTGGCCTTCTTGATGCCCCTCTTCAGGTCTACGCTGGATGTACTGTAGGCCTGTGTGTCACCTGATCTGAAGGCTTTGTTGCGTGCCTTCAGCAGAAGCTGCACTTCCCTGTTCATCCATTGCTTCTGATTAGGGTATATGATGATCTGTCTCTCTGTGGTAACACTGGCAATTGTGGTGTTGATATGTTCCAGTACTGAGAAAGTGTAAGAGTCAATGTCTGTATGAGAGCCACAGGTAGCCTGAGAGGCAAACATACTCCAATCTGTGTCTTTAAACCTGTCCTGCAGTACAGGGTCTACCCCTGCTGGCCATACCTTGATGATCTTCACAGATGGCTTCACAAGGTTGATGAGTGGTGTTTACTTGGGGGTGAAAAACGGAGGTGATCAGACTGTCCCAGGTTGGGGAGGGGTGTTGCCATGTAGACTCCAGCGATGTAAGTATACACCTGGTCCAAGGTTTTGTCCCCTCCGGTGTGGCAGGAGACATGTTGGTTGAATTTGGGAAGCAGTGACTTGAGGTTGGAGTGGTTAAAGTCACCTGCCACAATAAATGCAGTCTCTGTGTGTGTGCAGGTTGTTTTATTGCTAATGGCCGCATGGAGTTCAGTCATAGCAAGCTTAGCAATAGCATCCAGGGGTATATGTGCAGCTGTTATTATAGTAGAAGTAAACTCCCTTGGCAGATAGAAAGGTCTACACCTAACCAAGAGAAACTCTAGGTTAGCTGAGCAGTATCTTCCAACAATCACCGAGTTTGTACACCAAGTGTTGTTGAGATATATGTACAATCCTCTGCCTTTTGCCATACCGGAGTTATCTGCTATTCTGTCCTCCCGGAGAATGTGAGGCTCGGCTAGCTCGATAGCATTGTTGGGTATTCTGCTGTGTAGCCATGTTTACATGAATATCATGACATTACAGTCCATAAGTCTCCTGTTGTGGATGATCCAAAGTTGTAGCTCATCCATTTTGTTCGCCAAGGATTGCACATTAGCGAGGAAAATGCTGGGTAGAGAAAGCTGGTGCGGTGTTAGCTTTAGCTTATCTCTTAGCCCTCCGCGCTTCCCTCGCCTTTGTTTACGGGAGTATTCAAATTTATTTTCATAAACATATTTGTTTATGGGAGAATACCCTGTGACCTTTAAACGATAGTACTCTTGAGAAGATGATGACTTGTCAAGATCTTTCTTGTTAGTGTATGTTATGTTTGAACAAATACATGCATGAATTTTAGTTTGTTTTCAAGGCTGTAATCGGGTAATATACAGCCTGTTGACAAGTTCTTGGACAATTGAGAACAATTTTAAACCTCTTGTGATTTTTATTTAGTGTGAAACATTGAAATATGCAGATGTTGTTAAGTACCTGTAAAGATTCAGTTTGAGGTGGTAAATGCTGAGATTAGTAGACTTTTATTTTACTAAATATACTATAGTAAACCTTTGCTGTTATATTATGCATGACCTTCACATATACTACTTATTTTCATTTATTACAAATCATGTTGACCTTGTTGGTTTATCATTGTATAATACATAAACTAACAATAGGAGTTTTGCAAAGTTAAATTTGTTTAAATTATATTAGTTCATTCCTGAAGCAGCTGAATACAGAAAAAGACTAACATGACATAAAGGAAAACACTGAAATTTCTTATTAGATTGGATAATTTGATCAAGTTATGTAGAGATTTGCCCTGCGATGGCCTGGCGAGCTGTCCAGTGTGTACTCTGTCCTCGCCCAGAGTCGGCTGAGATGGGCGACAGCCTCCCCGCTAATTCAGATTAAGCGGTTCAGAAAATGAATGAATGTAGAGGGTTCAATTTAACAGATAATTGTTATGTAATGTGGAACAAAGGGAGCGGGCCAATAGAAGATTTTTTAAAAATCATAGAAAAAATCTCATTGCAGACTATCAGCTGTTAAAAGCTGGTAATTTTACACTTTTTTGTGGGCTAAAAAATAGGAGTATGCTTGTTAGAGTACAAGTTGTTTGTAGGTATTACACATGGGTTTGAATAGGTTGAGTAGGGCTACACTGCAGCGTTCTAGAAGAATTTTTTGTTGCATAGGAATTCAAGGAGTCCAGGAGTTGTATGAATTTTGTTTGTAGATATCATGGTTGATGGGATATGGCTATACACAAATAACTTGCACTACAGTGCCACTATTGAGTTGCTTAGGCCCATCCTATTCTTTGTGTTTACATACTATTGGCAGGCATTTATCTTTGAAAATAAGCAAATGTATTTGCTCAGTACTTTGAGTATAGCAACAATAAAATAGGGGTACTAATCTTTTATTTATTAATCCTAAGCATGCATTTGATAAACATCTTATAAGGAATAGTAGGTGATTTTACGTGCTAAATTTATTATGTTAAATATATTATTCAATTATGTGCACTGTTTTTGTGGTTTATCTGTTGACAGCTGGTGTACATGTGGTTAATTGAGTGTTAATGCTATAGATTATAAATTATGTGACCAAATAAAGTGTACAATAAGTGTCAGATGCTTAGAGTGTAGATGGGGTGTCTGTGGCTAAGACTGCAAAAACACCAATGTGTTTATGAACTGGGGAAAGTTCAAAAAGACTGAACCAGTATGCACTATAATGTTCTTACTTAGTTGACTTCAATTAAGTGCGTGTTTATTTGTTTCTTTATTTTTAACATTCTTTCTTCGTCTCTGTCTTTTCCCTCTAGGATCAGTTTGATAATTTGGAGAAGCACACCCAGTGGGGTATAGATTTTGTTGAACGTTACACTAAATTCGTCAAAGAGCGATCTGAGATTGAGCTCAACTATGCAAAGCAGATCAGGTGAGTTGTGTCTTTTAATAGTGTGTGGGTGGCTGTAGGTATGTGTTCATTGCATGTTAATCAAGGTATAGTACACATACACGGATGCGTTTATATCTTACAGTTGGTAAAGATACAAGTATTAGAATCTTTTCAGATTACAGTTTGTTGGTCACCGGTACTACAGAAAAAGAATTTTATGCAGCAGTTTTTATTCTGCTGATTTTCTGCTGATGCATTGATGCATCTTCATCCTTTCTGTTATGCACTTTACAGCCACATTCATACTGCTAAGTGTTTTAATCCCACCCACTGTGTGTAAGTTCAAAATGAAGTCAACCGTGCTCCCGAGTGATGCAATGGAAAAATGTTCACCCTATCATCAAGGGTTTCAAGCTCCAGGTGATGCCCCCAGCCATCCATGGCCAGGAGCATTTGAAAGCTAATTGGCCGAGCTCTCAGTGAAGAAGCAATGGCATATGCTCTCTTCAGTGTCAATTATAAGCAATGCCAGTCGATCATGGGCACTTGCTGGCATTACATCCCTTGAAGGAAGCATATGCTTTCCTTCACCCTTCCTGATTGATAGGTGTATGATAGGGAAACCTTGATTGAGGGAAATTAGCCATGATGAAATTAGGGAGAAAACTAGAAATGCGTTCTTGTCACAGAACACTAGGTGTATCTCACGTGTGGTCAACTGCACAGTTAGTGTCATCGTGGTTTTACTAAATTTGATTCTTGTGACATGGATATCAGGTAATTAGTCAAGGTGACCTAGTTTTTACAAGGTAAACAGGGATGTCCATAAGCATATCTGGTATAAATAACAGAGAAACCTGTGCTAAATTTTACATATCTGACTTTTTACATGACCACATGCATATTTCATATGGCACCTTGAAATTAGGTCAAGGTGACCCATTCTCAATAGGTTTGAAGACCTTAACAGCAAGTGTAACAGGTATGAATTCAAAACCGATTCAACAAAAACTGCACCCTTTAGAGTGTTAATGAGCATTTTTGATGAACTGACCTCTGTAACCTTAAAAAATAGGACAAAGTGGCCAGTTTCAATTGGCTGGTAGAGCGTGCTGGTAGAGTCTGCCATAGGGACCATTCAACACATTTTTATATATATATATATATATATATATATATATATATATATATAAAATGTGTTGAATGGTCCCTATGTATATA
>JAQMYF010000026.1:18016893-18050429 GCA_030014195.1 Neosilurus mollespiculum | reverse complement strand
ATGGAATGATCATGTCTTTATTAGTGGGCAAACCAACAAAATCCACAAGGGATCAAATACTTTTTACTCTCACTGTAGGTATAAGGTAACTTATTGGCAATACAGCAGAAATAATATTAAAAACAGAGGAGGCAAAGCTTTAGGGGATGTCTGATCTAGCAACTGTTCAGGGGGGCACTCCTTTGGTGAAGTCGAGGAACTTCATACTCCAGGAAGCACACCAGAGAGCGGTGGTGTGAGAGTTCCAGAGCTGCTGTGGGGGAAACTAATAGGGCAAAGTAATGAAGCACTGGTAAACTAACACAAGTCCTTGATCCAAAATTTAAAAAAGGACATTTCTAAGTTACTCCAAACTTTGGAATGGTTTTGTACAAACATATATAAATATAATTTATAAAAAAAAAAAAAAATATGCCAAGCAGACAGGCATATTTTAAGTTTTTAAATTTACAATTATTTGATGATTTATTTGACTTAATATTTGCTAGTTGATCTTTAATGCCTCATTAATATGATCAGAACTTGCTGGTAGTCTTTGGGTTCAAATGTAGTGGTGTGACTTCAACAGTCCTGCTGTAGTGTGCAGGATTATAGAAATTATATGTGCATGTGGTGAAGGAATGCACAGTGCAGGGTAGAATTTCACCTGAATAAAATCTGGTTGTTTTACCTAAGTTTTTCCAACTACATTTAAGTTTCCTGCTATATATTTTGCAAATATACAGGTTATTTGCATTAATTCCGATACATATTTCCATTAATTCCCATGCAAAGTTGGTTATGGAAAAGATTTGTTTTGAGAAAAGAAAACTTTTGAACTGTCTTTCTTTGTGGAGAATGTGACAAGAACTACCAGGATTAGGACTAAACATCTGGGTGGCCATAAGAAAGCCAACTGTTAATTAAGATAATCAGGTAATCTAGTAATTAGAAAACATAAAAATTACTAGAAAACATAAAGATTGGACTCTGGAGCAATGAACACAGGTCATGTGGTTTGATGGGTCCAGATTTACCCTATCCCAGAGCAACGGGCTTAGCAGGGTAAAAAAGGAATTGTGTTCAGTGATGTACCCATCATGCATAGTGGCCCACTACACAAGTCTCTGGTGGCGGTGTTAGGGTGTTTATTTGCTTCAGTTGTTCAGGTTGAGGCACATCAATGTTATATGATAATTAAATGAAGCTAGCTGACTATCTGAATGTACTGAATGAGCCGAAATGGTGGTTTGGGGAACATGAGGACTCATATTCTCACATGAATTGGCCACCATGGAATCCTGACCCCATTAAAGTGTTTTGATGTGCTGGAAAGATGCATGGTGGCATACTGCTTAGCTCACAGCAAGAAGGTCCTGGGTTCGATTCCCAGGTTCGGCGAGGGCGTTTCTGTGTGGAGTTTGAATTTTCTTCCCATGTTTGTGTCGGTGTCCTCCAGGTATTCCGGTTTTCTCTCACAGTCCAAAGACAAACACAATAATTGGATAATTGTTTCCTTTCTAATTGGTTGCTCCTCATTGCCCCTATGTATGAGTGTTGGTGTAAATGGTTGTGTGTTTATGTTGCCCTGCGATGGGCCAATGAGCTGTCCAAGGTGTACCTTGTATTTGTCCAGAGTCAGCTATGATAGGCACCTTCCCCCAACTTTAGTAGGATTAAGGAGCTCAGCAAATCATTGAATGAACGAATGAATGCATACAGCTGCTGAAACAATGACAGCTGGAATGCATGCAATAATAAAAGCTAAAGGCCGTCCAATAAAATATCCAGTGTGTGTGGGGGTGTTGTGTTGTGTGTGTCATGTAGAGACACTACAAGCATAGCAAACGAAAAAATGAAATACCAAAGTTTTTGAAGAAGATTATATTATTAATAGTTTGATTGAAACTGTGCTAGGATACTTCTCCAGCTTCTTGTTTGCAAAAGACAATACATTAGATTGTGGCTTATAGTTGGCATGTTTAATCCATGCATCATCACCTTCTACAACTGTTCCAGTTCCTCTTCTTCTTATTTTCTTTTTCTGTTTGGCTAGGTGTGTCCTCTTCATGCAGACAGAACCATGCATGTATTCTCTTAAACTGATGCACACAAGTTGTAGAAACTTGAATCCATCTTTAAACTTTAATTGTTTAGCAGGTCTAAACAGGTTAAACTTTCTAATTTGCTACTTTAAACATTTTTTTTTTCTGAATGGGAGTTCTGTTGTACATAAAGAATATGTACATGAATCCTATTTTGGTGGCACAGTGGCATCGTGGGTCATAGCCTCCTCACATCTAGAAGGTCCTGGGTTCAAGCCCAGTGCTCGGCGAGGGTGTTTGTATTCTGAGTTTGCTTGTTCACTTTGTGCTTGTGTGGATTTCCTCCAGGTGCTCCAGTTTCCTCCCACAGTCCAAAGACATACACATTATCCTAATTGAACATTCTCTTGTTGAGGGTGAATGTGAAATGGTTGTGTGTGTTAGCCCTGTGACACTCTGGCAAGCTGTTCAGGGTGTACCCTGCCTTTCCCTGGAGTTGGCTGGGATAAAATGGTTTGGAAAAAGAAATAAAATGATCGTATATTGGAAATTTGGTTTTAAGAGCAGTATTCAGAGTTATGTGCACACAGAAGGGCAGGAATATCTTAGTTGTTAAGGCTTTGGGTTACTTTGCTACTGACTTTATTGTTGCTAGTTCAAATCTTGCATCAAAACAGATGTTACTTTCTCAAAATCTCTTTGGATAATAATAAAAAATAGACAAGTATTTACAGACAGTGGAGCAGTGCATTTGTTATAAAATAAAATCTTCTGTTATGCTAATTTTTTACTTTATATTTGCAGTCTACTTTTCTTAGGCACTAACACTCTCTCTCTCTCTCTCTCTCTCTCTCTCTCTCTCTCTCTCTCTCTCAGCATTTCCATGATGGACGGAAGGCCCAACAGCAAATTGAGAACAGCTGGAAACAACTGGAACTGGTCAGTCATTCTATTCATGAATAATAACATTTGTTATAAGATTTAGTTTCTTTTTCTTGTAGGTAGAAATAAAGTGATATTCCATTTAATAATGTGACAAGGTAAATCATTTTGCCAAACTTTCATCCATTGCACATTTTTCAGGAAAACATCAATGTTGTGGAATATCTGAGTAAAATAATTAGTTGCACTGGATAACTTTGTTAAATAATTATACCCATGTAAATGTACAGTAGGTTTGTCTAGACACTTCCATCTAATTCAGTGTCATTGACACACCTTTTTATAATTCTGGCCAGCTCTGTGTGATGAGTGATGCATGATAACTTGGGATGTTAAATGTGTCCTTCATGGATAATATCGCACCAGTCACAGTGGCATACAGGGGAAGCACATTTTAGGCCTATATCATTAAATTTGCCCATTATTGCATCATCTTATGTGTTTCATTCATTTTCTGAACCACTTAATCCTAATGAGGGTCGCCGGGAGGCTGGTGTTAAACAGATCACCAAAGCCCAGTTTTTGACCAAACACCCTGAGATTTAAAGGCCAGCAGTAAATTTTCTTTATCACAGAACTTCCAGTAAGCCAGCTCACCTTCTCACATCAGGAAAGTGTTTTAACCAAATCAGTCTTCCGTGTTGATCTACACTGCTGTTTAATTCTCTCACATTAAGTCTCTCACAGTGCCATCATGCACAGGCAGCACCAGATACCGAAATCAAAGGTTTACAAACTTTTGCCATTCACCGATATGTGATATATTGGATCATTTTCCTCAATAAATAAATATTTTTCATATTTTTTTGTGTCATTTATGTAACTGTGCTCTGTTTATCTTTAAGGAAAATCTGATGATGTTTTAGGTCAAATTTATGCAGACATGTATACAATTCTTAATGGATCATAAACTTTCGAGCACCACTGTAGTTTTAACCCTGACATGAATTTGAGCTCGCTTGGTGCACTTCCACTTTCTCACACCCCATTTTTGGCATGCTTCCTTACTTCAGGGCTGCTGGGTTTGCACTCCAGTTATTGGAGCACACCGAAATTCTATAGTTGTTTCAGTGTGCATCCAACTAATTGTATTTTGTACTGATTTTTTTGATGTTGACAAGGGCCTGTTGGTTGTAGTGCATGTGCCACAAAGCACAGAAAATACTACAAATTCTGATTATTTTGAATATTTGGTTAACAGGAAATTCACACATACATCTATGTTGTATATAAAGTGCTGTATAACAGCTCAACTCTGGGAGTCATCTCAAAGCTATGTGTTTGAATAGCAAATGTCATTTTTTGCTTATATTTGAATGTGTGTGTGTGTGTGTGTGTGTGTGTGTGTGTGTGCATGTGTGTGAGAGTGCACATTATGTGGGAGGAGAATGGAATGGTTGTGACTTATAACAAACACTGATTGTTCCACTTTGAATAAACAAGTAGAAGTAAAAAGACTACAGAGTGGAAGAATAAAGGAGTAGAAGGATAATGGCTACAAGACTTGTAAAGAGACAAAAGTAAATTGACACCATCATTTTAATATATCTAAACATAGATATACATAGCCATAGTAGCCAAGCTGATTGAGATACCTCACAGCAGTACTCTGACTCACTTGACATTTCTCTGCAACATCAGTTGCCTTACAACTGGATTATTTTCAACAATACACTTGAAGTCCACCCTCAGGTTTACCCACAATATGTCGTCTTTGAAAATCATTTTCTCCTGGTGTTCACAGCGTAGCTAGTTGCTGTAAGCAATTTATATACTGTAATCTAAACATAGTTTGATCAGATTATATTAATATTATTTTAAATTATATTATTTTAACAGATAAAAGTCAGTAATGACGGGGGTCTGTTTACTTTTGATATGTCTCTGTATATTACTTAGTAACTAAACTCAAACATATTGGTAGTCTATATGTGTATAGATAAGATGTGTGTGAGTGTAATCTTAGTACTCATACTAAAAAAAGTATTTGATTATATATTAATACCAGTGTTTTATATATATATATATATATATATATATATATAAGCTAATTTATTTTCCACTCTTTCCTTTAAGTTAGTATTAGTCAGAAGAGGGGTACAAAAGAAGTGAAGACAGTCAAAAAGAAGTGGAGAAAATATTGCACAATACAAAGAACTGAATGTTCCTTTAAAATCAATGAAAACACAAGAAAACTGGTCTGGGGTGCTGCCAATAGACCTACAACAACTGTATAGGAGCTGCAGTTTTTTTGTTTGTTTGTTTGTTTTTTTGGATACACTGTATTGATCCCACAAAGGAAATTATTGCTTTTGCATTTAATCCATCCAAAGTGAGCACACACACACGTAAACAGTGATCACACACATTCGGAGCAGTGGGTTGCCACACACGCCTGGAGAGCAGTTGGGGGGTAGGTGCCTCGCACAAGGGCACTTCAGCCATGAATGTGGAGGAGGGAATGTGCAGTTCACTCATCCACCACCACCACCACACATTTTTCCTGCTGGATCTGGAATCAAACCAGTGACCTTTTGAACCCAAAGCTGCTTCTCTAACCAATAGGCTATGGCTGTCCCCATTTCTGCCAAGTACAGATTGTGTTCTACATGCGACAATAGTGTCACGTATTCTTAATATACAGAAAAAAGAAACATCCAGATAAAAATATTTAAGCCAGGCTAAAACATGCTGCAACAACTGGAAAATGTTTTATAATATGATGATACAAAGGTAAAACTTTTTTGGTCGCATAACAAAATGTAATAACAAAAGGTATGTCTGTTGCAAAGACAACACTGCACAGGAATAAAAGAACACTATATCTATGGTAAAGCATGGTGGTGGCAGGTTTTCTTCAGCTTGAAATGGGGATTTGGTCGCGGTGGAGGGAAAGAAGATGTGCCATGAATACTCACCAAAAAACCTGAATGATGTCATAAAATCCAAAAGTGCTTCAGCAAGGTACTAATTTAGGAGTGTGCAAATTCATACAATCAGCTTACTATAAGTTTTTTATTTATTGGTTTGTTTTTTCATTTATTTATTCTTAATAAAATATTTATTTGTTTTTCAGTTGAATTTTACATTCTACAGGCCATATTAAAAGTTGAAAATTATCTGGAATTATTGATGATTGATCAGTGAGTTTTTGGTCACATGTTTTAACATCGCAAAAACCTGACATTTTAACCGGGGTGTGTAAACTGTATATCCACTGCATGTTCACAAATCACAAGAAGATAACAAAGTATGGTCTAAGAACCAGAACCTAAAGCATGCATCAAGCTTCCCCAGTGGGGTATTATTAGCACTTACTAATAATTTCAATTTTTGACAACTAGGTACAATAATAACTATACAGCTAAACAGGACTGTGTCCATGTTGCCTGAGGACTGTGCACTATCCTGAAAGTTGACCAAGATAACTGATCATTTAGATAGTGTACAGTTAGTTACACAAAAGATATAATTACAATTTTACTGGAATTTAGGTTCAGAAATATATGTTGCTTTTGTTCAGAAATATATGTACTTGGGCAGTGGTGGCCTGGTGGTAGGGTGCTGGATTACCGATCCCAAGGTCAGGGGTTCAAGCCCCACTATCAATGGGATGTCACTGCTGTCCCCCCAGTTCAGTTAACTGGGTTTTCAGATGCATTTTCACTGTCTGAGAGGCATGTAAAAGAGCCATTGCTGATTTTCGTCAAGAGTCCTTGTATATTCACCTGTGTGTGTGTGTGTGTTACAGTGTAAGCGGAATTTTGAGAGGGCTTGTAAAGAGGCAGACCGAGCACAGCAGTACTTTGAGAAAATGGATGCTGACATCAATGTGACAAAAGCAGATGTTGAGAAGGTAGGAGTGTTGTTATTGTTATTATCTTCCCCTTTTCTCAATAACAGCGTCTGCTTAGTTGAGAAGATCTAGGCAGGGATTTATAATTATTTATTATATTAGTTGTAAGTCTGATATTTATTATATTACTTGTAAGAACAGTGGTGTTCAACCCTGATCTACAGAATAACCTCCTGCAAACACTCTGATAAATTCATAATTCGTGAAAACGTAAACGCAGAGAAAGTCGTCTCTATTCAGACCTGTGCTACTATTTTACTTTTTTTTTTTTTTTTTTTTTTTTTTTAAAAACCCACATGCTGTCAAAGCCTTATTAGCTACTGTCACTTTGGAGCCAGGGCTATCTCCAGGCTACCCTGGGGCCGAAAACCGAAAATCTGCATTTCTGTTATCCCACATACAGGCCACTAGTTTTTACATCTATAACAGGCTATCTTGCTGTAAACGCCACACACCGCACACAAGATGCCTGACCTACAGAAAAACAGATGAGAAGAAATTCACGGGAGACCAAATTTTTAAGTTTGGAGAGAGCAATACAGTGAGAGCATCAGTGCTGCAAGTGGATGCAAATGGAAAATATTTGTAATTAAGCTGAGCTAGATAACAAAATAAAATACAACTAAAACAATTTATCATTTTTATCCTTTATTAGGGTCTTGGGGAGACTGGAGCCCATCCCAGGCAAGACTGGGTAAAGGCGGGGGTACACCATGAACAGCTTGCACATCTATTTCAGGGCCAAAACACATACACACACAAACCCAGTCACATTCACACCCAGGGGCAATATTGAACAGCCAATTTGCCTAATGTGTCTGTCTTTTGACTGTGGGAGGAAACTGGAGCACCAAGAGGAAACCCACACAAGCACGGGGAGAACATGCACACTCCACACAGAAATGTCCTCGCCAAGCTGGGACTTGAATCCAGGACCTTCTTGCTGTGAGGTGAATGTGTTACCACCATGCCACCATGCTGCCCATATTTGATACAGCACATCCTATTTTTTGCATGATGACCCAGACATCGACTTATACGTCTGAGTCAACTTATCAGCAGATGTCAGACAGTAATAAAGAATATAAGCAATTGCACTGTGTACCAAAATCATGTACAACACTGTTTCTTTGACATTGCGTTTGATTGGACACATATAATGCGACTCTGAGACTTTAACTATGTTTATCTCCATGATGAAGATTTATTCAGTGTATCTTCAAATCAGGGTAGATTAAATGACATGGGTGTTCAGTAAACAAAAAGGAGGCCTCTCCATGGTTCCATAATTTCTCTCCACACACACCATTTTATCACCCATCCTTTGCTTCTGGGCTTCGTCACCATGGTAGTGCTGGAATTTTGAAATATGTGTCCTGGGTGTGCACATGTGTTTCTTGGATGTATCTAGACTGAACAAGACCACAACTTTTTACCCCATTGAGTCCTTTACATGCATTGGTCTTCTCTTGCCCTATCTCTGTCACTCCTCTCTTTCTCTGTCTTTATCTTAATGTGTGTGTGTGTGTGTGTGTGTGTGTGTGTGTGTGTGTGTGTGTGTGTGTGTGTGGAACATATGTCAGTCTGTAGTCACCGTATCATTCCCACATGTTACCATACTCTTGTGATCCCTCTGAGAGAATTTTTTGATAGAGTTTTCGAACAGACTTCTGTTTGCACACTCTTTTGGTTAGTGGGGAGAGTATGCTGTTTTCTCTGCTGACCTTATTCTTCCCTGACTTTATTACCTGAATAGTATAGAATTTAATTAGTCTCAAAATGTACACAAGCAAAAAACCACACTCACATCACAGAATGGTATTTGCTTGGGAAAGCCATACTCACAAGAGTGCATGGGATGTGTGCATGCTAGGGATTTCACCAGCTATGTGACTAGTCATCTAGTTGACTACCTTTAACACTAGTTGGCGTTATAGCCAACATTCGATTGGTCATGGACAAAATGATTGAGTGTTATTTTAGAGAGGAACTGCGTGGGAACTATGCGAGACTACTCATGTTCATCGATTACAGTTCAGCTTTCAACACTGTGATCCCACTCAGACTGTTCACCAAGCTGAGGGACTTAGGACTGTACACCCTGCTGTGTAGATGGGTGATGGACTTTCTCACAGACTGGCCCCAAGTGGTTAGGTTGGGCAGATGGGTGTCCAGCAACATCACCCTCATGTTTAGTTACTCTAGCGTTACTTCCTTCCTACTTTTTGTTAAATAAACTGAGGAGTGATTCAGAATAAAATTTCACTGCAGGTTGTACATGTACAATTGCATGTAACAAATAAAAATTTTGAATCTTGAATCTTGAGAATTTAGGGTCTTTTTTCTGTCCACTGTCCTGTACACACTCCAGTCCAGGAGGTACTGGACAGGTAATTACAATAGGTACTGCGGTACAGTAGGTACTATGGTAATGCATCTTTCCACTAGTTGCCAACCACCAATACAATCCAAAAGAAGAAGAAGCAAAAGCTCCGGCTCCCTGAGCTCTGTGTAAGATAATTTAGGAAAATGTGATCTTGTCATCCGATGAGCGCTCTTGGGCGTACTGTCAGGGACTGATCACAGGTTTCATGAGAATATGGTGGGTATATTTACCATATGCTAAAGTTGCTGGTTGCTAGCCTACTTTCCCAAACATCAGTTTTAGTATAATTAATAAATCACACACACACACACACACACACACACACACACACACACACACAAAAATCTGCACACATTATTAACTTTACCTTTCAAAATTACTTTGAGTTGTTGTTCAGCATTCCTGCATTTTCCTGAGAAGTCTCAGGTGCAGAGGTAAAAGAGATATAATCATAACCTTAGCAAAATGAGAGAAGTTAACTGACATTGTTAAAAGACAACAGCCAGTCATAGGAGCTAGACATCAGCAACTCTCCCCACCTCGAAAGTCTCTAAAGAGAACTTGATGAGCGAGTGTATGTGAGCAGCAGAAAGACTTGAGTGTATACTCATCCCATCCTGTGCATGAAACAGAAGTGCACTGTCACGAGTATGGCTTTCTGCTTATAAATACCATTCTGTGCGCTCGTGGAGCAAAAAAGCGTCCCCACGAGTGTGGTTTCCTGCTGTTAGAAGTTTTGATACTAATGAAACGCCACATGTTTGGCTATCAGTGCTGGGGACGCTACTTTGTGATTCACAAAGGTACACATGATGAAAAATGATGATTTTAAATAGCTGATGCTAAAGCCAACGTACACGTTTGTCAACCTGAATATAAAACGTTCATTTGTGCAGCAAATTTATCGCTTAAGGTGTGCCATAACAGAGGTTTTGCTTTTCGGATTGTAAACCAGTCTTCAGTAGGAGCAGCTTTATTTTACTCTAACACCACAGAACATCAACAGATACAGAACGCATATCTTCCTTGTGCTTGTTTATGGAAATATCTAGTTAGCTACGTAGTTAATGTTAATGGACATGCGATAATCCATGTAGTATTTAATTAAACAAGGATGTCATCATTGCAGTAGCCACCTAGAAGTGTGTTCAGTAGAATCAGCCATGTAACATAGCTGAATATCTCGAGTTTGATGGATTCTTTCATTGTCTGTGTAAGAATGATATCGGTGTAATGTCGTTATTTGTGTTTATTCATTTACATGTACTTGTTACAATTGCTATGGAGGTAATCTGAACATACTCCCTGGTTTCTGTGTGTGGATAGGTAGTGATTTATTTAAATTTCAGTTTTAAAGGGTACAAAAACTTTCACTCCTATCAAGCTAATTCTTTATGTTGTTGTTGTTGTTGTTGTTGTTTTAATCATGCCTTGAAGCGACGGTACTTTAAGGTAGGTGCACAGGTGCAGGTCTGTATCTGTCTGTATGTTGTTATCAGTACACCCACAGCCACACTCATATGCCACATCCATTGTGAGGTCTAGTCCAATCATAGCCTTGATAATGTCTGTATGATGTGCTGCCCCACCAATCACATGGCTACAAATATGAATATTTTGTTGGTGATATTGTTCTGAAAGGGTTTATTTTTTAATTTATTGAAGTAAAATATAGAGGAACACTTGGAATATCAGACAAACTAACAAATACAGTTGTGCTTTGCCAATAAATACATAATAAATAAAAAGGGAGCATAAATAATTAAATGTAATTCCCTGATTCAAAAAGAATTGTGACATCTTAAAGCATAATAAAGTACAATGCAATGATCCTGTGGTGCATTCCACAGGTAAACATGTAAACTGATAATAGGTATCATGTATATAGTATCATGATGGGGTATGAAAGGGACACCCTCAGAATGCTCAGTTGTTCACAGGTATGGGTGGGGAAAAGTAAATTTGTGAAAAACTGTGGGGACAAATTGTCCTCTTGAAGAATAATGTTTCACAGTAAGAAGGTCCTGGGTTTGTGTCCTGGACGCGGTGAGGGTATTTCTGTGTGGTGTTTGCATGTCTTACATGTGTAAGTTTTCTGCAGGTACTCCAGTTTTATTCTACAGTCCAAAGACATGCACGTTAAGATAACTGGATGTTCCAAATTGCCCCTAGGTGTGAATGGTTTTGCTTGTGATTGTTGTCCCTGTGCTGGACAGGCGAACTTTTCATGTTGTACCTTGCTTTCGCCCAGAGTTGACTGAGTTGGCTCCAGCCTCCCTGTGAACCTAGTACATTAAGTGGTTCAGCAAGTTAATAAATCAACAGCAAGGAACACTTAAAAGAAATTTAGGGATTTCACCATCTACAATCCATAATATCATCCAGAGATACATAGAATGTAGAGAAAACACTCAATGCCTGCGACCTTCTATTTTCACATGGCACTACATTAAAACCAACATGATTGTACAAAGGAGATTAATTGTAAAATGTGCCCTTCTTCCTCTTCTTTTTTCTTCTTCTTATTATAAAAAAGTAATAATAATATCAATAATAATAAATAAATAATAATAGAAATAATAATTCAATTTAATTTTATTACTTCTTACACTTCTTCAATTAACACTATCACAAATCAGCTTTACAGAATAAATAAATTTGGTTATGATTTTAAATATGAATTTGAACATTTTTTCTCTAATTCCCATCAAATTTTTGACCCCAGGACCTTCTTGTTGTGAAGGGGATGTGCTTGCCGTCATGCACCCCCTTTCTCTATATGTCTAAAATTGTATGCATTCCTAATGAGCAAGCCTGGGGGAACAGTGACAAGGAAAATCTCCCTGAGAAGACTTGAGAAAGACACGAATGAATGAGACTCAAAAAGGAATTCCATCATCATTTCTGTGACACTACAGATTTTTTCATAATTGTTGAAATGTGGTTAAAAAAAAGTACAAACTGTGTAAAAGGCAATTCACTATGCATTAAGAGTGCAAGTACTGCACTGGTTTGCCTGCCTCCCCACCTGTCTCAGACTGAAAATATGCAGGGCATTAATTAAATTAGTGAACTGTTGAGTCTTCTCTTAATGTTCAAAGGTTTATCAGTTTTTATAAAGGAGGACTACTGGCATTTTCATGCGAATCGTCTCTTGAGATTTATACATGAAATATGTTGTGTCTGTGTTTTGCACCAAGACAAATTATACAAACAAAAACAAATAAATCAAATTTAGAAATTGCTAGATAGTTAAAATAAGCGAGGCAGGTTTTGAACCCGAGCCTTTTTTTTTTTTTTTTTTTTTAAAGCAGCTGAGGTTATAACTTAACATGAACTTAACTTTCCTTTAACAAGTTGTACGATTACATTAAACAGTGAGGCTAGAATAAGAATTAAAAATACTTTTTCTCTCGCTAAACATAGAATATTTAATGAATATTTAATATTTAGAGAATATTTAATGTGAAATGATGCATGTTCACATAAAGCTGAATAAAAGTGTTAAAAAAAATAGCCTCTCTACCTTACTGAGATCCCAACTCCAACTCGTACACTGGTTCTGAATCCGAAACATTGTCAGATACCTCATCATCAGAATCAGCCGCAAACAGACTTGTACTCTGAACACTCCAAATTGTTGAAGATTCATCACTATCGCTGCCTGCTTTCCATGCATCGGCCATTCCTGTATGCCATTCTTGTTTCGCTGGAATTATTTATGTTTTCACGAGTGGCGGGAAATTCAAATTACAAAACAGGATTATGTTTAAACTGTTCGGTGAATAAAGTTGAAATTTCATAGTGTTTTTTTTTGTCATTTTACAGATTGACTGAAAAATGACGCTTACTTTTTGACACATTGAGTGAAACCGTTTGTTACACGTATGGATTTTTACCGCCCCTGAGACGGCCGCCCCCAGGAACGCCACTGGAACGACGCACAGCCGGGGCGTTATAGACACCGCCTGGGCAGGGACACTATAAATCAGTTGCTGCCTGCCCAGTAGCTCAAACAGTAAATAATAATATAACTAAATTAAATTAAATAATTCAAATTAAATAAACTAAAACAGTAAATAATAATATACCGCTGTCAGATCAGTAAATAGAGTGTTTTAGCCCCATTCAAGTGACAGGACTAATCTCATTGATTTCCTCATCAAAACCTTTGTGCTAGATCGAGTAGCTAGAGACATAAACCTGTGTGCTAGATTCAAAATTGAAGGCAGAAAGTGCCACAAACTCAGCAACTGGTGCAGTTGCAGGGAAGGTCTGAAAACACACTTCAAGGGAGGAGACATGGCAGTTGGTGATGTTAGTGGGTTCCAGACCTCAGGCAGTCACAGACCGCAAAAGATTTTCTCCCCTAATTTTTTAGGTGTATCTAATTCCCACCCGTCAAGTATTGCCTTCCCTATCACATGACCACCACCAACCAGGGAGAGGTGTAAGCATGCATATGCCCACTTTGTCACATGCAGTGCTGACACCTGCCTCTTTACAAACTGCTGCGCATGTGTATTTGGGGGCGGCCTAACACACTCGGGAAAGCGTCGGGAAAGTGACGCTCAGGATTGTTTGGTGAGTGAGAGTGTGTATGCCACTCCCAGCCCCCCCTCCCGTGAGAGCTCGGCAAATTAGCTCCCATAGACTCCTGGTCACAGATGGCTGTAGCATCAACCCGGATTCATACTTGCGATCTACGGGTTGATAGTCACACCTTGTCAATGCACCACTTTGGAGCCCTGCAAATTATTAAAAATAATCCTTATATTTTCATTTTTATTTTTCATTTACTTCTGAGCCTTTGAAAATGGAGGGACACTGTAAAACAGATGTGTACAAATGGCTTAAATATCTTGAATATAAAATTCTTCACTTTACTAATCATGAACTTAAGTTTATATTTTATAGCTCTAAGGAGAAAAGTTTTATTAATTGCAGCTTGCATTTCATTTAGTAATAAGCATAGCATTTAATGGCTTCCTAGAAGTTCAGGATGTGGTTATCATCTCAGTTTTTAGTTTCCTGCTTAAACCTTTGCATGAATGTTGTGTTAAGCAGGATTTACTCTCTTTTATTCTGCTTGAAATTTCAAATACCATTGAACCAAGGCAATGACTGGTTGATTCAGCAGAGCTATCACTGGAGCATGAATTTAAACTGATGAACCAGTGATGCAATGTTTATAATGTTTGGCATAAAATAAAATGTAAGATCATGCATTTGCATATTTTGAGTGCTCTTTTTAGATCCTTACAGAAATAAGATGTGATCCCCTTTCCAATTCTCTTTGGTCATGCTATTGTGTTTGCCATAAGCATGGCCTGGTGCAGAGGGTAGGATTAAATTGGTTTTGCATAAGTTTCTTCTATTAGAAAAAGTTTTATAGCATGTACAGTGGTGTGCAGTGAAGATTATACACCACCACTTTTGCCTAAAAGGGCTACTAATAAAAAGAAGTAAAAAATTACTTATCTATAATTTTTTGGTGAAAATGTACTGAACAATGCTATTGTAGGCAATGAGAACAAAAAAAAAATCATTCCAACAAGTATTCTGAGGTAAAAGTATGGATAATAAACAAAAACACACTGAAAATACCAATTTTTCAGAAAAATTTTAATGTGTCATAAATTGTATATATATTTTTTTTAAATTTTGCATAGCATGAATGAACTTCAAACCGTATGGAATGGTTTAGTTAGTGAAGAATTTAAAAAAATATGTGAACACCATATCTGAAACATTAAATGCTGTAATCAAAGTAAAGGGTGGCCACACTAAATATTGACTTTTTTCTCCTCAAAAAAGAGACTGTTATTACTATATATTGTTGTTTGTTATTCTCATCAGTATGATCCAATATTACATGAAATAAAAACTTGAATAGTACTTAGTTTCTGATTTAACTTCATTTTGTTAAGTGTATAGTCATCACTGAACACTACTGTATTTTTTTTTTTTTCACTCGCTAAACCATTCCATATGGTTTGAATTTCGTTTATTCGTGTTATACAAAAGTAAAAAAAATAAAACTTGCAACACTTCCCGAAAATTGGCATTTTCAGTGTTTTTGTTTATTAGCCATACTTGTACCTCAGTATACTTGTCAGAATTATTATTTTTTTGGTTAAATAGCATTGTTTAATACATTTTCATCAAAAAATTATATAGGAGTAATTTTTTATTTTATTTTAATAGGAGCCCTTTAAGACAAAAGTGGGGGTCTATAACATTCCCTGCACACTACTGTATAAGCAATTATTATAGCCTAGGCATTAGTAGTGATGGGACACAGAGTGCAGCTAGTACTTTTGCTTAACTGCTATACTTGCTACTTATGTTTGCAAGGTGCACACACAGTTAAAGCCCAGTAGTCAATTGGATGTATTGCTGCTATTAACTGCTATTGCTGCTATTATAACCACTCCAAAGAGGGAAAATGCCAAGGTAGTTCTCAAAAAGGACATTACCAATGCCTTGGCAAAAATACAGGATTTCCTTATCACATGGCGTCTCAGCATCCTCTCTTTCCAGCTTACCTTGTACGTTCTCCAAAACCATCTTGCAGTTGTTTGTGAAGGGAGACCTGCTAACAGTTCTGTCTTTTATCATCCTGAGCTAAGAGGCTGTCTTCTAAGTTTTATATTTCTTTGAGTTCTTGATTCTTGCATTTTTTATTAGGTCCTGCATGACCTACACATTTGTCAAAACATTATTGGTGTTGCATCTGTCAGTTAATACAGTACATACAGTCCTGCAGTCATGAAGGTGGTGTTCTACAATCTGGCAAAGGCAAATGTTGCAGATTCCTTTAAACTTTTGTCTGTTGTTTTCCTCCTGATTGCCTGAGTGACAACTTTGAGCTAGTATGCAGAGCATATGTGTAGCACTGTAAATGTTTTGATGTCCTTCCATGTCTTCAGTTTATTGTAAATGGCAAATGCCTGCTCCAAAGGCTGGTTTGTTTGTCAGGATTTCACAGATTGGATGAGGAGGTGTATTCTTACCTCCTTCAGGAAAGGTAGGATCACAGTAATGGAGTCTTTTAGGTTAACCAGGAACTTTGGATAGGTATATGTGACAACATGCTCTTTGCACAGGGAGAATACTGGGACAGACAGGTGCAGATCTGCTGGACCACACCTCCGCTGCCACATACCCCCACCCCCCAACTCATTCCGTGGAGCCATCTGGCCTGCAGCCAAACCCAAACCTCTAGCCTAGGCACAGTCAGCATGGAGGATGACTTTTTTGGCTTCCTCTACACGTCAATCTTGAAGTGTGTAGCAATCTTCTTTCACTCCTCTACTTGAAAAATCTCCAGACCCTCTAGGGTGGGATTTGTTAAAAAGTCTGTTAACTCAGATATTGCGCTACAATTACTGGCGCAATACAAACAAAATTGTTAGATCCCGGCCGAGCCCCCAAGTTGGTCCATGAGATGCTGCAACAGGGCCCCAAATGACCCAAAAGGAAGGGTGACAAATTGGTGTAAACTAAACGGAGTAGAAAAGGCAGATTATTTTTACAGGATAATGGAGTCAAGGGAATATGCCAGTATCCCATTGTTGAATCCAGTGTAGAGTAAAAGCGAGCCATGCATAAACCGTTGAGCAGTTCATATACATTGGATTGTATAAGTGTCGAGTTTAGACACCGTGTTGACTTTTCTGTAGTCCACACTGAACCGGACCAACCTATCAACAGTAAAGCCTGAAGTTCTTCCTGAACCACGTTTTTCTTGTGTTCGAGGAGCTGATACAGGTGGCTATGCAGAAAGCTAAGGCAGAAAGCCCTGGCAAAGCACCTTTAACAGCTGAAAGTAAACACTTCAATCACATCATTATTGCTTCCTTTCAAATCTAAAACCCCGATCTCATTTGTGCGATAACGGCCAATAATGCCCATGTTCTGATCAATTTTTAGGTCAGGAGCGAGCACGAGGGGTCTGCGACCGATATTGTCGACGATATTGCTGACTGTCAGCAGGGAATTCACAATCGTCCTGTTTTTTGAAACCTGTTTCCAAATGTTGGATGATTAAACACGATGGTCTACTAATCAGTAACCATCGCCAACTATCTGCGATTATATTGCTGACAGTCTGAGACCATTGTGGTTAATCACATATAGTCGCAGATAGTTGGGGACTTAGTTGTAGACAGTCTCAGTCCTAGTTGCTGACCATTAGAGATTGCTATCTGAGCGGTATATAATTTGAGCCATTTAGGATATCACATACATAGTTGTGGTTGGTCTGAGACAGTCTGAGACAGATGGCAACCACTGTTGGCGATTAAATGTTGCTTTTGGGGGGAGAGTACAAATAAAGAGTATTCATCACTGTGACCTGGCATAATATTAGCTCAGGCAGTTAGGAGACATGCAGGGACGTAGCAGCATGTTTGTATCCCACAGACTCAAGTTCGAAAACTGCCTCCCTCATTTTAACTGTCAACAGTAAACTGTAAACAGTTTAAAAAATATAATTTATTTGTTTTTGTTTGTGTAATTTTTCTTGGTGTAAAACACAGATATGTTTACCTTTATTGATCAACCATGTGGTGTGTCAGATTTCACTCCGAATCAGATTAATAGGCTTGACGAATCTGCAGAAGTCAAACAGAAGGAAAAAAGTGGCAGAAACAGCGGAAAGTAAACATCTGTAAGCCAGGGTCACCAGTTACCATGAAAAACAGTTAAATTGGTCTTTCCCTAATTCATTTCTCTTTCATTTCTCTTTAATAGATAAATATGTCATATTATTCATCCTTTTGTTTATATTCCCATCAATTCAATAGATAAGTACCTTGTTTGTTTGTTTGTTTGTTTGTTTTTTACTTTCCTGCACTTTAAAAGTTTGATCATTAAAGGTACCTCCAGGTTCCATCCTTGGACCAATTACTATGGTCACGGATATCGTCAGCTTGGTCCGCGACTATGATCGCTGATTGTAGCCAGCAAAGTCTCTGACAGTCTTAGACAAAGTCTCCGACAATCTGCAACTGTCCATGACTGTCTGCAACAATGGTTCGACAATAATTGGGGATAGTTAGTAATATGGTCACCAACTACAAAGAAGACATTCAAAAAGGGTTGCCAACCTCTGCTTATCATCGCAGATCATCACTGACTGTCACCAATTCAAAAAATCATGGGCTCTCACCAAAGAATCGCCCAAATGAGATCAAGCCTTAATGGGGTGATGTACAGAGACAAGTATTCAAAAATCGTGACCTGTCCAAATACTTATGGACCTAACTGTGTGTATGTATCTGTGTATGGATGTATGTAAGTATGCATGCATGCATGTATTTTGTTATTTATTTATAAGTAAGCCACCCAGATTTAAAAATCTTGCTGCATATTTCAGAGGATATGATTTTCTTTGTTGTAATTTGATATAATAACTATTTCAGATTTGATGATACATTAAAATGTGGGTGATAAGAAGTGAATTAGGAAGGAAATTGTTTTTTATTTTAAGCCATTAAGCACACATACACAGTAATAGATAGACAGAAGTTGTGGTTGCTAATGAGCCTCATGAACAGATGGGGGAGCTTGGCTAATTACCTGAAGGGTTAAAAAAAGTACTTATTCTGTTTTCTTTTTTTCTCTTTCTCTTTCTCTAGGCCAGACAGCAGGCACAGTTTAGACACCAGTTGGCAGCCGACAGTAAGAATGAATATTCCAACTACCTGCAGAAATTTAACCAGGAACAGGCTGAACATTACCACACACTCATCCCCAGTATCTTTCAGGTATACACACTGCTTAGTGTGTGGACACAGCTTTGTATACACATAATTATCCATACATTAACTTGGCAACTCACCCAAAAGTCCATCTTATTAATACAAATGTATATTTATACCAGTAACCACTTCCAGTTGTTTATGCATCCATCCATCTATGTATCCATACATTAGCCAGTCATGTAACTGTATGTCTTCTCAGTCATTCATCTATCCATGCATTTATTTTTAATTTATTGACTCCATCCAGTGGTGCATTTTTTTAAATTGATTTAATTGCCAATCCCAGACATAGTTACTTGACTTCCAATTCCATAATACCGCTGGCCCTATTGTGGTTATCTCCTCACTGGTTGTCTATGTCTGTGTTTGAGCAGAAAATCCAGGACATGGAGGAACAGAGGATCGAGAAAGTGGCTGGTTCCATGAAGGTCTTTGCTGAGCTGGATAGACAGATTCTGCCCATCGTAGGGAAATGTCTTGATGGCATAACCAAAACAGCTGAGAGCATTGAGGCCAAAACTGTGAGTCATGCACAGATACACATGCACATGGCAAATATGCACAATATTTTATAAAAATATGACATGCATACATACAGCTCCATGAAATACACATGAAGGTATAATTAAAACATAAATAATACATAGATTTAGGCACTGCCTAAAGGTGGACCTCCCGATAGATATTTCTACTGATAGGTGTTTGATGGAAATAAATTAATAAATCTCACCTGTGTTTCATGAATTTGGTCTGGAGTGGAAGTAGGAAAGGTTAACACTGAGTTCTCTGTTCACCGTATTTGGCTTGCTGATTTCCACATTGATTTGTATCACCTGTCTTGTTAGTTTAATTATTCGTTTAATGAGTTCATGTTCCGTGTTGCTGCAAAGATTGTGTGTGTCAGACATGGGGGTGTTGACAAGCAGAAATGACTGATTACATCATAGAACACCATCAGTTTTCAAATGTCCATAAACCCAGCATACACCTTTGCAGTCTGAGACCCAAAATAAAAAACGTTAAAATGTAGGTGTTTAATAGTTAATGTAGTATATATATGACATCTATTCTCAACATAAAGTGTGAAAGTGTGTATTCTTTGAGCCATATAAAGGAACTTTTTGCAATAACCATGGACAGGAAACATTATGAACCTTCATATTTATTGTGGCGCCAATCAGCATCAAGTCAGCTGTGAGGTAGGCACGTACGGACACAGGACAGCTATCATAGTCGTGCTCCATGCCTATGGGGCTCCGCTCAGAAGCTCTGCTAAAATATAATACTAATCTCTTAATCCATTCAGCAATAGGTTTACACAGTATCTTACTGTAAGCACATGCCACGATATCATTGTAGTTACATTGTTGTTTGTGCCATTCGAATGAACTATTATAACTTGACATAGTTATTATGAAATGTCTCCCCCTTGTGGGCATTTGATGAACATTTTGGTACATATTAAAATATGGGCATTTTTTGGGATTTCAGGAATTTTTTTCAACATGTATTTTTTGAAGTGCAGGTAAATAATTGTCTCTTCTAGGTAATAATATTAAGGAGGTTTGAAAACAGAGTGAAATACATTAAAAAGTGTTTTAAAAATAAAAAGTGTTTCAAAAAGTTAAAAGTGTAAAGTGTTATTTTATGGTGCTTGTGACTTAACAAATTTGATTCTATTAGTACTTAGTTATAAATAGGCCATCCAAAACCAGCATTTCAGGGGGAGGAGGGGATGTTACTTCCTGAAGGACTGGAAAGTTTTTGGGTTTGGGAATTGTACTTTGGTGCTTCACTGGTGACTGAAATGAAAAATAAAGGTCTGAAAATGGATATAATATCTGATCTTTAATATCTTGCAAGCTATCCTATCCAACCAATCAATCTTAGCTCCTGCTCTTTGTAAGTCATTTCAAATCAGAATGAGTGAAAAGTTTGTATGTGTTTACAGGATTCAGCACAGGTGGTGGAATCATATAAATCAGGGTTTGAGCCCCCTGGTGATGTGGAGTTTGAAGACTATGGACAGGCAATAAAGAGGACCGTATCGGAGACCAGCTTGACCAACTCACGCCCGGATAATAAGACAGAAAAATCAAGCAAAAGCAAGAGCAAACTCTGGCCATTCAAGAAGAACAAGGTAACACACATAAACAAACATATATACATTTCTGTTTACTTTACAGTTTCACTGTTTAGCTCAGCTGATTAAAGGTGGAACTTCAGTGGGATCCAGAAAGAGTTTTTCTCTGAAATAAGTATCGATGTGTACTAGACACATTTATTAATTAACACAATGTGTATTTTATGTAGTTAGATTTAAATAATATGTTTCTAATTTTTACATTTTTTATATTTTTAATCCATGCACCGATTATTTCTTAGTTTGATTTTACTGTATGTGTAGCAATTCATTGTGCGTCACAAGTTTTTAGATATTATTGTTTGCGCCTGTATTCCTTTTGTGTTGAAACTCACACACTCACCCCTGTGTGACTAAATGTTGGTAAGTTAACATACTAATGCACTGCCAGCAAGCCCTAACATTTAAACTCAGAACAGTTTTTTGTTTCTGTACCCTCACACCTGTACCACCAAAACACAAAACATTCCTCTATCCATCAACTTTGCTGTTTTTACAGTTCCAACACTCTGCCAATTCTGTCTGTCATCCAATATTTCTTCAGGTGTGAATGACTAATTAGTTGTGACCATTCTGAGCTGGGCCGAGTCTCTCATCACTGAGTATGCTCCATTCTAGACTTCACCCATTCTTAAAGATGGCCTGAATTTAAATGTATAACTGCAACTCTTTCTCTCTCTCTCTCTCTCTCTCTCTCTCTCTCTCTGTGTGTGTGTGTGTGTGTGTGTGTGTGCATTTTCAGTTGTTAGCATAAAAACCTAAAATATAGTTATACAGACCCAGAGCAAACAGGTTTTAGAGGTACAGTGCTGCTTAAAAGTTTGTAAAACGTTTGGAATTTTCTATATTCCTACATTAATCTGTAATCTGTTGTAAAATTGCAACCCCAAATCAAAAAAGTATGTGACATTATGTGGAAATTGAAAACAATTATTTGTAAATTATCTTTGACCTGTACCGTAATCAAATGAATACAACAGTACATTACTTTAAATGTTGTACTTTATTAATTTTACAGTTGTTCACCCCAATATAAACACTACATTTTGATTCTTGCAACAAATTAAAAAAAAAAAAAAAAAAGGTTGGGATAGTAAAGGATTTTACCACTTTGAAAATTTTGAAATTGCTTTTCACAACATTTAAAAGATGTTCAGGAACAGAAAACACTAAGTGATAACACATTTCAGGTGTTATTTTTTCCCCCATTTTTTTTGCCAAATGGTGTCCTTTCAGCACCCCTGTGAGTGCTTGCCTGTTTGCGCAGTGTCACATTGCCCCCCAGTCCCCTTAATGCAAAACCAGGAAGAATGCCCAAACAGCATCTATCATGGAAAGGCTCTCTGGGTTTCCATGGCGGATCCCTGCTATATGCAATACCTAAATCAAAAAGTCCTACAAGAAAAGAAAACAAAACAAAAGTTATTCAGTTGTTGGAGTCTGGCTTTTTCCATTCATTAACAGTGGGGCATGGTCTGGGGTGGGGGGGTGGCAACTTGCCAGTAGCCTTTGGTGAGGCTGAGACTCTAGTCAAAGGCTCTAATTGGGTTTGGGAATGACAATGAATGGACTGGACTGGATCGGAGGCTGACAGACTACTAAGTGATTCCATCCTGGAGCATGCATGTGATCTGTCTTGCTATAGCCTGCTGGTTGGCTTGGGAAACTACAATCCCATGGATTCTTGATATTCTGTAAGATGTAGGTCACCTGGAGTCAGCTGAGAATACACCCCAAACTTAAGTCCTCCAACTTCTTGAGTGCCTGTTGTAGAGGTGTGGTTACTTCTTCCCCTTGTTGACCTGCACCTTTGCTAAGGTAGATGCTCATGGGAAAGATTAGGCTGAAAGAGCTGGCACCTGCTTTATCAGTATGATCACTTATAGAACTAAATATAAACACACAATAAATGGGGGACAGTCCACAGCGGTCCAGGATCTCATCTTTGAGAGTTTTGTAAACATCTGCATTATTGTTCAACAGTGCATAGTAGACCACTTTTGCATTTTTCTACCTTTGTCACAGCTTTTTTGAGATATATTGCTGGTAAATTTAAAATTAGTTAATTAAAAAAAAATTATAATAAAATGTACATGTTTAACATTTGTTAATGTGCCGTATCATCTATACAAATCAGTTGTTAAAAAAAGAAATCTTTTAGAGGGGAAAAATGAGAAACAAATCTAAATTGGGTATGGCTGTGTTCAAAATTAACCAATCACATTCCAACTCATGTTAAATAGTAGTCAGTACACACTTGCCATTAATTAAAATAACCCTAAATATCCCCAAATACAGTTAAACTGTTCTTATAGGATTTTTCTGACATTAACTCACTTGGATTGAATAGCACAAGCCAAAGAGCTTTCAAAGCATTAAACGGAGCTCATAGTTGAAATGTATTTGAAAACAATTCTATAAAGAACACAATTGCCATGGTGAAGCATGGTGGTGGCAGCATCATGGTTTGGGGCAGTTTTGCTTCAGCTGGAACTTTGGTCAAGCTGGAGGGAATATTAAACGGTTCTAAATACCAGTCGGTTTTGGAACAAAACCTTCAGGATCCTGCTAACACAATGAAGGTAAAGAGAAATTTCACATTTCAGCTCTTTAAAACAATCACGTATGACATCAGTGGTTCCGTAAGGCAATGTCAGTCCTTGCTCCTTGTCAAGTACGCGCGAGAGCCCGCCATGCTACTACTAGTACTAGGTATGCGCAGTGACATGTTGCCTTCTTCAATGGGTGTTCCAGCCCTGGTAGTGATGCAAACTTGTTGTTTTGTCCTTTTGGCTGGGCTGTGATGGACTGGTCACTGACCCCATGTAGCAGACACCAGTCTAAGATAACACATTATTGGCCAGTGCTGAGCTGTGTATCAAGCAAAACGGCTACAAACAACAAGCGCAGAAATCATGGGGAAAAAAATTTTGTGTTCCTAAACCAACTGATGGCAGGAAAGCTACTTAAAGCCAACCTGCTATCAGCATGACCTCCAGGCAGAACTACCTGGAATGAAGCCTAAGCTTTCACGTCTAAAACTGGATGCTGTTCCTACAGAATTAAGAACTAGTCAAATGTAAATGAAAAAAGAACTAGTCAAATTTAAGAGCCTTTAGTTTACTTGTGCTGAACAGCCTGGTCCAACGAGTTCACGCCACGTCCGGGAAAAAAAATGGTTACTCCGCATTGGTTCAGCCCCTGCTAGTAATCCGTGGAATAAAATTGCCCAGTATGGTATTTTTTATGGTCATTTATGTTAATATAAGCTCTGTATCACTTAAACATATTACATTATGCAAGAGTCATGCTGTAAGGATGACCAACACTGGTGCTCTTTAAGGGAGTGCTGCAGGTTATGTTTAGGTTCAGGTTTCCCCCCAAAGGATTTGCCTATTTTTCTAAAATTAAAATAAAATACTATAAAAGTAACTAAATAACTAATGTTTTCAACTCAAACATAAACACATTGTTTAGATTTTTTTCAAATACTTTTTTAGTCAAACACAAAATGTGCAATTATTAGAAATGATAAGCACCCTTGTAATTAATATTTCCTCAGTGCTGCCTTGAAGAGAACTACTAGTACTAACCCTCTTTCTATAATGACTATGAGGTTCAGGATACAGGGAAAGAGAGTTTTGTGATATTGCTATAATTCAGAACCTGGGTTTTTTGGTAGGACTGAAATGTGTGAGTGTGTGTATGCAGTACGTGCACATGGTTCAGATGGATCTACATTTCAGCAGATCCTTTCCCAAAGCCCAACTTCATTTGAAACTCATTAGTGCATTGGGTCATGCAATAATGACATGGGGGAGGAGACAGACAAGTAATAGAACGGAAAGGAAAAAAGATGATGACCTAAAAACACTTTGTTCTTCTTTCTTCTAAAGTGTGTTTGTTTTATTTAGATTAATAAAGCATTAAAAAACCATTGATCACTAAAGCTGAACTTATAATATGGTGCATGTAAACCCTTTATAGTTTTTTTTTTTTAATCCCCAGAAATATTGTGTGGGTGAATATAATTATCAGTATGTGCGTTCATCTGTCCGTCTTCATTTCGGTTCCAGCCCATAACTTGGATACCGCTTGCGATTTCCTCATTAACCTTGAAAGATACTTCTACTAGGCTGTGTAGTTGTGCCTTCTGATATTTTGGAATTGCTGCAATTCATATTTTCTTAATATTTTCATGGCAACCATTTTACCATGAATGAATATGGGTGGTGTTTGTTTGAACTTTAAAACCATTTCAGATTTCTTTTCAAATGTATTTCAGTTAAGCAGTGTGGTTGTTGCCTTTTAATATCTTGGGCTATCTGCAGTTCCATTTTTTGTTTCCATGACAACAGATTTAACATGTAAAAATGTGGGCTATGTTTCAATATAATAATTCCCTCAGTTGTTAAGATCTGAAGTATCAGGTGCTTCTCAGTTGGACAAAGGACAAAACAGAACAATGTTTGGAGCACACTGATCAGTCTTTCAGTCTGTTCATTTGAGCAAACAGAAGACTAACGTTTCAACACACCGTGTCCTTGTCAGAGTCATGAGTAACAGAGTAGAGGAGCATTTTATAAACTCCAACATCATTAGGTAATTGAAACCATTTTCCAAGTTCAACCTGATTGGCCAAAGAGTCCAAAGCAGGTAATTGGCCTCATCACTGTTAATAAAAGACACCCAAGACAACAACAAGGGTGGAAAACCCTTTGCACATTTAAAAAAATAAACAAATAAAATTACACTTAAAAAAAAAAAAAAAAAAAGACAGCTGGTGACTTCTTAAACATAACCCATGATCTAGTACAAATTACATTGCAGGTAAAAAGCACCTTTCACAGAAGACAGAGCAACAGTAAACATTCATAAAAAAACAAGATAAATTTAATTCTTCATTTATACCCAGTGGTTCCACAGTATTCAGAGTATGTATCCAAAAAGCTTCTCTTCTAAGCAGAGCAGCAATTTAACTAAATTACCGCACCTAGAAGGAGAAACAATCTTCTCTATTCCCCAGAACTTCAGTGAAGCTACTGAGCCATGATTGGCTTGTACATAGTGGCAGGCCATAGCATAATCCATATTGTATGTTCGAATTGAAGTCTTATGTTCTGAAATACAGCTCTTTAGTGCTCTTTTGGTCTGACTAATATAAACCAGACCACTTAATCATATACACAACATGAGTACTGTTACAATTAAAGACTCAGTTGGATATTTTTTACCAGTACGTGGATGTGTGAAATGTTTAATATCTGGGGAATTTGAGCATTGTGAACACTGGCCACACCAAAAAAACCTTTAGGTTGGCCAGGTAACCAGGAGACTGCTCTTTGAGATTTTTGTTTCTGAATAAACCTCTGTCTCGTAAATTACATGATCAATGGAAAGGTAGAACTAATGTCAACTAAAGGTTGATCACTTTTTAAAACGTTTCAATGTTTTAAAATGATATTTTTTTACTTTTCCTGCCAGGGGAGAATACTCTGTGCAAAATACACGTCGTGGTGCAGATGTAATTCTAGTTTTTTTAACTAAAAGATATTCTCTCTCTGTCTCGAACGCTCTCTGATAGGCAGAAGAAATATATGATAAAGGACAGCCTCTTTGTTGAAAACGCTAACTCATTTCATTTGCTTTACACTGAAAATCTGTAACTTTACTACAATTCCTATTCAGTCTTAAAAATTACCCAGTAGGAATATTCTTTAGAAGTTTTTTTTTGGATGGTTATTATCTGCCATCAAAAGAGTGTTCCTACTGAGAGGTTTACGGAAAATTTTATAATTGAAGACTAGACACAAATTTCTTAATTAAAAAAAAAAAAATCAACAAACTATGACAAGGGTTCAGTAAGACCCCCAATACTAGCAACAATTGAATGAAGGGGAGGATCAGTTACAGATTTGTGAATTTTTGGCAAAACACAGGACATATAGGATGTTCAACCAACAAGAAATCTCTCTTTTTCTGTTATCCAACCTCTATTATGATTAAGGAGCACATATTCATGAATTTGGCTCTTAAATCTCAGTGGGATTAGATTTTAATGGTGTGTAACAGCCTTTCACAGATAGTTAACTTAGAATGCCAGATTTGTATTATTCCAGGCCCATAACAACCACTGATCCACCTTTATCTGCTGGTCGAATTATAATCTCTTTTCTACACTCCAAGTTTTTAAGTGCTTCTATTTCAGCTGCCTTTAAATTTTTTCACACAACATGTAAGGTTTGGACCAAATCTGCTAGATCCTTTTCAAACAATTTGCTGTAAGTAGGATTTAAATTTGATGAGGGCAAAAATGAAGATTTATTTTGAATGGAGTATGTTCTCTAACAGTATTGGCATGTAGGCTGATCTCCCCATTAACAACACTGCCTGATAAAACACCCGCTTTGGAGAAAAAAAATGTTTAAGACGAACTGTCTACAAAAGTTGATTGCATCAACTTTTAATTTAAATGGATTAATACTATTAGTAGGAGAGAAACTCAAACCCTTAACACAAATATTTCATCTTGAGAAAGGCTTGCATTAGAGATATTAGTCTCTTGTTGTTCAAGTTCAAGTAGGTGTGTCATTTGAACCACATATAGCTGATGCAGTTCATAGAGAAATGAAACAACGTTTCTCCAGGACCAGGTGCTACATAAACATACAACATAAAGATCAAATTCGGGGGGGAAAAAACAACACAGAGCTACGACCAAGGTTTTTGTCCTAGCCATATAAAGTGCAAAATGTGCAACTATGTGCAACAGTGCAAAGACGAAAAGGAGGGACAGAGAGTCTTGTACAGTTCTGGGTGAGTGAGTGTTTTTTGTGTAATTCATTCCTCAGTGTTGAGCAAAGAAACTGATATACAGTCTGGTTGTAAGGGCCCGAATGCTCTGGTACCTATTTTCAGATGGCAGGAGAGTGAAGAATGTATGTGAAGGGTGTGTGGGGTCATCCATAATGCTGTTTGCTTGCAGACTAAATGTCCGTGATAGAGAGAAGAGAGACTGTGATCTTTTCAGCTGTCCTCACTATTCACTGAAGAGTTGTGCCATTGGGATCTGTGGGCTTCGATGGGATCTGCTGCACCCTCTTGTACCCCACCATATTTTCTTTCTTTCTTTATTTAAAAAAAATTTTTTTTAGATGATTTCACTAGTTCACCCAGGTCACTTGCCTCAGATGACTCTCTTTCACTAGCAGTGGAGAACATCAGGTCTTCTGCTCTAGGGAATTGTGAAACGTCTATGAGGGAATTTCTTCCTAGCTTCATGCCAACCATAAACTTTGCCATCTCTGTAGTCTTTCACATCACGTTCATATTTCCTTACTTTGTAGGCTCTGAGGTCTTGTTGGAATGAGGTCAGGGAATCTGAAAGCTTTTTTTGTAATTGTTTCAATAATCTCCTTTGGAGCCTTTTTCTTCAGGTCTGCTTCCAGTTTTTTAACTTCTGTACTCACTCTTTCATTTTCAGCTTTTGTTTTCCTCTATGGTAAGCAACATTAAGTCTAAGGACCATTTATTTAAAATCTGTTTCCACTTCTGGAGAAATTCCTTGTCTTCTAATCCAAAAGAGGTTGTTTTATTAATCCTATTAAGCCTCGTGGAATACGTTTACCTCTCCAATATTCAGAAAGGGTAATGGAATGCCACAGGAACTTCATTTATTTCTATTTTAGGTCTTCAAGATCTCTTGCAGCAGATTGAAAGGAATGTTCTGATAGCGGGACAATATCCTTGAAGAGGGCGTGTGGAACTATAATGTTTGCACCTTCTTCTACAGTATATGTTAGTCTCTGATCTGGCATCTGTGCTTGTACCAGTTCTCTCAAAGAGAGACTTTTTTACTTTTACAGCAAAGGAGAGCGGCAGAGATGAAGACTTGTCCTTAGTCTAAATACAATCTCATAAAAATAGGGCACTCCACGCATCAATCCTTAAGTTCTGCAGTATCAGGTGCTTCTCAGTTGGACAAAGGACAAAACAGAACAATGTTTGGAGCACACTGATCAATCTTGCAGTCTGTTAATTTGAGCAAACAGAAGACTAACATTTCGCCACACCGTGTCGTCGTCAGAGTCATGATTAACAGAGTAGAGGAGCATTTTATAAACTCCATCATTAGATAATTGAAACCATTTTCCAAGTTCAACCCGATTGGCTAGAGTCCAAAGCAGGTAATTGGCCTCATCAGTGTTAATAAGTGACACCCAATGCAACAAGACAGCAAGGCACGATCAGGAAAACCCTTTGCACATTAAAAAAAAAAAATTCCAATTTCTGCAATTCAGATTTTAATATTTTCATGGCAATCAGTTTACCATGAAAGAATATGGGTGGTGTTTGTTTGAACTTAAAAACCATTTAAGATTTCTTTTCAAATTTGACACTTATTTCAATTAAGCAGTGTAGTTGTTGCCTTTTAATATCTTGGAATATCTGCAGTTCCATTTTTTGTTTCCGTGGCAACATATTTAACATGTAAAAATATGGGATATGTACGTTTTCAGGCCAGAATTTAAAATCCATTTGCGACTTTTTTATTATCCTCTAACATATAATGCACAGAAATATAGTCATCAGTATGTCCGTCCAGCTGTAATAATTTCAGTCGTGGGCAAGAACTTGGAAACCGTTTGAGTTTTCTTCATCAAACTCATCAAAGTTACATGTACTAGGCAGTGCAGTTGTACCTTTGAATATTTTGGGATTTTTGAAATTCATATTTTCTGACAGCACAGGTTGGGGGGATATGTCATCTCCTGATGACTTTTGTTAAATTTTTTACACCATGTAGCAAAACGTTTGTGGACACTTGATCATCATATCCATATCATCCATATTCGCTTGTTGTCATAAAAACATTTTCAGGGAAGACTATCAACTACAATTTTGAGCATGTCTGTGGGAATATCTTTTCTATTTAGCCATAAAAGTATCAGTGGGGTCAGGCACCGATGATGGGTAAGAAGTCCTGTGGTATTCCATTTCAGCCCTAAGGTGTACTGTGGAGTTGAGGTTAGGGCTCTGTGCAGGACACTCGAGTTCTTCCATTCTAAGGTTTTGACTTTTGAGTTCCAGTGAAGTAAATTTGTAATGCTTTGGCATAAAAATATCCTATACTGTAACTGTGTGCTTCCAACTTTGTGACAACAATTTTGGGAAAGCCCTTTTTTTTGGGGGTGTCCACATAGTTTTGGCTATACGTTGTATTATGCTCCAGGCATTTTATAATAATGTATATAATGCCATTAGAAAGTGGTGATGTAAACATTTTTGGATGTTCTGGAAAAGCACACCTCCATGTTTTGCTATATCTTTGTTTTGCATTTTAGTATATTGCTTCAGAGTTCTATTAATAATATAAGCAAATAATAAATTCAACTATTTGTCAAGTCCTAACTGTTTTTTTTGGAGCCTTATTCCTCTTGTTTTGTGTTTCCCCCCCTTTTTTAACCTTCTACTGGATTGGATTTTGTTCCTCTCTCTCTCTCTCTCTCTCTCTCTCTCTCTCTCGCTCTCTCTCTTCTTCCTATCTATCTATCTATCTATCTATCTATCTATCTATCTATCTATCTATCTATCTATCTATCTATCTATCTATCTATCTTTCTTTCTATTTTTTATTTGTCTTGTTTATTTTATTTTTACTATTTTATTTCTCTCCTCTTTTTCTTTGGGTCTCTTCTCTGTTTTCACTCACTGTCTTTACTCCTTTTCTTTTCCTTCTCTTTTTCCCTCCGCTTTTCATTTTTCCTCTTTTGCTCCCTCTCTTGCTGTGCCGCTGTTTGGTGGTGTTTGTCTTGCTTATGTAGCTTATGTCCCTATTAACATCCCCTGACCCACGCCAACCCCCTCCAGAACCCCCCTCACCTTCTACTGTGACCCTTGACCCTTGCCCCGCTCCTCAGAGCCCTAAACCACCCAAGGAGGCGCTTTTGCACCGCTTCAATGACATCAGCTCCAAGCCCAAAATTCACTGCCTTCGGAGCCTGCGTCGTGGGGTAAGTATGTGTGTGTATATGTATGTGTGTTTGCATGCCTGTGTGTGTTGCCATTCTTTGCCTGCCTCATTGTGTGTGCATGTGTGATATTGAAGGGACTAAATTCGATTCTGTTTAAATTGACAAAATAAAAAAAATAATAATTTGGAATGGTGGGGGTTAATTACAAGGACAAGGTCCATATAATAACTGAAGAAATGCTTATTAACTGCTCTGAGTAGTACCCAGTCCTCAAAATTAGTTTCTCTCTCTAATTGTTTTCTTGGTTGTTATCTACATTGCTAGCTTTAGCAGTGATGATTAAATGGTCAGATACTTTGGTTTCCTCTCACAGACAAGATACTCTAAGTTGCACATAGGTGTGAGTGTTTTTTTTTTCTATGCCTGTGTTGGACCTGATAGACTGGTGACCTGTTCAGGTTTTAATCCACTTTTTGCCTGAGATTAGCTGGGATTGGCTCCTTCTTACCTTATGACCATGACGGATAAGTGGTACAGATTATTGATGGATTCATCCATCCATTAAATATATAAATATAATGGTGTTTCATTATAAAATAGATGTAAAATATCCATTATCTTTATTGCTTATCCATCAGGGTCGCAGGGAACCCAGTCCCCGCTGGGAGGTGGGTGCACCCTGAACAGGTCCTCAAACTGTTGGTAGGTCAGAAACAAACAATCATTTAGATTCACATCCACACCTTAGGACAATTTATCAATAGTATCAATTTGACCTGATATACAAAACTTTGGACTGTAGGAGGAAACCGTAGTACCCAGAGGAAACCCACACCAGCACAGGAAGAATAGGCAAATAAGATTTGAACCCAGAACTCTTTTGTTGTGAGGTTACAATGCTAATCCCCATGCCACCCCAGATGTGAAATATCTTAAACTTAATTAAATCAATAACTTAGCATGCTAGCTCAGTGTAGTATGGATTAGCATAGCATTATGCTTAGCATAACAGTGAGGATTCACTGCGCATTACTGATAATAGAGAAGTTTGGAGTTAAAGTGAAGTAAGCATTGGGTGAATGTGAGGAGTTCTTCTGGTTATCCTGCACCTTCCTCAAGTCGAAATGTAAACATGTCACAGTGAGGGAATTGCTGTGAAATGGAATGCAGTACAGTGATTGTTTTATCTCAGTTATCTTGTTTTTAGTCTTTGGAAGGCAACTTTGTAATTGATATAATTTTTTTCTGTCTCCCAGTGCTGCTAACAATACAAAACCTATGAAAATACATCCACATAAATGAAAGTTCTTTTTTTTATTTAATTACATACATATATGGATGAAGCAACAGTCACTTACCTGTCTTACGTAATTCTACAGGAAACTTTTCTGTATATGGCAGAAAACACAGAGAAGGTTGTTAGGGCCGATTC
The DNA here is from genome assembly GCA_030014195.1 of Neosilurus mollespiculum. Classification (NCBI taxonomy): domain Eukaryota; kingdom Metazoa; phylum Chordata; class Actinopteri; order Siluriformes; family Plotosidae; genus Neosilurus; species Neosilurus mollespiculum. Next base: position 18,017,902 of record JAQMYF010000026.1, on the reverse strand, counting down.
TGGTGATTTTTAATTTTTAAATTCAATATGGGTAAATTATATATAATTTTTTAGCTTAGGGTCTGATTGCAAAGATTTACATAAGGGTCATTCCATGCCAAATCAACCAGAGGCTCCCAGGTGACTGTCTCTGATTTACGTGAATATTTTTTTCAAGTACCTCCATATGTCTGCTGAACATATGCAAAATCGTTCTGCTTAATTCCTAATAGTTTCACAAATTTTTTTTAAATAGGGTACCCATCAAGCTCAATTTTATACCCGCAAAATTTTACCTTTTTTGCATTTTCTAAAGGCAATATCTTGGCAATCAATGCATGCAGGGACCTGAAATTTGGTATGGACAATATTTGGAAACACTACTGAGAGAAAACTTTTTGCAGTTCAATGAGTAAACTGAATAGATTACTGCATAATCTCATGGCACAGTGTCGCAGTGGTTGGCTCGTCCACCTCACAGCAAGAAGGCCTGGGTTCGACTCCCGGTCTTGGGTGCCTCTGGGTACTCCGGTTTACTCTCACAGTCCAAAACAATGCACAGTAGGCTAATTGGCTGTTCCACATCACCCCTAGGTGTGAGTGTGTGTTGGCCCTGTGATGGCCTGGCGCACTGTCCGGGGTGTACCTTGCCCTCGCCCAGAGTCGGCTGAGATGGGCGCCAGCCTCCTCGCGATTCTATTTAGGATGAAGCGGTTTAAAAAATCTATAAATATATTAATATAGCTATTTAAAAAAGTAAAAAAAAAAAAAGCAATATGTTCAGGAATAACTAATTAAAAAAAAGTTTGTGCTGTTGCCTAAAAAATCAAATGGTTGGTCCAAATACTTGTGCGAGATGGCAGGACACGCACTATGCAGGAAATATGCGAATATTTTCTTTTGAAAACCCAAGTAGTGCAGACGAAATTCCGCCGGCCACCAGCTTAATTTGAAAGCTCTAAATATGTGTATGTATGTATCTATATATATATATATATATATATATATATATATATTTATTGATTTTCTG
>JAQMYF010000026.1:17973016-18002297 GCA_030014195.1 Neosilurus mollespiculum | reverse complement strand
GTGTATACTGACTGTACATAAAAATATGTGTCGTGTCACACATAATGCTGGTTTGTGTTAATTTTCATAACATTGTGTCAAAATCACCAGCAAAGAAACAAATAAGTTCAACCAAAGTATTGTAGCATTACAGTCATAATCCAAAAGCTATGTTAACACCTCAGAACTTGGTATGATTCCTTTGGAAAACAATACCTACTTCCCTTAGAGTGAGAACATTAACACCCAAGGGTTTGATTCTCCCATTCATGCAAAAGTCGCTTTTTACATGGTTCTGGTTACATACATGTCAGATATGCTCATTCTACCCTATGTGCTGTGATCTCAAAATAAAGGCCACCTCATGAATGAAGGTCTGATTTATATAAAGAAAATTAGACTGAGTCACATGCACATGTATTTTAGCTGATGGGAAAAAATGGAACTTGGATTTTGTAATTTGACTGCCATTAAAACTAAAAGCCAGCTATGTTTGAAAATAAAATGAGCACCACATAATTCGCTCAGCCTTGATGTCCTTCCCAGCTTTCGTCTGCTCTCCTAGGTAACTGGAATACAACGTAAGAATCACTTTAAAGAAAAACGTTAGTTTCCATTTATAACAAGCCCTAGAATTAAATAAATATGACCTACTAAATGACACGTGATGCAACTGTCTATGAAGATATTTTTGACATGTGGAAAGTCATTAAAGATGCATTTTGATTCAGACCGGTAGGGAAAACAGCTAATTATTGTGGTTGGGCGTCTAGGACGTTGCACAGGTGAGAGGAGTGCAGCTGAAAAAGTTCATAAATTAAGGGTAGAATACACACAGATTGTATTACCTGAAGAAACACCTCAATTGTGGCTTTTCTCCACCCAGAACAGGTGAATTCCTTCATGTTGCATAGCCCATTGACGGAAGTAAATGGGACATAAATGAAGTACATGTATTTTAATTTAGATTGGGATGGTTGTCCTGATATATGATATATTTACAGCCCAAAACAGCTTTTCTTTTATTTGTATTAGGATGTACATAATAAATGTTTAAGCAATTAAGCACTGCATATTTTTATTAGTTTTACTAGACCCTGCTAGATTTTGGAGATAATCCAAATAAAATTTTGGATTCTGATTTTCTTGAAGGGTTCTTTATGGGTGCAGCAGATGCTGTGTACATTATCTTATTTATTTGGCTTGGTGGAGGTTTGTGCTCATGTTCTTAATGGATACTCTTTCCAACATCATTTCAACCTCAGACACCACTCAACTAGTGTCTTATTCTAACAAAAAAAACCCCTCTTTTGTTATTGGGCCATAGTGTATTATAAATTTGATACAGTGTATTAGGAACATGAATGTATATGATATGAAAATGAACATTTAACAGTCATCGACAGGAAATCACTATATTTCATCACCATGTGTATATTCATGATGTATTTTGTGTGCTGCTATTGTTCTCTTACTCCTGTTCTCATTCAGGTCTTCGTGGTCATTGTTTCTTCTTGCTCTTATTCCAGCTATGCTTCCTTTTTTACCATTGTCTGATTAAAGCTGTATATCCTCCTCTTCTGTATTCATTTAACATCAGATATATATATATGTCCTTTTTACCTGCTGAAGTTCACTACAATTCAGACAGTGAAAATGTGGTGCCAAGTGGGATTCTTCCTTTAAGGCTTGTCAAATGCTTATTAACACTTCAAAATTTCAGGTTAACAACTCTAACATGAAACTAAAAAAATAGTTGCTTCCTGATGCCTAAAAGTTACAGTTTTCACATCCCACGCAGTATGTTATTGATGTTGTTTACCATGGACTCGATTTTCCCATGAACTTGCTTTTTCATTCTTCCAGTTATGCATATTTCAGTCACTCGTACACACTTTCCAGTTTACCATTAACTAGACTGATTTTGAAAATAAAAGGAGTGCCACATCAATCAGGTGTGACTTCATTACCTGTTCTAACACAATGAATAAAGTAAATATAGCCTACCAAACAATGTTAATGCTAAAATGAAGTGTGATGTGCTGGAATGATTGTCCAAATAGCTCAAGATCTGAATGGAGATGCACATTATTATGTGTGTTATTGTCAATGTTACCATGACAGCACAGACAGTGCATTCACCTTGTTAATACAATCAACCCTTGATTTAACACACAAAAAGAGGGGAGCACCGGTTCGGTTTTGCAGATTGTCCGTAGCTTCTGAGAATGGTTCAGAAGTGGGTAATAACAACAAAAATTATGAAAAAATAGGGGAAAATGCTACATGTGTGTATATACAATCACAACATGCAATGTCACACTACTGTATACACACTGACACGCGCGCCGAGGTCTGACTATCGAAGCAGCGGCTCACGTCTGCCCTTGCCAACCGCCGAGCCCTCCTGGACAGATTCGGCTACTCCAGACTTTGTCCACAGTTCCGGGGTAATTTTCACTCCGAGCAAGCAATGGCAGATTTTAGTAAAATCCAAAATCTAAAGTAATAAACCATTTTTGTGCTGGCAAGTTACACTGGAAGGGAGCTTGCTTGCAGTTTGTTCCTGCAACCCAAACTCTGCATATTGGTTATGTGCATTCCTGGCAGTCTGCATATAATTTTTGTATTTAAAGTTTGTATATAACTGTAAGCTTTTAGCAGTGGGCTGTATCACAGTAACTGCAAATGGTTTGCTTTTTGCAGATACAGATGAAACTACTGGTAGTAGCTTAGATCACAGTTTGACCTTGACTTAAGAATTTTTAATTAAATATCAGCTCATGTCTTTACTTATCATGTTTTGCTTTTTCTAGCCCTTACTAAGGCGCAGTTTATCCATGTATTCTGTCAAACTGAAATTGCAAGACATGATAGACTTTACTTCACATCTCAAAAGCAGAAGCAATTCACTGACAAAAACAGCTAAAGTAAGAAATGTATGAAACAAACATGCTCCTCCATAGGGCCACCGGCATAGCGTTTTTCTCCTCTTTCCTCCTCAAAGGCACATGAATGCCCCTAACTTTCAAAAATAATTAAAAGACAGGATTTTATTACTTAGTGTTTAAGTAGTCGACAAATTTACCTGTTTGATTTCTTAATAGGATGAACAGTTTTCAAAGTACGGCGCATGTGCAGTGCATCTCACCCAGCCACTTTAAAATAGAAAAGCTTGTAAAATGGAGATATTAAGGAAGAATGGATGCCAGTTTTATCAGAAGCACCTTTAATGAGAATGTACTAATCAATGTGAGCTAGCTATTAGCTTGCCGAAGTGACCATGATCTTTTTAAGATCAACTTTTATTAGCAAATCAAATATAAACTGATCATTTGGCCATATTGTGTCCAAAATATCACATCATTTATATATTAAGATTTATATAAAGAATCTTAATATAAATCTGCCAAACTAAATATATTCTTGTGTCATTGAAATGTTCTCGAAACCCACAGATTCTAAATGGTGTACTTTACATGTCGAGACTAAGATTGCTTGTTTGGTTACCTCATTTTATTCCCTTCTATAAACAAATTATTAAAATGAATTAATCTTTCTGTTCCTAGGATATGTGTATGGGGTTTGGGAGTTTCCACGAAAAACTTGTCAAAAACTTGTCAGGTGTTCCAGATTAGATGCCAGTAATTAGAACCTCCAGCAGGCGGAAGGTGTTTTATTTAAGCGTGCTATCTGGGGTCTTGTGTTCATTTTGCTGTAGAATTTTGTGGTGTCATTATACCAAGACCCAAAATAGTGTCTGATAGTTTCAGAAAAAAAGCTTGTGGGTGCAATCTTGCTAGGAATCTTCTGAAGTATTTGAAGTGTATAATTCCACTGTAAGGAAAATCATCTCCGTGATTTTGAAGTAGTATAGATTTCAATCAAGTTACAATTTGTTCAGGATTGGCCGTCCCAGGAAAATTAAGCTTGAGAGTAGACAATTTGATGCAAATTCTACAAAAGAATGTCAAACCAATAATAAAGTATGATGGTGAAAAGTTATGCTTTGGGGTTGCTTTACTGCCTTAGAGGTTGGCCAAGTTGCAGTCTTTTGCTTAAATATGAATTCTGAATCATACCAATAAAGGCTTGTAGGTGATGTGAGGCCATCTCTCCAAACTAGAATTTGATATGGAGGTGGACCTTTTCCGTGGGATACTGATCCTAAGCACAAACAGAGATGGATTTATTTAAAGCCCATATATGAACCACTTGGTGATGTTGTGGGAGTATTTGAAAATACAAGAGTATTTTGAGGCCAAGGGTGTGCTTACTTTCTCCACAGAAGACGATTACATCTATTGATATTTTGTTGAATAAATAATTAAAAAAAAAAAAATAAGTGTGTGTGTGTGAGGGGGGGTATAAAATCACTTTTATCTGTAGACACTGTATTAATGAGAGTTAAATGTTTGCTTGTTCAAATGAAAAATTCCAAACATTCCAAATCGTCGTGGTCTAAAAGGAATATAATACTTTGGTGTGGGCTGCTACTGAAACATAATCAATGTCACATGACTGCATCATTTACACATCCTTGCCAAGAAAAATCATACATGTTAATATTCTGTTGCACTGCCTTTAGCCTCAATTACAGCATTATAATCTCCATGTCATTGCTTTGAAAAATTTAAGCAACATCTTATTTAGTTCCATTCAGATTTAGTTTCATTTGTTTTACCAGCATCTTGAATTCAGGACAATAAAATTAAGCCACTCCATAAAGTCTTTTCCTCTAACTTCACACCCCACTGCGTTTTATTTCTAACTTAATATTTAAATGTGTTTATATTGAAAATCATATTGGTGAATCATTTGTTAAAATTGGTGAGAATACAAAATGACATGTGAATGTTTTGAAGTCTGTATGCTTTTCACAGTGAGCTCCTAATCATCTGCTCTTGATTGCCAATTGTCTCCCCTTATTTGTAACGTCCTCTAATAACCTTCCCTCCTTCAAATCCAAACTGTCTTGTTTTCTTGCTGCCAATACTATGTAAATAAAGCAGAAAAGGTAAAAGAAAAAGAAGGTAAAAGAAGAAAGAAAAAAAGAAAGGGAAAGCAGGGAAAAGGGAAGGAAGAAAAAAGGGAGGGAAAGAAATCTATATACAATATATACATAACATGCAACACAAAACATCCACACAAAAAGAAAGGAAAAGGAAGGAGGAAGGAAAGGAAAAAGGGGAAAAAAGAAAATCAAGCAATACTATTTTTGTATATTGGGGGACCCTACTCAGAAAGCCTTGTGGTTTCTTAGGGTCTCCCACCACACTTATTTTGTTTATATATTTTTCTTGTTTATCTATTTTTGTTGTTCATTTTAAATTGTTATTATTTAGTACTTAATATCAAATGAATGTACATAACTGTGGTGAAATAAATAAGCACAAACACAGTAAATGCACAGTGAGCTCCTAATCATCTGTTCTAATTGCCAACAGCCAAAAGCTCATTTAAAGGACAGGCAATGTCAGTGTCATGTCCAGAGTAGCATTTGAAACCTTTTCTTAGGTGTGCATACTTAAAAGAAATACTGAAATGAATTACTGTTTAAATTAAACCGTAAATAAATATTATAATAAGTCCATTATGAAAATTACAGCAACAGCTCTTTCTGAACCTTTAAAAACATATCCGCTGAACAATCTAGACTATTTTGAAATGACTCCATCAAACACCAACCTCATATCTTTTTGAGAACTTTTTGAGTAGTGACCTTCACCAGTTTGCAGAGCTGTGTGTGTGTGTGTGTGTGTGTGTGTGTGTGTGTGTGCATACTTGTGTTGCACAGTGATGAAGTGTGGCTCCTCTGATGTTGTTTTTTTTTCTCTCTCTCTGCTCCTTTCCTGATCATTCCCTCTCTTCTCCCTGAGAAGCTCTCTCTAAAGCTGGTAAGCATGTTGACAATCGCATGACTTTATTAGCTTGACCGTGGCATGCTCGACATCATCATAACCCGCAAAACCGTTTCACTAATGACACCCTTTTTTTAATATTTATGCTTTATTTTATTTTATTTATTTATTTATTTATTTTTAAATGTGTATTTTAATCAGTTGATAATATTTGACCTTTTAATTTTTAATAAGTACACAATTATGGTATTTGCTTTTTTGTTTTTGTTTTATGTGTCTTATGTCTGTCATGGCCATCCCTCTGTTCAGATCTCACTCAATGCCCACATGTGGAACCGTACTGAGGTGATCCGAAACTCAACATTATTCCTCTTGTCTCTTTTCTTGTCTGTTGAATTGTTTAGTTTAGCACAATTAACATTATTACTTTCTGTTTTCCTAATGGATAAATAATCTTTGAATAGTTGCTTGATTCCATGAACTTTAGTGCGGAGGTGTGTGCAGGATTGTTCGTTTGTTCACCTTTACCCAACCTCCTATTTATTGTTTTATGTGTGACTGTTTGCAATATTTTCAAATGAACTTCATTGGATTTATTTAAAATAATATTAATGATTTGGATTTATTTGGCACATTGTAAACAAATTAGTAATTCAATTATGATAACCATGGGCAAGGTCATGCATTTACTATAAAATAAACAATAAAAAAATTCATTCTTTCATTCATTTGCCAAACTGCTTAAGCCTACTAGGGTAGCGGGGAGGCTGGAGCCCATCACACCCTGAACAGCTCACTGGGCAAACATGCACACAACCATTCACACTCACACCTAGGGGCAATTTGGTACAACCAATTAGACTAATTAGACTCCAACCCAGGACCTTCTTGCTGTGACATGCTAACCACCACACCACCATGCCGGCCCAGAATGAAAAAATTAATGAATGAAGCAAGCAGTGAATGCATCACTCAGCACTGTGTCCATGCAACATCCAATTAGCATTTATGATGGTTATTTATTTATTGATGATGATGGAATATATTTATTAATATATTTATTAAATTGTTTCACCCTGCATGCTTCATATCTTACTACACATGTTCCCGGGACTGTTTTGTTGGGTCCCACTGTATCCCAGGCCCTAAACACAGCTCTTCTTTACTCCATATATACTTTCTATTTACATTAGAGTGCAGTTTAGGCATCATTTATACAGTATGTACATTTGTTGTCATTATGGAAGTCAGCTGTTTAAATCAGATAATTAATTTTTTTAAATCTTAGATAAAACAGAGACTTGTAATAAATTATTAACACCACCAGAGATATTACTCACTTACACACGCGTGAGGCGAAATACACCCTGAACAGCTCACCAGACCATCGCAGGGCAACACACGCAGAAACCTCCACACTCACACCTAGGGTCAAATTGGAGCAGCCAGTTAGCCTAATATGCATGTCTTTGAACTGTTGAAAGAAACCGGAGTACACGGAGGAAACCCACACAAGCACGCGGCAAACATGCAAACTCCACACAGAAACGCCTGAGCCCAGGACAGTTGTGTGTGTGTGTGTGTATGTGTGTGTGTGTAGCCCTGCAATGGTTTGGCGAGCTGTTCAGGGTGTACCTTGCCTTCACCCAGTGTAGGCTGAGATAGGCTCAGCCTCCCCACAACCCTGGTAGTAGAATTAAGCTGTTCAGCAAATGAGTGAGTGATGAGTATTTTGGGATGGTGAAATTTATTTTGTTAGTATTGCATGTATAATATTTTTAATGGTTGACTTACTGGAATTCTGCATGCTGGACCAAGGAAAATGGATTTAGCTTTGAACCCTGTAGTATATTGTACATGTAGCTGAAATGTAAGAGATGTCCTAATGTGATCCCGTTTTCATGATTATCGAGTTTATTTGCCGTTAAACTTGCCAGACACGTTGAGTGTACACAATACACTGCACTGACGTTTTCGAAATGACATTTGCACTGAAGTTTAAATTGATATTCAGTGGTAACTGGTGACTTTAAAAATAAAGATTTAGGTACAGCCTAAAAGCGCAGCTCCAAAAAATACAACTTCTCCTGAAACGAGGTTTCAATGTCAATTCGTTTTGATGACGCCATTGGAGACATTATGTCATGTAACCATCACGTTAGGGCCACCCACTCCCCAAAATGTTGATATTGTCTGAAAGGGTTATGCTCTCGAGATAAGATTTCTTTAATGGAAACCCAATATCACCACAGGGTAGCAAAATGCCATTGCATTCGTTATACGCGCCAGAAACGTCATGTGATTCCTCAGTGTGATTGGGTTAAAAACCTTTCTATTAGAATGAGCAATGCATTGTGCGGCAGTAATAGTTTATTTTGCCAGCTAAAAAAACTAAGATACCTACTGCATATGGCACGTGTAATTCTGTTTATGTTGTTAAAAAAGTATCTTTTATTTCATTAAAAAAGTGTCTTTTATTTTATGGCCTGAAACAATTAACAGTTTAGAGGAGCAGACAGAGTAGAAGAGGTTACCATCACTCAGGCATCCATTCCCATTATGACAGTTATATACCGGTATGTGAAATATCACCAGAGGATTCTCACATGTACAGGTACAGACGTACGGACTGAGACAGTATTCGTGACACAAAAATCAGATTGATGCTATACCAATTTCTCTTAAGTAAAGTGCTGTGCAGAGATCTGCTATAAAACCTTAGGCTTTTTTTTTTTTTTTACATATTCCAAGATTTAAATTGAAATAAAAAACATGTCAATGATTGATATAGGACAGCAGTAATATGAGTACAATTTTGGGTAAAGCCGGTTGTAAATTGCTGGATTCTTATCATCCCACCTTCTTTTGCACTGCATACCACACATATACTCAAGAAAATTCATTTTTGACTTAATGGATTTGATTATAAGCGGCCAAATTAGTCACACGTCTGAGTTAGTTAAATTTTGCTTGCACAGACATAAAAACCATTTAATATCTACATAAATCCCATATCCACTATTTGATCTTTATAATAAGGAGAAAAGCACCAACTACCTACAGTACAAATATTCAGTCAGACTTTTAGAAGGTACTGTTTATCTGAATCCCCGCCAATTTTTGCACCCTTAATGTAGGAGGGTAAGTATAGATAGGTAGGTATTTATAAATTTATCACATTCAATTAAAATATTGACTTTCCTTCTTTCTCTTTTTCTGTGTCTTGCTTTCAGGGTGCAAATCCAGAGGACTTCAGTCACCTGCCCCCAGAACAGAGGAGGAAGAAATTACAAGCAAAGATTGACGACATTAATAAAGACATACAGAAAGAGTTGGACCAGAAGTACAAACACACAGACAAACACTTACATATAAAATATACAAAACTGTGTCTGGATACTGCAACTCATGACAGTATATTACTAACCTACATAATAATCAATATTTATGTCAAGCTTCTCACTCTGTTGCTTCTATTTATTCTACTGTACGTGCAATTAAAACTATTCAAATGTATTTTTAAATATATTTAATTTACTTAAATATATTAGTCATTGTGTGACTAATGCAATATTGTTAGACAAACCTTTGTTGATAAGTTTATTCAAGTAAACAGTAATTGATCAACTCAGGCTGAGATTTGAATGCTAAGATCTGGTGAGTTTAAATTGATTTTTTTAGGGTGGTCAAAAAAAGTGTGTGTGTGTGTGTGTGTGTGTGTGTGTGTGTGTGATCTGCAATGAGTAATAAATTGTCAAGATCTGAAAAATCTAAATGTATTAAAACGTATTACTTTTTTAATCATCTTTGACAACTCAGTAGACAAAACAACCGTATATACTCTGGGTATAAAAAAGAACCACACACCTCAAGCCTCTTTAAATTATTCATATTTTGTCGTTTTGCAGCCTGAAATGAAAATGTATATAATATAAAGATATATTTTAGTTGTATTCACTTTATGCAACTTATAACAGCCACATGAAAGATATCATAGCAAAAAATTTAAAGGCTGAATCACTGAGATGGTTAAAGGATCACTCCTCCTAAAAAAATACTTATAAACTCAATCAGGTGTAACTAATCACCCACTCCATTACACACCAAGCTAGCTGACTTTCTCTTGTGATCAACTATAATCAGTCTGATTAGTTTAGCATGAACACAGCTATTCATAGAGCAGTCTAGTGCTTATAAGTGTAACTGAAAGCAAACAATCAACTGTGGGTGGCAAGGCACTGTCAAAAGATCTCAGGTATAAAGTTGTGGACAGGCACAAGTCAGAAGATGAATACAAAACAATTGAAAGGCCTTATCAGTCTCTAGGAGCACAGTAACATCCAAAATCAACTACTATGAGATTTCCCGGAATCAGGATGTCCCTCCAACCTGGATGGAATAGTGAGGAGGAAACTAGTCTGAAAGGCTACTTTTAAGTAATTCCAGGAATATTTTAAAAAGAATAGTCATCGTGTGCATGTTATAAGAATATCACAAATGCTCCACACTTGTGGCTTGTATGGGAGTATTGCTGGAAAAAAGCCCAGTCATAATCAAGCCTTGCCAAAATGTACCTTGAAGAGTCTGAGGCCAAATTTAAGAAGATCTCATGGTCAGATGAGACTAAAATCAAACTATTTGGCCTCAATACCAAAATGTATATCTGGCAAAAAGCTAATACATCTTACCATCCAAAGAACACCATGCCAGCATACTGTTGTGGGAGTGTTTCTCTGCAGGAGGGATTAGGGTACTTCATAAAAAGAAAAATATATGGGGCAAAATACAGATTGATTGATTGATTGATTGATTGATTGATTGATTGATTGATTGATTGATTGATTTATTTATTTGTTTGTTTGTTTATTTGTTTATTTATTTATTTAAAATTTAGATTCTTCTAAATTTGATACCTTTAGCGTGAGCAAAGTGGTAGGTACTGTGACATGCCAATTTTCATTCCGCAGGCAATTGTGTGTGTTTGTCTGTTCTTAGTCCACGAATGCGAGCTCGGTCCACATGTGTGCGCTCGGTCCAAGTAAGTTATTACCTTTTGTGTGAGCTATATATTGTTCAGGTTATTATTACTTATGGAAATTGTACTAAAGTAAATGAATATTACAATAATCATTAAATTTTGAACAGTAGGTTCAATGTAGGTTTTAGTAGGTTTAATGCCAGGATGTAATTAGATAATTAGGAGTTCAAGCATTTGTCCGAAGACTTGGAAAAGGTACGTTTTAAAATTCGGATTCCTTCACTAATGACATATTAACTAATGTCATGACAGTAGTAATGTTATTAGTAGTATTAGCATAAATGCGTCCTTCAGGTATCATAAGTAACCTAATGTTATGCCCTATTATACAACAAAAAGGATCTGACATTATATATATGCCAGTTGGTGCCACGCGAACGGTCAGTGAATACATGTGTTCGCTCCACCAGTCATTTCAGGCTAGAAAGCAACAAAAGTTTTATATTTTGAAGGTGAATGAGGGTGATTCTTTTCTATACCCACTGTATGTGCTTGAATTTTTTTAATGTCAGTTTATATGCACAAACATTAATGATTGTCAGTGCAAAGATGTGATTTTGTGTGTGTTTGTGTTCCCTTCAGGGATGCATTAGCTAAAATGAAGGATGTGTATGTGAAGAACCCCCAGATGGGGGATCCAAGTAGTGTGGATCCACGGCTTACAGAGATTGGCCAACATGTTGATAAACTACAGGCTGAACGTCAGAAGTTTGAGGTACATAGTTGATTGTCCTCTCCTCATATGTAACCCAAGTAAAAGCAAAACTGTATAGGTACATTATAGGTGATCTGTTTGTGTGTGTGTCTGCAGTGCTGGCTAGCAGAAGTGGAGGGCAGAATGCCGGTTAGAAATGAATCTTCTAAGAGACAAAGTGCTGTGTATGAAACTCAAAACAGTACAGTGTCCAATAACAACTGTGCTCAGGACCGTGAAAGGTACACACACACACACACACACACACACACACACACACACACACACACGCACACACACGCATCAGTAGCTACAGTAGTAATTTACAAACTGTCCAATCATCTACCTGCATTAAGATGTGTTTTGGACAGCTGGCAGCTGGTAAGACCAAGCTGGACTTTTCAGCAGGAATTCCATGAAAAGTGTTGATTTTTAAACATGTCTAAACAAACAAACATCTTACACTGTTAAATACAGTGCCTACTGATAAAGGTAAAATACTTGAAGACTCAAAAAAACCTCAAGGAAATTCACTCACTCATTTGCCGAACAAGGGTCAAGGCTGGTGCCTATCTGAAGGTGGGATACACCTTGAACAGCTGACCAGACCATCATAGAGCAAGACACACACACAACCATTTTCGCTCACACCAGGAACAGCCAAGTAGCCTAATGTGCATATCTTTGAACTGTGGGAGGAAACCTGGAGGAAACCGACACAAGCACAGGAAGATCATTCATACTCCACACAGAAATGCCAGAGCCTGGGAATCTAACCCTTCCTGTGAGGTGGACGTGATAAGCACTATGCCCCCTTGCTGCCATCACAAGGAAAATTTTATTTTAAATCATTTTTTCAACAAAAATATAATTAAATATACACCCCCCCCAATTCCAAAAAAAATAGAGATGCTGAATAAAATGTAAATAACAACAGAATGCAATGAACTGCAAATCTCATAAATCCATATTTTATTCACAATAGAACATAATAAACATTAAGTGAGACATTTTACTATTTTATGAAAAATATTAGCTCATTTTGAATTTCATGACAGCAATATGTCTCAAAAAAGTTGGGACCAGGAATTAAAAGGCTGGAAAAGTAAGTGGTACTACAAAGAAACAGCTGGAGAAGCATTTTGCAAATCATTTGGTTAATTAAGGTAAGTAACATGATTGGGCATAAAAAGAGCATCTTAGAGAGTCTGTATGATACTGCATCACACTATTTTCTGGCATTCACCAGTGTTTTCTTATCTGGTAACTGTTCTTGCAAAATATATATTTTTTAAAAATTCTGTTAATAATTTATACGTGCTGTCTGTTCTTACGGTACCAATAACCATAGCACACATAATGTCTACCTCCATTCATGTGGTTGGGTATTTGGCCAATCATTCCTGCTTATTTCTGTATTTGTCATATTTCTTTTAAATTAATTTAGTTTTTTTGACTAAAAAAAAAAATCATTTTACCAAGCATTTTCTTTTAGAAAAACAACTTTGTCTGAGATATTTTAGCTTGATTTGCCTTAGTAAGATTTTGCAGCTAATTTTGAGGTGGATTAATTGAGAAACACACACCAATATTGTGGCACATAACCCAATTTAGGAACCAAATTTACTTTCTTTATTTTAGTAATTAAGCCATCTGTGCTTTCTTAATTTAAGAACCTTGAAATAAAGTCAAAACAAAATGCATGCCTAGAAACAAGCCATATTTTTTTTTAAGTAGTAAAAGAATCTTATTTCAAGCAGACATCTTCCAAAAAGATAAGAAATTTTTCTTGGTAAGAACTCATAAAATTCCAGCTTTGGATCAAGAGAGAGGTTGAGAATATCTTTGGCTGGGGTCCAGCATAATTCCTCAGGTCTATACCTATCCAGATGTATCATGTATTCCAGGGCCCCACTCCTCCACTTGGAGTTCAACAATATATTGTTAAGTTAGTTCTTAAGAAAATTTCCAAGAACAGTGTACTTCAGAATGTCAGTCAGATTCATGACGTGTTCCTAAACCTCAAATTTCTTTGTAGATGTGTTCTTAGATGGGTGAATCCCATTATCTTTCGACTATTTAAAGCGGTGTCATTGCTCTAATTAGCATAGGTGAACGCCCTCTCAATCCCCATAAAAGGACATAGAGTGGTGTGTACGCACAAATATTCATGAGACAGAAACAATGGTTCCTTACTTACAAAGTTCTTTCCTTAGTTTCTTACTTCTTTCCTTAGCTTAAAGCCATGAGAAATTCTCAAAAATCTGTCTGGGCTTTGGAGATACGTTCTCTTCTAAGTGCACATGCTATAACTTATTTTACTAAGACTAAATATGCTATTGTGCTTGCAGTCTTGAAAGAATTCGTCTTTGATTGCCCAATAAATGACGTTATTAATTATTAAATAAGCCATGGTTTTTAATTAACATAATTGATAAGTCATGAAGTGATATTTGGTTGCATTATGCTTTGTAACATAACAAAAATAATTATTTAGAAATGGAAAGAATAAATAAATAAATAAATACATACATACATAAATAAATTCAGTCTCTGACATCATATTATGGATCGGAAAAATGTAAAAGAAGTGAAATGGTAGCGATTTCACAACATCACTTTGACACCGATATGTGTGTAAGAGTGCGCTTTCATGTTCATAGATTTTGTTTGTAGCTAAGAACAAATCCCAGATAAGAAAATATCAGTGAACAAAAGGTGGCATTGCAGTGACGTTCCTTTCTTACTGCCATATATCCTGATATGCCGTACATACGTAAGTCTGAAATGCAAATGTGTGATGGGGGTATAACATGAATGATGTGGGATTCCACGGAGGGAGAGTAAGTCGGTCAATATCAAATTTTTAAATGTATTAAAAAAAAAATTTAGATGCTGAGGAGTGCTGTCGCTATAGTTACTCGTTGTCTCTCTCTCTCTGTGTGTGTGTGTGTATGTGTGTATGTGTGTGTGTGTGTGTGTGTGTGTGTGTGTGATGGAGTAGTCCAGATGGTAGCTACACTGAGGAACAGAGCTCTGAAGTCCAGACAAAGGTTCAGACTGATCCAGAGTTTGACGAATTTGATGATGCCGAGGAAGAAATGCTGCCTACTATTGGAACATGCAAAGCACTGTACCCATTTGAAGGTAACACAGACAGCACACTCAAACATGCTCGCGCCCTGTTAAATACAGTTCCTACAGATAGAGGTAATAAACATGTACAAAACCAGTAGGAAAATTCGATGTTTTTATTATTTACTAAACAAAAATATCAATACATATAATGTTCTTCTGTGAACAAAGTAAGTACACCTTTAACTTCAGAAGCTAGTGTCACTATCTTTTGTGCTGCAATGCACTGCATCCTGAAAATTTTGATGAATGCTGCATTGGTGTGGCCAGTATAAAAAAAGTGCAGTTTTCAAGTTCATACTATGTCCTTACTATGTCCATGCCAGGTTCTCACTCCATCTTACATGCTTTTACTAGTTCCTTACCATAGACAAAAATGTGTGCTCTTACTTCAGTTTGCTCACCATGTTCTCACTGTGTCCATCTGGTCCTTAAAAATATTACGCCACCCACTGCACTTTCGTTCTACAAGGATTACACCATGCTTGAATTATGTTAGTTAATTGGCTGAGATCTCACGGGATGGAGAGATGGCATACTTTCACTCAAAGAGATCTCCAGCCAACCATGGGCGTCTGTGAGTGTTTTAGGCTGCCCCGGAATATGCATGCACAAGCAATTCATAAAAGATGCGGGTGACATCATCATGTTTGCTTATGCCCCGCCCTGGTTGGTGGTGGTGTGATAGGGAGGCCATACTTGATGGATGGGAACTGGCTATGACTAAATTAGGGGAGAAAATTGGGGGGAAATCCCCCAAAATAAATAAATAAGTAAATGAATGAATAACTAACTAACTAACTAATTAACCCAGCGGGTAAACAAATAAATCTCTTAGTTGAAACACCAATATCATACATTCACCTCAAAAGCTAGCAAGAATAGTCCAAACCGTTATGTATGCATTTAATTGGGGTATTTCTTTGAAGTGTATTAATTTATAGTGTATATGTTTGGTGTGGTACTATTTAAGCTGTAATTACTAACATTAATACATAAACATTAGTAATTACTTGCCACTTGATATCAAGGGGGAAGCTGCAGTCTAATGGTTAGAGAAGCAGCTTTGGGACCAAAGGGTCACTGGTTCAATTCCCCAAACCAGGAGGAGTTGGGGGAGTGAGCTGCACCTTCCTTTCCTCCACATTCATGGCCCCTGAGCAAGGCACTTAACCTGCCACTGCTCTTCGGGTGCCCCACTGTGTGGCAGCCCACTGCTCCGAATGTGTATGTGCTCACGGTTTATGTGCGTGTGCTCACTTTGGATGGGTTAAATGCAGAGGCAATAATTTCCCTTGAGGGATTAATATAGTGTATCAAAATCAAAAATATTTCATATCACCTGTCTACCTTTTTCCATCCCTCAATTCCACTTTCTACCCTCTATTTCTTTCTTTCTCTACCTCCCTTATCTTATTCTCTTCTCTTATATATTTGTTTATTTCTTTTCCTCTCTTTCTCTGTATATTTCTGTTTTTCTCTCTAGGTAATAATGAGGGCACACTGGCATTAGCAGAAGGAGAGGTGCTTTTTGTGATTGAAGAGGATAAAGGAGATGGCTGGACACGAGTCCGGAGAAATGAGGAAGAGGAGGGTTATGTTCCCTCATCCTACATTGAGGTCTTTCTTGATACCAATGCCAAAGGTACCCGCACCTGAATTGAATTGTAGGCTTCAGAATATAAGGTCATAATTCGGAATAATATATAATTAGGACTAAAAAATGTCTAAGACCTAAAAAAAAATTACCTTTTTGCATGAACAAAATATACATTTTTGACAAGCAAAGTTTTCCAAAATGGTAAATTATTAAAAAAAAAAAAAAAAAAAAAGTCTTCACAAAAGTGTGGGTGTCAAGTTGTCAATGTTTACTGACAGGGTCAAAGGTTAGCTGCTTGGTAGTGATAGACTGACTGCTTGGTTTAGATGTATAATATGGGAAGTAATAAATGGCTCCAGAATTTTATGTTTACTCACACAGGAAGAATATCGGATAGTTAATCATTTGATTCCATACTGATTTATAATCCCTCCAGAAGCATCTTTCCTTCGCTCTGAGATTTGTGCTTGAATGGCTTGTATATAACATGTACATTATATTATGTAGAATGTGAGACAGACTCTTTATATGTTAATAAAGTTGAGAAACCATCTGCAGACTGGTAAACATACACATGTTGACCCTGTCCACTACTGAAAACACCTTCGGGATCAGCCGTGGCCTAATGGGGGGCTGCCGAGGTCTAATGGTTAGAGAAGCAGCGTTGGGACAGAAACGTTGCTGGTTTGATTCCCAAAAGCAGCAGGGAAAATGTGTGTTGGCAGGGGGAGTGAGCAGCACCTTCCCTTCCTCCACCTTCATGGCTAAAGTGCTCTTGAGCAAGGCACCTAACCCCCAACTGCCCAGTGTGTGGCAGCCCAGGGTCAACCATTTGTGCTCTCTGATTGATCTGCAGCTACACAGCCTCATATGCAGCAATCACATTTTCTTCGACTTAATATGGACAGTGTCATATGGTGCATGTGCGTTGCTTTCGTAGCGAATGGCACTTATGCGAATAAGGCAAGCCAGTTGCTGGGGAACTTTGGGTAGGAGAATTAATGTGGATTTTAATTTGACACATATTAGGCTTGTTTACATTTTCTATGCTGTAAGTCAGCTCCAGCCAGACATTCATTATTGCATTCATTATTACTAGAATACCATCAGGATCCGCAATGACATTGACTGTGATGGCATTTATTGAAGATGAATGAATGAATTAATGTGTTTTATGTGCAAATCAAAAGATTACAGTCCTACTAACTTGAGACAGTGTGAATTTTAATCTGATGGATGTGTGTGTCTACTTTCTAACAGAACCTCTGTTTGTAACTACAGATTCCTAACCGAGAGAAAGAGGAACATGGCGAGTGACTGCATATACAGGAAAACACCACTCTTTACTAAAATGGAGAGAGTAAAACAATGATGATGATGAGGTGGAGGAGAAGGAGGAGGATGATAATGAGGATGGTGATGATGGACAAATTAAGTTGGAAGAAATAGATGCACATGGGGCTGAAAAGCCTCTAGTGCAGACAGTAACCAAACCATGCCCATGCAACCAATCAGAGATGAAATAATAGTAATCTGACCCTTTATAAGGCTACATGTAAAAATATTGCTTCTTTGCTATGCAGCTCACTAGCACCAGTAATTGTAATTCAGTTCAACATGACCCTGCATTCATTTGCATATATTGAGATGGAGCTAGATATGATATAGTACACATGGGCACAGATAAAACATTAGTTCTGATTTAATATTGTCATTAGCTCATTAGTCTTTTATTTTCCAGTCCGTCTGCATGACAACCCTTTTTTCCATGCTTTTCATTGCAGTGTTATTTAACACATAAATGGTTTACATCACCTTATGTATTTTTCAAGTATCACACAGCTATCAAAATGATGTATATCTGTAGGATTAGACAAATAGACCTCTATATTTATTTTAAGTCTTTGTGTTTTTACAATCAAGCCTTTGGGGAAAATGTTATATTGGCTCACTTGCACCATTGTACAGTGGGTATAGGAAAGAATCACCCCTTCAAAAAGATTCATATTTCGTTGCATTGTAGTTTAAAATGAAGACACACAAAAACATTCAAGCTGTATTTAACAGCCAAGTAAAAAATATAATAGCAACAGTTCGGGGGATTGGAGGAATCACAGTGATGGTTAAAGCATCATTCCTGTGGCAGTACTTTGTGGAACCACATTTTGCTTTGGGGCAAAACAGGCTTTTTTTTTTTTTTTTTTTTTTTTTCCATGTTATGCTTCTAATCCAGATAATTAGTTTGCCATAAAAATATATTCTGACAATCTTGCTTCCCTGAAAATTTCAAGTTGTTAACATTAGTTGTTTTACTGATATGGTTTTATATGTTCTGCCAAAATGGCAGTTTTTCACTGTTATACTATCTCACTTGAAAAATAATCATTTTAAATGAAATTCATTCATATTTCATCAACAGTGTTGATGCTGAAACTGCTGTAATATTATAGAGACACAACCAGTAATAAATGTTGGTTGAATTGAAGAAATCCATTTAAAATTACGGATTTTATCCCAAAATTACTAATGACAGTGTTTTTATTAAAATGCTGCCGTGTCCGTAACCATGTCAAATTCATGTTGCAATATCTTTATAGTATACTTTTTCTGTAATATGTATTATTATGTTTCATGACACTTAAGATTGTTGAAAAAATTTGAAATAGCAAAGGTTACGGACACTACATTACATTAAATTGTTAAACAAATTGTGTTTCTCTTCATCTCAGTAATACAGTTGGTTGAAGCTTGGATAATGCAATGTTGCTTCATTCATTAGGCTGCAGAAACAAAGCGTTGTGAAAAACAGTATCCTTTAATCCTGTCTGAAAATTTAATTTTTCACCTAAGTGAGACACTTTTCAGCACCAATATTGTGTTTAGGCATTTTATTACAGACCTGAGTCTGAATTCTTCCAATTTGCAAGCTCACACTGGAAAGTGACTGTTGGTGAGTTGCATTCATCAAGTCCTTGGATGGTAAGCTTTATTGACATTTCATTTGGCATTGAGGCCAAATAGATTTTGGTCTTATCTGACCGTACCACCTCTTTCCATTTGGCCTCAAAATCTTTAAGGTGCAGTTTTGGCAAAGACTTGCCTTTTTTTATGCAACCCTCCCATACAAGCCTTCTTTTTTGAGGATTTGTGAAATTGTCAAATGCAAACAATGGTCTTATAATTCCTGTTACTGCTTCACTGTTGCATTAGGCCTTTCTGACCAGTTTTCTCCTCAATTTCCCATCAAGTTTGGAAGGATAGCCTGATCTGTAAGGGGCCAAGTAGTACAAAATGCTTTCGACTTCTTGATTAAAAACTTTACTGTGCTCCTAGGGATTAATAAAGCCTTTGAATTTTTTTTATTCATCTCCTGACGTTGTTCCTCTCCACAACTTTATCCCTGAGATATTTTGACCGTGCCTTGACACCCATAGTTGCTTTCAGTTACAAGAAATACCTGTTTTTATGCTAAACTAATCATAACGATTGATCACAGAGGCCAATTAGCTTAGTGTGCAATTTAGAAGGTAATAAGTTACACCTGACTGAGTTTACATGTATTTTTAGAGGGATTGATTCCTTAACCATTTCATTGATTGTTATTTATTTATTTCCCCCCATGAACTGTTGTTTTTATATTTTTTCACTGTTATAAGTTGCACAGAGTAAATACAGCTGTAAAGTTTTTTCTTTGTATCTATATTTCAGGAT
Source organism: Neosilurus mollespiculum (assembly GCA_030014195.1). Classification (NCBI taxonomy): domain Eukaryota; kingdom Metazoa; phylum Chordata; class Actinopteri; order Siluriformes; family Plotosidae; genus Neosilurus; species Neosilurus mollespiculum. The sequence continues at coordinate 17,982,279 of JAQMYF010000026.1, read as the reverse complement.
GCAAAGCAATAAAATGTGAGTATTTTGAAGGGGGTAATTCTTTTCTATACCCACTGTATAACAGATTTATTTTTGTTTCCTTTTTTTTTTTTTTTTAGAATTATTATATAACACACACTGTACAATATCATGTTACTTCATTATCCAGTGTGTAGCTATCAGGAATTGTCAACTAATTCATTCACAATTGACTGTTACTGCTATGGGATGTTAACTAGTCAGGACAGTAGATCAGATAAAGTAAGGCAGACAGTAAAGAAAGCAGGGTAAATGTACTTTCTTAGTCTGAAAATACTTCAAAATAAGACATTTTTATAGTCACCTTTCACATTATGTAAGATTATTCTGTAAAGGAATATTACTTTCATTTACAATTTTATGGTTAACAATTATCAGACTGTTGTGTTTTATTTTTATTCCACTCAATCTCTTATTTTTTTGTTCATTAATGTTGGAAAAATAGAATCCTTCGGCATAGTAAAGTCCATAATGCACAGCTCTGTATGAAATAGTGAAATTCGTGCCATGGGTTGTGCAGCTAGTTTTAGAATCAGTCAGAACATGCCAACAGATAGAGCCACACTTGTTTTTGAAATCAAGCGATGCATAAGTTGTACAAACCCTGGACATTCAGCAGATTATTATCATTTTGGAGAATCTTCCTAATGAAAGTGTAGACAGACATTCATGAAAGGCTATTCACTGAGCTACAAAGAAGGCTGTGGTAAAGAACATGAGCCCCTGTGTTACATGCTGTCAGTTTCAGAAACAATAATTTACACACAAGTGCATTTTAAGATTTTGTAAATTCTTAAATATTATGATACACAAAGCTGTTTTTTGCACATCAATTGCACTGATTTATTTAATTTTGTTATAGTTGTAACAAAAAAAATGAAGCAAAAATATAATTTGTAGCTTGTATATGGCAGTTACCAGAAGTTTGACAGTTTTTGCTGTTGTTTATCAGCATTTACACATACCGCACCAATAAAATAGCCAAATTAGAAATATCCTGAATTTCTCATTAGTTAAAAATAATGAAAATAATAATGATTATTATAATAATAATAATAACAATGAATTATTCCAATCTATAGTAGCTATAAGTAAACAATGTGAAGTTAAATTGTTACATTTTGTTAACAGTTTATTTTGTAGTCTCAACCTGTGGATTTATTGAGCCTATTTACACAATATTTTTGCCTTTTGATCTGATGGAATATTATATAATTATATGCACAGACAGATAACGGAGCTCAGACAAGGGCTAGACTATTCTTTTCCACCGACACAAAGCAGTTGGCAGAGCCATTGCTAATGTAGTTCTCCAGTTAACCGTTTTTTTTTTACTAACTTTTTTCCTTCCTTTTTCCTTCCTTACCTGTAAATTGATGCTGCAGGTATGATGGACCATTTTCTTTGTATAATTTCCAAGTTTAACTTCTGGATTTTGAGTAAAAATTTAGGAGTCGTTAGTGGTAGTTTCCTTCAGCAGTGCAATCTCTGCCAGTAACTATCCCCACTTTGAGACAAACAACTGCAACAATAGCATTTTTATGCACATTCATGTCAACTGGTGACTCTGAATAGCCCAGCCCTCAGGTGTGTATGAATGGTTGTGTGTCTCTCTGTTAGCCCTGCAATAAATTGGCAACCAGTCCAGGGTGTATGCTGGCTCAAGTTTAACAGCAGCTGGAAGTGGCTCTGGTTTTTCTGCAACTGTGACAGATATCAATACACCCTATGGTAGGTTACTAGAGTTTGTTCTTCAGACATTTGTGGTTGTGATATTGATTTCACCCCTTTAAAAACCTTCAAAATATTCAAATAGTTATCACTACCAATCTTACACCAAACATCGACATGGTGTCTGAACTCTGCCTCTTTTATTTGGCACTGTTACAATGCCAATTCTAAAAAATTTGGGGTGCTGTGTTAAAAACAACATGAATAAAAACAGAATGCAATGATGGGTAAATGTAATATTTTATGGGTGAACACAATTTGCAGAGATTCAAGCTTTTGAACTGAGCGCTGATAACAAGCCCCATGGTTCTTCTCCTCCTTAGTCTGGACGATGTGGCGTCCATGTTTTTCTAAAAAAAAAAAAAAAAAAAAAATTCTTTTTTTTTTTATTCTGAGAAAGAAAAGTTTTTCACGTTGTCTCTGTTCATTTTAAATAAGCTTTGGCTCAGTGAAAACGGCAGCGTTTCAGTATTATCTTCACGTATTGCTTCCTTTTTGCATGATAGACTTTTAACCTACATTTGTGGATGTCATGGCAAACTGGGCTCACAGACTTAATATTACTGGAAGTGTTCCTGAGCTCATGCACTGATTTCTGTGAGAGAATCATGCCTGTTTTTAATGCAGTGCTGTCTGAGGGCCCGAACATCAAATGTTGTACAGGGAATAAACTATGATTTATGAGATTTGCCACTCATTGCATTCTGTGTTTATATACATTTTGTACAGTGTCTCAACTCTTTTGGAACTGAGGTTGTACTATAAGGATATTGTCCTGCAGTGTACATGTAAAAAATACACTCATGGCAAACTTTTACAAATTCTTTCCACACACTTATTTTTGGGGACTTGTTTATGTAGTTTATGGGGTATTTTATGACATGATATTTTTGTAGCAGACATTACACCAACAGACTCGGATTGATGACGTGACATAAGATTGACCCTGGGTTCGAGCCCCGACCTTGGCTAGGACGTTTCTGTGTGGAGTTTGCATCTTCTAATGCCACGATTCTAACTATGGCAACAGAATAATGACAGATTTTTTTACATAATTGCAGATTTCAGGTAATGTAATTGGGCCAATATATTCACACATAGCCATAAAATCACCCTTTTAAAGGAAAGCATAGATGAAATATAATTGTGTATATGCACAAATGCATTGAAGAGAGCATGGTGACGGTGGCCCAGGGCACCATGGGTTTTGAAAGGGATAAAATAAGGGTATGCAGTTAAATGTATGCATGATGATAAACTGTGGTCTATAATTTTTCTTAAGTTATTACCTACAAGAATACCGTAGCACCACTAATATAATATTGTACGTTTCTTTTTTGGGTGAACTGTTCCTTGCTGACATGATGGCAATCCAGGACTGACCTTTTGAGCAACAACAGCATTGTGTCAGTGGAAAAGAACATGCATTCACAGCTATAGCAGGAACCACAAATATTATAAGAGATTATAACGATGTTAATGTTTAACCATGTAAATTCATCAGCAGAGCCTGCTAGGCCTTTATTGTCATGGGCAAAACAAACCCCTTGTGTGCCCATGGCCTTATACTGTGGTATATGTGATTTGTGAAGAGAACAGACATTGTCCTTTTTTTTTGGAGAACAAGTTTAATATTGTTAAGTTTCAGGAATTTTCTTTGACTACTCACACTGGCTTGCTTGTTTGATTTTTTTTTATACTGATGGAGAGATTGTATTACTATTATTATTATTATTATTATTATTATTATTTTAGGTGACTATATTCTGCTAAATAAAGCTTTTATTGTTATTATTATTATTATTATTATTATTATTATTATTATTATTATTATTATGTTTCTCATCCCTTTATAAAACAAAAGCTAGATTCCTGTTAAAAATTCCCAATTCTAACTTTTTTAGGAGGTTTTTATTGTTTATCTATTCATTACACAATACATTTCTCATGAGAACTGACTTACAATAATATTAGGAAGAGCTGTAAATATGAAGCAAAAATATTTATTCTGCCCAAAAACATCTTACTGTTCTGAATGGTTTCCCTGCAAACACACACACACACACACACACACACACACACACACAACAAACCTGGCTGCCACATTGGCTACAAATTAGCAGATAAACATCTATAAATAAGAGCGAACTATGAAAATAAAAAATAAAATATATTTTTAAGCGTTGGATTAATAATAAAATATTCTGAAATTGTACTTTCTGTGCTCAGCTAAGCAAATTATTTTTTTCATGTCTCCAAATTGTGTTTTGCACTTTTCATTGTAATTTGTGTTCTGTTTGTTGCTTGTGTTTCAGAGAACTGAATACTTTTTATTGTGTTAAATGTGCCAATTAAATACACAAAGGAAATACACAAATGTATGTCCTGGTGCTTAATAGTCAAACATATGACACAGAGATTTCCCTGTGATTAATTTTTTTTAAATGCTGCCTATAGTTACAGGGTTTAGAAGAAAAGTGTTATATATAATAGATTTATAACTACAAAAGTTAAAGTATTTCCATTTCCACTACTTTCGGTGTGCTAAGAATCAGGATTTGTCTTAAACAATATTTAATTATCTGTGTCGAGTGAGTAGTTTAAGAGGAAATCCAGGGTCAGAAGGTAAAATATTTGTAATATGGGTGTTGGTATAATTATATTTCATTCCCCTGTTATTAATAATGAGATGTCATTTACTTTATAAAGGAGAAGTTTCCTTTGTGCTTTTTCACATTCCAGTAATTTTTGTAGAACTGGACACCAGCTGTTTTACCACTGCCATAAAGCAGATCCAACGAAAAAATGAATCCTCTGTCCATATAAGACTTAGACATACAGTCAGGCCCATAAGTATTTGGACAGTGACGTTTTTCTTTTCTTTCTTTTTTTTTCCTGTTTGCCATCATCACCACAATAGGTTTAAAATTATGCAATCAAGATGTGACATAAATTTCAGTTTTTTAATCAACAGGCTTATCAAGGCAGTTTAATGGCCAGATATGCCCTGTTTACCCATGGAAATATTTATTTCACATTAAAGAAATGAAGCCTTGCAATGGTCTGGCGAGCTGTTCGGGGTATACCCCGCCTTCGCCCAGAGTCGGCTGAGAAAGGAGCAAGCTTCATCACGACCCTAATTAGGACACAAACTGGACTTTTAAAGTAAGTGATTACATGTTAGTCTGACTAAAATTATACCAAGTCTAACTTCTCAAAGTCGGATTGACACACCCAGGTAGTGTAGTTGGAAATTGAGCCACCCTGGCCTATTTATTCAGAGCATGTTCCTCAGTTCTCACTGCAGGGGTTTTGACACAGCAGTAACAGAAGATGCCTGTGCAAATTCAGTGAGCCTGTGAACAACCCCAAATCAGTCCAACTTCAACATCAGGAAAAACAACTTATGGCTTATTACACCTGAGCCTGGTTTCTCATCACAGCCGGAGCTTATCCCAGTTAAATTCCCAAACAGAATTTTATTTTTGTACTGCACATTTTGTTTTGTTCGTGGCGGCACGGTAGGTTATACGTCTGCCTCACAACAAGAAGGTCCAGGGTTCAAGTCCCAGTCTCAGTGAGGGTGTTTCTGTTTGGAGTTTGCATGTTCATCCCAGTGCTTGCATGGGTTTCCTCTGCTTACTCCAGTTTCCTCCCACTGTTCAAAGACATGCACCTTAGGTTAAGTGGCTATTCTCAATTGCCCCTAGGTGTGAGTGTAAATAGTTATGTGTGTTGGCCCTGACTGGCAAGCTGTTCAGAGAGTGTACCCTGACATGGCTGAGATAGGTTCCAGCCTCCCTTCGACCCTAGTAGGATTAAACAGTTTGGCAAATGAATGAATATGAATGACATTTTGTCTGTAATGTAAGTCTTATTTTAAAGTGACACTTCATTATATTAAAAGTTAAGTATCACAAGCTATTTAAAGTGACACTTTTAATTGTCTTATATTTTAAGTTAAGCAATTAAAAGATATGTAATCTTACATAAACATTTAAAATTTGTTTGTTGCAAGAAATGTGAATAAAACACTATAAAAACACTCACTCATTTGCCGAACATTAACACACATCATGTTAGGCGAACAGCCAAAGAGCCTGGCATGCATGTCTTTGGACTGTGCAAGGAAACTGAGGTATGTGGAGGAAACCCACGCATGCTTGGGGAGAACATGTAAACTCCACATTAAAATGCTTAAGCTTGGGACTTAAACCCAGGGCTTTCCTGCTTTGAGGCCGACGTGTAACCACTATGTCACCGTGCCACCTCCACCCGAGAGATATCTTGACGTTACTGCGTTTATCAATGATCATTATGTAATAAAGATGTAACAAGTGGAGACTTTAATGTTGGGATTTTAATTTACATTCTCTATGTATATGTAAAGAGATATAGGCAATACATGAGATACAGCCAGTACAAAGTAAAGACATGGCAAGAAAGCCTGCCCAGTTTTGAAACAACATTCTTTGGACTGAAGAAACCGTAATGTTGGACGGAGAAGAGAATGAAGAGGGAATAGAAGGAACGTGATCCAAATCATGCAACATCAGTCAAACATGGTGGACATGAGCGTGCATGGGATATGGCTACCAGTTGAACGAGGTCATTGGTGTTTACTGATGATGTAACTGACAGAATGAATGGGATAAATTCTGGAATCTATTGAGAGTACACTTTCTGCTCAGATTTATTACTAGTGAGCAGTGATTCATAGTCCATTCACAGTACTGATGATCTGATGACCTCAAGGGAAACATGAGTTACAGACTCCAGATGGTCTCAGACCGATTTTGATCGAAAATAATTATACTAATAATTCATTTTTATTGCGTGCACACACACACACACACACACACACACACACACACACACTCTGCTTCAAATAGATTAAATATATATGATGTTCTGTAAATAGTTTGACTTTCAACATAAAGCAATAAACAATTAAGCGCACTATTAAATCATAAATATATATATATTTTTATTGTAATCCAGTCTGATCGCACAGCCATACTCTCAGATTGTCTCAATATTTCACTGACACTCCAGTAAAGGCAGCGTGTCCAACACTTGGTAATGGCTTCGAATTTCCGTAAGTACGTCACACGCTCCTGAAACGTCATGCGTTTCCTCAATATGATTGGCTTAAAAGCCTTTCTATTCAAATAAGTAATGCATTGCGCGGCAGTAATAGTTTATTGTGCCAGCTAAAAAAAACGAAGATACCTATTGCACATGTCACATATAATTTAGTGTATGTTGTTAGTAAAGTGTATTTTATTTTCATGGCTCGAAATAAGTTACAATTTCGAGAGTAAACTAAAATAATAAAAGTTACCATCACTCAGACATTTATTCGCATAACCGCATTTATATATGATAATGCGGAGCATTTAGTAATGTGTTGTATGAAAGGAGAGAAGGTTAGCACTCCCCTTGACAAGGACGGAAGAGGCCCTAGTGGTCTTTACAACACGCATACGGTTAAGGCACTGCCGCTTACGTTGTGGCATCTCTAACCAAGTTTTTTATTTAACAGTAGATTGAATTCGTACACTGACAGTCATGAAAAACTTGGTGACCATAATTTTAGACATAATTTTTATTCTGGTACCCAAAACTGGATTTTTGTGATATGGATAATTTGTTTAGCATGTTGGCTTTAAAAAAACAAACAAAAGTGTCAAGATGTGTAACACATCAAAAACAACAAAACAAAATGGAACAAGCCAAAATTAAATTCACAACAGTCAGTGTTAGGTATGGCCTCCGTTTGCGTTGATACTGGCGATGATTTGCAGTGGTACAGGCAGCTATTTGCGGTGATACAGGCGGCGATTTGCGGTCATACAGGAGGCGATTTGCAGTGATACAGGTGGCGATTTGCGGTGATACAGGCAGCGATTTGCAGTGATACAGGCAGCTATTTGAGGTGATACAGGAGGTGATTTACAGTGATACAGGTGACGATTTGCAGTGATACAGGAGGCGATTTGCGGTGATACAGGAGGCGATTTGCGGTGATACAGGAGGCAATTTGCAGTGATACAAGCAGTGATTTGCAGTCATACAGGAAGCGATTTGCAGTGATACAGGCAGTGAATTGCGGTGATACAGGAGGCGATTTGCGGTGATACAGGCAGTGATTTGCGGTCATACAGGAAGCGATTTGCAGTGATACTGGCAGTGATTTGAGATGATACAGGAGGCGATTTGCAGTGATGCAGGCAGTGATTTGCGGTGATACAGGAGGCGATTTGCGGTGATGCAGGCAGTGATTTGCGGTGATACAGGAGGTGATTTGCGGTGATACAGGAGGTGATTTGCGGTAATACAGGCGTTGAAAAATGACAACTCATCATCTTCTCAAGTGCCCGAGTACCATCATCAATAATATCCCAACCCCCCTACAAGTACAAATGTACAGAAATTTCTCTCTCAAAGTTTTGAATGATTGTCAATATACTTTCTTTTGAAATAGGAATACAGAATGCCTTGTGGCTCAGCCAATTTCCACAGCAGCCATAAAGGTATTCCAGATGTGACCCTTCAATAGTAAACCAGTCAGTTTTTCAAAAATGAGATTTTGATATATTTGATATATTTGAGATTTGAGATATCTTTGTTTTATTGGAGAACATTTGACTATGAGTCTGAAATACAAGGGCTATGGATGGATGGATGGGTGGATGAATGGATGCATCAAAAACTGCATAATAAGTTTGCAAAATAAACTCTTTAGTAGGGAGGGTGAAACTATAACTAAATAAATAGATCAGAAATGGCTCTGGGTCAAGGGCGGCACCAAGGCCACTTGCCCCTGATGTCCCCTACCACCAAAAGATTTTGGCCAGCCATGTAAGTTTTTGGTTTGAATCAGGTTTCCTGCACATGACCATTTTCCGGTGGGCAAAAGAAAGAAAATAAAAAACTAAGAATTGCCAAGTCTCACAAAAAACTTTTGTTAAAGTTAAAGGAGCAGATCTGGGGGTTCTCAGGAATAGAGAGTTCTGTTAAACTGGTATGTTTGGATAATTTCATTCTCCACGCTTACTTAGGTTCATTGTCAGTGGAGAGGATGATTTACATCACAGGGTGCCCTTATATCTGTCTTACTTCATGCACTCAGCACTAATAAACTGTTCTCTGCAGTTAATTTAGATTGTTAGGAAAAATCAAGCAAAAGACAAAGGCATGTAACTGTAATCTCTTTATAGTTGTAATACACATATAATGACATAGGCTATAACTTTCATGCTTGTGACTTTTTTGTTTTTCTGGAGCTCAGTGGTTCTTGCACACAGGGCAAGAAGAGAGTAGTCCATTTTCTGTCCTGTTTGTGTGATAATTCCAGATTCCTCTTGTGTGCACCTTTCTGTGTTACCTGGTCCATCTTTTTTTCCAAATAGCATGAAAAATATTGCTCCTAGACATCTCTCTCTCTCTCTCTCTCTCTCTCTCTCTCTCTCTCTCTCTCTCTCTATATATATATATATATATATATATAT
>JAQMYF010000026.1:17953117-17972916 GCA_030014195.1 Neosilurus mollespiculum | reverse complement strand
ATATATATATATATATATATATATATATATTGCCCTGCAGCAGTGAGGCCTGTAGTTTCTTTGTGGATTTTGAAGAAGCCTGAATTGACTAAGAGTTACTTAAAGTTAAGCCAGAAGGAAAAATCTGGATAGGATATATGAATTTAACTGCAATGTATGGGAGAAGAAACGGGATACAGAAACGACTACTGTAGTGCAAGGGTGGAATGTTGAAAGAGTTAAAAGAACGTAAAAATTTTTGAATTTTTAATGTACAGTCAAGTTATATGCTGTTTTGCTGGCAATAAAGTAAATAAAACAAATTGATAATTGAGTTCATCCTTGGTTTTGAGTGGATGTTCAGAGTCCGAATCTGATGCGGCTCATCAGTCACCGGTCTGGCTGCATGGTTCCCTCTGAGGCATCACATAAAGCATCATATAAATAAAATATATTCATTCATTTATTTTCTGAACCGCTCAATCCTAATTAGGGTCGCGGGGAGGCAGGCGCCCATCTCAGCCGACTCTGGGCGAGAGCGGGGTACACCCTGGACAGCTCGCCAGGCCATCGCAGGGCTAAATAAAATATATGTGCAATATAAAAAATGACAGTGAAATCTCTTAACATTGGGACTTTAAATGATGTTTCTTTAATTTTGCCATTGAAATGTTGGAGGGTTGTTTTTTTTCTGTACAATATGTGATGTGAAAACTAAATTGTGCCATGTCTAAGTTTGCCCAGGAGGGGGTGTGGTCTGACCACAGAAGTTTGACACTAGAGTGAATACAGAAATTATATCTCTGTGTTTACTGTAATAAGGCCGGGCATCCTCTTCGTCTTGCTTGTGTAGCGCGAGCAGCACGAAGTCTCAGCTTTCTTGGTCTGAAAATTCAGATTCTTCATCTTATCAGAAACTAGACTGGGGCATTTCTACAAGGGTAAAAAAAAATATATATATATATATATAGCAGTGCACTATATAGGGAGTATCGGAGGCGGGTTCGATAGGTTACGAGCCGTCAGCACACCGAGTGCGTACAACTTTGAAGCCATGCGGCCGCCATATTGATGCTTCCAAATAACTGTACCTAACATACAGTATGAACCTACAGCACCATAAACAATGCAGATGAACAGGTGCATTTTGTCACATTACAACCACAAATAAAATAAATTTTATTGGGATTGTATGTGACAGACCAACACAAAGTGGTGCATAATTGTGAAGTTAAAGGAAAATGATATATGGTTTTTAAAATTTTTTATAAATAAAAATCTGAAAATTGTCGGATGCATTTGTATTGACCCCCCAGGAGACAATATTTTGTAGTACCACCTTTCGCAGTAATTACAACAATAAGTGTTTTGGGGTATGTCTCTTTCAGCTTTGTACACCCGAAGACTGAAATTTTTGCCCATTCTTTTTTTTGGCAAAATAGCTGTAGCTCAGTCAGGTTGCATCTTTAAAGAGCAATTTCAAAGTCTTGCCACAGATTATCACTTGGTTGGACTGGACTGGACTTGGTTAGAATGGCCCAGTCAATGTCCAACTGAGAACCTGTGGCAAGACTTGGAAATTGCTGTTTAAAGATGCAATCTGACTGAGCATCCCTGTCCCTATAAAAATATGAATTTATAAAGGAATAGCTTGAATGAATGAAAACATGAATTATAGAAAGTACCGACTTCATAAACTGGTTACGCTTTTCTGCTGCAAATAGGGAGTACCACTGTGGCTTCAATTCCAGTTTTATATTGAGATCAACATATGGAGCACATTGAGCAGATAGTAAGAAGGGATAAATCTGTAGAGAGCGCATAAATCCATTATTTTACCCTGATGGTGTTCTTAATGAAAGATAAAGATTTTTATTTGATGGAATTCACCCTTTGCCAGTGTTTTGAGCCAGACAATGCTAATGCCACTCGGTGGAGTAATGACTGACTGATTTTATTTAATTCTGACACATATTGCAAATGATAAATACCACAGCATATAACATATATAAATTAAGACCACAATATTGAACATGTAGTTTAACAAGTACCAGAATAAGGAGCACTAAAATCATAAAGATCAACTTATGTTTGTACATGACAGAAACCAAGACAGCAAAAATGCACATGTTAATTTAACCACTCACTCACTAATTGGTCAAACCGCTTAATCCTGTAAGGGTGGTAAGAACTTGAGCACTTACATGATTTAATTTCATTTCACAGGGTACACCCTAAACTGCTTGCCAGATTATCACAGGCAGTAGCGGACTGGGTCTTAAAACCAGCCCAGGCATCCTTCACCTACTAGGCCAGCCCATTATTCATTAATATTTTGCTTGTCTGAGAACATAGACAAAAAGCTTGGGGAAAAAAAACAATAATTAATAATATGTAAAAATTGTATTTATTACACAAGCGCAAACATTTCACTGCTTCTGTCAGCGACACCATCAATAATATCCTTATTGTCAAGTTGGGCCAGAATCCCTTTTTTCCCACAGACATGAGCACGAACGTCTCATGATGTTCTTGTGTCATTTTATTTTGTAGACAGCTTTTGATTCTCTTCAAAAAAAGACCGCTCACATGCCGCTTGTCACACAGGCTGTGTAAGCAGTATCTTGTCATCTAGCCCAGTGCTCTTGTAGGCATCAGTAAAGTTCAACTTGAGGAGCACCTTGTAGAAGCAGAAAAGGCAGGCTTCACATGAGTTACATGTACTTGACAGAGTCTTGCTTTCCTGTTCAGACTTACCGTCACTGCCCTCCTGCACTGTTTAAGCATCAGCTACTGACTGTTTCAGTGTTGACCACTGTTCTCCCACACTTTGCAGTTCTGTTTATAGTTGATCCACAGCAACACTATGATTAAATCACAGAAAATGTTTATGCAGCTCTTCCATAGCTCCCGATCACACTTGATCAAAGTTCCTTGGGTGAAAAAGTGAGAGATCTGCATACAACGTTGAGATTGCCAATCTGTCAAACTGTTGTGCAATGCTGCTCACAATAGTGTCCACTATTTGGATGGATACTTCAGTGCAATACTTCTTTACTGGTTCAGAAGCTGATGTAGCCTCATCTATGGACAGCTGTCCATCAGTCATTCATGCATCTGTGCACTCTATGCTGTTTTATAAGAACGGACTTCTCCATACCAATACCTGCATCTATTCTATCCAGCTGGTCATTAGCCCACTGAACAAACTTTGCAGCTGCATTATGTCAAGCTTGGAAGTCATCCTGGAGCATCTGCATGTTTTCTAGCAACTCCTTCACCATCCAGCGCACAGTTTGTAGATATTTGGAGGGTGTTGTAGTGTGGGACAATATTTGGAGATATACTTATGCAGTGAGAATTATTTTAAACTTCAGGAGACTGCTTGGATCTGGTCAGCAACTAGTATGGCATTAAGAGACTAGACTTCAGGCCTCAAGTACGTCGAAAATATCCTTTGTAGACAGAGACCTCAAAATAATTTTTCCAAATAATTTCTCACTCCCACTGCTGTATAGTCTTCTACTTATGAATGAAAGTGCCAACTAGTCTGGCTTCCTACTTCTACCTACATCTACTGTGTATAAAATAGCATTAAGGCTTCACTGAACACAAAATTTGGGGTGGCACTGTGGGGTAGTGGGTAGCACTTTCACCTCATATCAAGAAGGTCCTGGGTTTGAGTCCCTTGACTGGCAAGAGCATCCCGTTCTTTCGTGTACTCCAGTTTCCTCCCAGAAGCCAAAGATATTCACATTAGGTTACTTGGCTGTTCCAAATTGCCCCTAGGTGTGAGTGTGAGTGTGAGTGTGAGTGTGAATGGTTGTTTGTATGATGGTCTGGCATGCTGTTCAGGGTGTACCCCGCCTTTGCCCAGAGTTGGCTGAGATAGGCTTCAGCCTCCCTGCAATCCTAATAGGAGTAAACAGTTCGGCGAATGAATGAATGAGTGAATGAATGAAAAAGTTCATTTATTTCAGTAATTCAACTTAAAAGGTAACACTAATATATTATATACAACAAAGTGAAATATTTCAAGCATTTATTTGTTATAATGTTAATGATTATGGCTTACAGCTAATGAAAATCTCAGATAATGAGAACGTTGTGAAAAGGTTCAATATTGTAGGCTCAAAGTGTCACAAACTAATCAGCTAATTAATCCAAAACACCTGAAAAGTGTTCCTGAGCCTGTAAATGGTCTCTCGGTCTGGTTCAATAGATTCACTATCATGGGGAAGAGACTGCTGACCTGACAGTTGTGCAGAAAACCATCATTGACTCCCTCCACAAGAAGGGAAAGCCTTAAATGGTAATTGCAAAAGAAGCTGGATGTTCTAAAAGTGCTGTATCAAAGCATATTAATAGAAAGTTAAGTGGAATGCAAAATTTTGTGGAAGAAAAAGGTGTTCAAGCAGCAGGGATGACCACAGCCTGGAGAGTATTGTCAGGAAAATGCCATTCAAAAGTGTGGGGAAGCTTCACAAGGAGTGGGCTGAGGCTGGAGTTAGTGCATCAAGAGCCGCCACACACAGACGGATACTGGACATGGGCTTCAAATGTCGTATTCCTCTTGTCAAGCCGTTCCTGAACATCAAACACCGTCAGAAGCGTCTTCCCTGGGCTAACGAAAAAAGAACTGGTCTGTTGCTCAGTGGTACAAAGTACTAAGCTTTATGGAGATGCTGACTTCATTTCCCAGCAGGACTTGGCACCTGCCCACACTGCCAAAAGTACCAAAACCTGGTTCATTGATCGCGGGATTACTGTGCTGGATTGGCCAGCAAACTCGCCTGACCTGAACCCCATAGAGAATCTGTGGGGCATTGCCAAGAGAAAGATGACACATGAGACCGAACAATGCAGAATAGGCAACATAATGTCAGAGGAGCAGGTGTATAGTTCACCATGTCACACTTCTCTTACGTCAAGTCCTGACACATGCTAAAATACTTGTATGCCTTGCAGTATATACCTCCTTATCACAGAAAGACAAATTAAATTAACACGTTATCTTGGGAAAACATGATTTTTTTTTGTTATAACGAGAAACTGTCACAAAATTCTCAAGATCATGTGAGAACACATAAATGAACTTGTTCGGCTGGATAAAAAATTCCCTGTTTCTCATCAGCGCCTGCACCCAAAAATTGGCGCCACATCTTTTTTTTTTTTTTTTCCTTTTTTCTTTCCTCTTGAAAACCCATACTCAAAACCTCAGAAAATGCCTCAGACAACATAAAAACAACACAGAAGGTGATTCCGTGTTAGATGCTGAGATTGTGACTCTGAGATTGGTTTGGTTCTGTTTGAAAAGGTTATATTTTCTAACGATTTTTGGAACTGCAAGGCTGCTGTTCAAAAGACATCAGAGTTTCAAATGTTAAATGTACATGTAAAAGACTGGTCATCTAGAGTGTATTGTGAAGCAGAAAATGTAAATAAAGTACTTCTAAAAGGTTCTTGTTATTTATTATTGTTTATTTATTCAAAAATCTTCTCAAATTCCTGGAGGTCATCTCAAGTTCCTCGCTTCAGCCACTTTAAAAGCTTTTGAGCTTCACCACTCACCTCTATTTAAAAAGATAATAAATTATCTGGCCTTATCATGAGAAAACAACCTTTGTTATCCAGAGAAATTGACATATTTAACCTGCTATCTTGAGAAAATGAAGAGGGAAAATGTATGAATGCACATCCGCTTAGGGCTTCTGTACATACCAGCATCAACTGTGCAACTTATTAATGAATTTGCCAATAATCCTATAAGGTAGTACACTTTCATGCATAGTCTTCTCCTTTAAGGCGGTGAATTGTGGGAAATTACTCTCTGTCTCTCTATCTCTCTCCTGTGTGTGTGTGTGTGTGTGGGTGTGTGAGAAGCGGAAGCCCGACGTGTTCATGCCCACAGCCACTAGTGCAGATTTCTTTAGTCTGAGTGCAGGTTTTATAGTGGAGAAGGAAATAAACAAATTCTTTTCCTTCTTTCAGCCATTCGGGGTCGCCACATCTTATCATTGTCGATCTGTCCTCTGCTTTCCTTTCTATCACACCAATCACCTGCATATTCTCCCTCACAACATCCATAAATCTCTTAGGCCTTCGTCTTCTCCTTCTAACAGGCAATTTCATCCTTATTCTGCTACCAGTATACCATTTATCCCTCCATCCGAACCATCACAATCTGGCTTCTCTCACTTTATCCCCAAACACTGTTTTGAATCTGCATGCTTGATTTGGCAAAGGTTTTACACCCTTCCTGACCTAGGACAGACACTAAGAGCAAACTGGCTCTTTGTGTGACCCCACATTGGCTGAGTTGGTGGAAGAAATAACAGCAGGTGGGTAAAATGTCGGTGGAGGTTCTGCTGGGTGCCAGATCTTAACAAAACCTTTTTTGTTATTGTAATTATTATTCAAATAATTGCCAGTTGCAGCCATCAAATTGCATGTTAAAATAAATAAGAGAGAGCACGCTGAAATCTGACAGTGCTGGGAATCCGAAATGTGGTGCGTACAAAAGGCATGCAGTTTTTTTAACAGGGCAGTGTGAAATGGGTGTACTTAATGATATGTAGGGGTCTGACTCCGAGAGTCAGCCTGCAACCCCGGTTGTTTATACTCAATTTAGTATCATCATCATTATTATTAGTAGCAATAGTATTCCTCCACTATATATATATATATTGCCCATAAGATCAAAACCTTGTAGCAAAAAGTCAGCAAATCTGCAGCATGGTAGAGGGGCACGTTCAATACTGTGCAGTTTTTCATTTATAGGTCACATTTCCTGGCAGCCATCAGTGATTAAAGTGGCTGGGTTGTTCTGTATGAAGTTTAAATCGTCATATTGAACATATTATAAAAAAGGGGAAGCTGTTGGGTCCAAAAAAAAAAAAAAAAAAAAAAAAAAGGCTGTCAAGACAGTGAAGTTGCATTGAAATTTCTTGTGCCCAATGAAAAGGCCTATAAATCCCACCACTATCATGTGTTTAACTCAGAAAGGGGAAGCATCACATGGTGCAAGTTCTACTTTCCAGCTGTGAGATTGCTCTCATCATCATCCACATCTGATAGTGAGGAAATCCACAAATGAGAAAAACTAATCAAGTCCATGCGGATTAGAGCACTACCTACATTTCTGTACTGTATGGGGATCTTAAAACATTTTAAAGTAACTCTCCCAGCCCAGGGAATTACTGACACTGTTTACAGAAGAGTTCTCAAATGAAACTGACTCAAGAGCGCCCCCAACCCACTGCATTACACATGACATGTCATTTCCCGGAAAGACTCTGGTTTACTCCTATCCAGCTCTCTGGGATTCTTGTGACGCCGTCATGGAGTCATTTAGGGTCACTGATTGCTGTTACATGCAGATTCCCACCTTTATATCAAACTGTTGAAAGATTGTAGGTAAATATTAAGGAGCGGAGCATTTTTAAAAAATCAAAATGTTCAAGATTAGAGCGAGTTGTATCGTTTTTATTCTGCGATCTGTCGCTGTTTAGGTTGTTTATTCGTGATTGTAGGGAATACTTTAGTTTTGGATCAGAAATAAAAGTGGGTGATAAATGTATTTGTATTTGAACAGATACACACACACACACACACAAACAACAAATATTGTTGCTGGAATGCAGTATGCATCCGCCGAAACCACATCGCTGTCCTTCCACCCTCACGTAGCCTGCGCACGGCTCACAACGGTGTGATTTCCGAGAAATCACCCCAGTTAAGTTTGAGCGCGCCTGTGTGCGCATGCGCCAAAGCCTGCCAAAGTCTCGAGATGGGAAAACCCCCGTCGCTTATAAATATAAAGACGCACAGGACAAGAACACAGTCAGTTTCAAACCGTTACAGAGCGCCGCTCACACTGTGTCCGCTGGAATAACTTTATCACCTTTCTGACAATTATTCCGAATAGCTGGTGAGTAGTTAGCTACTTTCATATTCCTGATGTGTGTGTGTGTGTGTGTGTGTGTGTGTGTGTTGGGCGTAGTTTTTTTTCCATTTAACATGTGCATTAACATTGTTACATTCTGACACATAGCCTACTTCCCTGACATTTATATTATTTTATTATTGTTGCATTTATATGACTTTCTTTCCCTGTTTATGTGTGTTATGATAGACAGATACATGAATAGATAGACAGACAGGCAGACAGACAGACACTTGATTGGTTCTGATAAAATTTGTAGAGGTAATAATAAAAAAAGGAGAAAAGAAAAGAATCCACAAATGCAACAATTAGAAAGGCTGTAAATTACTGCGACGCCCAAAGGATTTAGTGCTGCTGCTGCTGCTGCTGTTGTTGTTGTTGTTGCTGCTGTTGTTGTTGTTGTTGCTGCTGTTGTTGTTTTTGGTGGTGGTGGTGGTGGTGGTGGTGTTTTAATCCTATTATGGTGCCTATTTTTATACCAGATAGATCATTTGTTGAACTTGTGTTGATGAGCCTGTGATGAACTTGAACTTGACTTTTTTTTTTTAATTAAACCTATTTTCTACATCATGAACTTG
Source organism: Neosilurus mollespiculum (assembly GCA_030014195.1). Lineage (NCBI taxonomy): Eukaryota > Metazoa > Chordata > Actinopteri > Siluriformes > Plotosidae > Neosilurus > Neosilurus mollespiculum. Next base: position 17,964,414 of record JAQMYF010000026.1, on the reverse strand, counting down.
AATTTTCAGCCAGAAAACGAAGGATTTTATAGGATCCTAAACTACCATAATGTCACTAATTAAATGCGCAATTTACATAACCATGTATATTGTAAACATGTCCTATCTTGTTGTAAAATGTGTAATAAGAATTGAAAACTGAACCCCAGGCGCTCAAGCTTCTCACTGTACTTGTACAGGAACCATGCCTGTGTCAAGAATGCGCATGCGTCCCTGGTTGGAGGATATGATTGATTCAAACTTAATCGCTGGACTTGTCTGGGTAGATAAGGTAAGGTGGAGATAGTTCCATAAAAGCGTTTAACCACTTGTGAAGCATTTTATAAATCCACCCAATGGCAACCAGAGTATCTTGTGATGTTTTGCTTAGGAGAAAAAGATGTTCTCAATTCCTTGGAAGCATGCTGCACGCCACGGATGGGAGATGGACAAAGATGCTTGTCTGTTCAAACAGTGGGCAATCCATACAGGTGAGGAACCATTCCGAACGTCAAACAAATCCTTTTTTTAAGGGAAAAAATAAATTGCCTTTTACAAGGCACTAATAAGTTTGACTGTGCTTGCAGGAAAATTCAAGCCAGGAGTCACCGATCCCGACCCCAAAACATGGAAAGCCAACTTCCGTTGTGCAATGAACTCATTGCCAGATATTGAGGAAGTGAAGGACAAAAGCATCAACAAAGGCTGTGAAGCTGTTCGTGTCTACCGCATGCTTCAGGTTGTCAAGAACAAGAACAAAAGGTCATCTAAAAGCTCGGAAAGCAGAAGGAGGAAAAGGGTAAGGAGTCAGGATCATGTTGTCATTGCATGAAGAACATGGCATAGAATAGTACATATATACATGTTAAAGCAATGAAATCAAATTACATACTCTGTTTTCATTACGTGTGAAAGGTGAGGAAGGTGGATGCAGACATGGCGTCAACTGAAGAGCTGATTAACACCCCCAAGCAGGAAGACATGATCACTCAGGAGCACACCATAGACAGCACTGATAGCATAAGTAAGTGACCTCAGCAGAAAAAAGCTCCCAAAATTATTTTGTGAAAGAAAGAAAGTTTTTTTTTTTTTTTTGCAAAGTTGTAATCTTGGTACTTGTTTTTTTCGTTGCCTTTTTTTCTGAAGACACAGCAAGCCCCACATTTGAAGTGCCTGACTGCTCAGGTTATGAAGTGGAAATCGGCCCTGACAGCACAAATGATATCTATACTGGCAGATTCCAGGTTTCACCAATTCACGAGACAGGTAATACAAGTAAAATATTTTTCTACTTTATTTTATTCTGAAATGTCATAGTGTGCATTGTGTTTATTTTTTTCTTTTTTATTCGCAGACTATGAAGAAAAAGCTATTGTTGAGGTGAGTCTGGCTTTAGTCACGTATCAAAATTTTTCTCTCTCTGTTGTGCTTTTTCATTCTCAGGAATACCCTGTTATGCAAATTATACATTATTGGCATTTCTATAATCGTTAAAACCAAACAAAAAATACCCACTGAACAAAAGGCAAGCAGCCAGTTAGAAATTCTGTTTTGCTCCTGCAGATCACACGGCAATTGGAGCTTGATAGTTCACAGTGGCTGCAAAGCAATAGCAGCGGAAAGGGATTCCTGTGCAATGAAGTAGCCATGACAGAATCTTACCACTGTCCAGAGAGCCAATGGAGTGATACCTCAGGTAAAAAAATTTTGTATTTAGCTAATGATTACAGGATGTACAGCCACGATTTCTACAAGCAGGATTACTCATTTGCTAGTCAAGTATCTCTATCTAATGTTATAAAACTACTTTATGTAACATTACCGCAACCGCATCTGTTTTTTTCAGGAGAGGAGCTTGAGCTGCGTTTTTACACTGAACTGATCCCAGGTCTGCCCAGTGAAGAAGTCTTAAACTACACAGATCTGTGGAACAGCAGCCCTCACATGACCAGCCTTCCACAAATCAGCTGTTTACTCTGAGAGACTTCTGATAATTAGTCTATACATTTATCACTTTACCTCATATTCTAAGTCTTCCCTCTGTGACCATGAAATCCGATCACCTAAAGCCAGTTTTGTGAGAGCTGCCGTAGCTTTGTTTGGTATGAAGTGTGAAGTTTTATGTTGGAAGATGTGTAGAGATTTTATGGCCATTAACAAGGAACACTGTAAATAGATTGTTTCAGCAGTTTTCTGATGCGTTGTTCTCAACTGTAAAGAATATGTGCTCATATGTAAATATGTTCATGTAATTTATGTTCATGTGACATTTGGCAAGTTCCGTTATCTATACATCAGGGTTGTAATGTATTTTCCTCTTTAAACTGTATAGGATATCTCTAATGAATTTTTAAGCTTTTGTGCTCCTTGAGTGAAAACTGATCATGCCATGCTATATGTATATATTGTACAAATTAGTTTATAATAATAAAAAGAAGAAATTGTAAAATTAAAGACTTTTCTATGATTTTACACTATCGTTGAAATATTAAAAGAAAAAAAAACTCTGCCTGTGGGTTTATAGGTTCTTTGATTTCCTGGTTTCCTGCTAAATTGCTCATCAGTGTGAATGAATACAGTTAGGTCCATAATTATTGGGACACTGTCAGTTTTTGTGATGTTGCCTCTATACACCACTACAAATGATTTGAAACGAAGCGGTCAAGATGTAAGTGTTGACTTACAGCTATAATTTAAAGTTTTAACAAAAGTATTGCACTAACCTTCTAAGAATTACAGCCACTTTCCCATATGTTTCCACTGAAAAGTTCCACTTTAAAGGTAATTTTACAATCAAATGATAAGCAGTTTCATGGCCTTTTTTATGGCCTATTTAAATTATTTCTTGACAGATTCATTCATTCATTTGTTGGGCCACTTAATTCTACTAGGGCCGCAGGGAAGCTAAAGCTTTTCTTAGCCGACTCTGGACAAAGGCAGGGTACACCCTAAACTTCATGCCAGAACTTCACAGGGCCAACACACACACAACCATTCACACTCACACCTAAGGGCAATTTGGAGCAGCCAAATAGCCTAACGTGCACATGTTTGGACTGTGGGACCGAAGTACCCGAAGGATACCGTTACAAGCACAGGACAAACATGCAAACTCCACTCAGAAACATTCTCGCCAGGACCTTCTTGCTGTGAGGCAGACATGCTAACCACTATGCCACCGTGCTGCCCCTCACAACAAACTAGAAGGGGAATTATAGGAGAATCACAACATCCTTTACCTATACTTTATAATCAATTGGCGGCCATTTTGCTGACCCACAGTGACCTACTTTCAGGGTTTGGTTCCAAGTTGCTACCCTAAAAATTTGATGGTGATATGTCAAGCAGTTCTTGAGATACAGTTGTACGTAGCCACAAAAAAACACCACATAAACTGACATAAGTGAGAACAATACCAGCCACACAATTTAACAAATTTGCACATGGCTGCTGTTTAAAAGAAATCTCAGTATGTGTTTCAAAGATGGGTCAATGCTAGTAAAGGAGGCCATCATTTGGTGGAGAAAATAAACACATCTACGAGGGCTGTTCATTAAATAGTTCCTCTGACCCACTTCTGATATTTGTAGGAGGGTGAAATTGCACATGTATAATAATATATATCATTATAGGTCACATTGTGATTTGCATCTCTGAACTCGTAACAGTTTCTCTTTTACAGGTGTTAAGGTGGAGTAAGATGAGATAAAGAAACCAGTTGAATTCAGTGCGGGCAACAGGTTCCTGTCCTTGGGAGGCCGCACACTACAGTAGACATTTGACAAGATGAAAGAAACTTATTTGCTGACCAAAGGTGTCCGCCTCTTGCAAGACAACACCCTGACTCACAACTCGCATAGTGGATAGTCGAAAGCAAGGTCCTGAGGTTATGAAATCTTTCCTCACCCCCTTGCTCTCCCAACTTTGCAACATTCAACTTCCACCTCTTTCCTAACATAAAGTAATTTTTGAAGAATTGCAGAAATGAATGGACAAATTATTAATTTGGTACATTCTTGTAAAACAGAAATTCACTGACGAGCTCAGCAACAGCAAAAGACCAGGAAAAACACAAAGGACAACTAAACTGGATGATCATAGTTCTTTAAGTCAAGAACACTCTTAAGGAGGTAAGCGTTTGATTGTCAAAGTATATAATCAAGAGGCACCTTTATAAATGCATGAATACAGAGGATTTACCTCAATATGCACATCAAGAACAAGTCATTTAACAGGAGTCTTGGGACATATGAAACCAACATGAACTTGTAACAGAATAATGGAAAGAGAAGAGTATGAAGAAGGAAAGGAAGGGCTCATGATTCAAAGCATAACTCATCTATTGAATTCACTTCAGTTTTATTTGTATCGTGCTTTTTACAATTGACATTGTCACAAAGCAGCTTTACATAGTAAAATTAATGTAAAAAGCAATTTAAACATTTTTCTACAACCCCCTACACAATCATCTGTCACACATGGAGGACATGGGCATGAATGGCTGCCAGTGGAACTGGATAACTGGTGTCTATTGATGATGTGACTGCTGATAGAATAAGTATTGTGTAGAGGGCTATACTTTCTGCTCAGATTCATTCAGCAGAAATAAACTAGAGGATATAGCTACTAAATACTACAAAACTGATAAGAAAGCTCTTCACAGTACAGATAGATAATTACTGAAACGTACAGTAAAACCAACCCAGGAACTTCTGGAATAATTTTAAATGAAATGTTTTTGAATGGCAAGTCAGTCAACTCAACGGGCCAAGCTTTTATTGAAGACAAAAGCAAAGGCAGAAAACCCCATAAACAATCAGTAATTGAGGGAAGCTACTGTAAAGGCCTGGCAAAACATCTCAAGGAAGGAAACTCAGCGTTTGGAGATGTCCATGGGCTTCAAACTTCATCCAGTGACCGCAAAAAAATGGCATTCAAGTATTAAAAAGGATGCTTATTTATAAAATTATGTTGTATTGTCCAATTACTTTTGAGCCTAAATGGTGCATTTTTGTTGTTGAACTCCATAAATTAAATATTAAATTCTACACGTTAACCTCTTCTTGCCTGCTTCATTTCAAATTGAATGTGTTGGTGTAGACAAATGTACAAATGTTATGACATTGTCCAAATACTTATGGACCTAACTGTATGTGAATGCATGTTTGGTTGATGCCCTGCCACAGACTGATCCAGGGTGCATCTCTACTTTCAGATAGGCTCCAAAAGCACAGGAACAACAGTTGTTTAAGATCATTTATTCATTAAAATTATTCATTTATTAGTTTATTAATTCATGCTTTCATTCATTTGTGGAACTGCTTAATCCTATTAGGGCCGTGGGGATTCTGGTGCCTATCTTTGAAAATTGTTTATAAGCAGTTTCACAAATGAATGAAAGCATGATCGGTTTATTGTGACCATAGAGGCTAAGCAGAACCAGGACCTACTTGCTGTGAGGCGGAAGTTTTAACCACTACATCACTGTGCCACCGGCGTGACTATTTTCTATAATTGTGAAATGTTTTCCATATGTTGCGAACATTATTCACCCTTCAAGTGGCAAAGAGTGTAGAAGCAGTAGGTACAGATCTTGAGCTTCTGCAGCCCAAAGCTAATATTATAGAAGCAGCAATAAACTAGAGGATATAGCTATGCTTCTTTATTCTCTTGACTCAGAGGTGTCTCTTGAGGGTGAAGTACACTTCCATGCTAACTAATTATACGTCAAATGATTGGGACTACATTCGGGTGCATGACAAATATTTTGTCATATTTACAGTCCACACAGGCTGTTGATGCGCCACCCAAAGTTTGTGACTGTGTGGACTTGTTCATGTGTGTGAAAATGAACATACAACAATACACTCCATTAGTGGTAGTGGTAGTGCGCATGCATTCAGCTTGTGTCCTGGTGCACCTGTAAAGTAAAATATAATTTGGAGACACCCATGAGCATAGCCCCATCCAGATATGCATATTTCCCTATTATCAGAAAGCTAAAAGCAGAACAATGGATGCCCACATTCTCAATATGTAGAATGTATTAGTATCTCATTTATTAGTAGTCAAGAACCTGGATGATCTAGACTGTTAGCTAGTTTGGTTAATTATATAAACATGTGGGTTAAAGAGCATATAACATGGCAGTTGAGTGCTTACTACTCGCTCGCATACTACACATACTACTTATAAGGTAGGGGTCTCCAACCCTGTTCCTGGAGAGCTATGTTCCTGAAGACCTCGGTTTTTACCCTAATCATGCACACCTGACCATCTGATCATTGTCTTAAGATGTTTTTGATCAGCTAAAAGAGGTGTGTCAGATTTCGGTTGGAGATAAAACCTACAGAAAGGATACTCTCCAGGCACAGGTAGGAGACCCCTGTTATAGAATATACTACAGGGATAGATAGTAGGTACTTAACCAACATCAGAATGTAATGTCAAATGACAGGTAGCCCTTGTGTGTGCTTCCACAGTTGGACTGAGTAAAAATCCTTTAAGGATGGGAGAAGAAACAAACATAAACAAATTGCAAAATCCACATATGCTCAAAATTCCCAAGGGTTGGACAGAACAAACTTGACAAACGAATGAAATTAAATGAAATCCAAATGAGTTCAAAATGAGATCAACGCAATTTTATAACGTCTCAGTAACAAACCAGTATAAAACATTTGCGGCAAGGAGACTCTAAATTAACTACTTTAAGACTTTAAATTATCCGTCTGTGGGCTGATGACACCTATGAGACATTTGTGTTCAATATGATGTCAGTGATCCCTTTAAGTCCATCTCCTATTCCAGCACCTGTGTTTTCTGTGTGTTGAAGTCCAGGTTGTTTTGCTGGACCAAATATGCTTTTCAATAAGTAGATTCATCATTCTGGAAATAATGCTGATCAGTGATGTTCTCAGTGATGTTGATGAGTTTAATAGATGGGCATCAAAATACTTCAATAAGTTTAAAATAGTCATGCAACTACAAATAAAAAGCTACCCAGCTACAAATAGTGGGAAGTGTTGCAATGTTATAACACTATGATGTCACAGTGGTCAGTACTCTATGATCAGTGTTATAGATTAAAACCTAGTACTGGGTATGTATATTATTAATTCTACATCCATACTGCTGGAAAACTATAAAAAATAAAAAGTACTTTACACTGTTCACGGTGTGTGCAGTCATGTACATCTGCCATCACTCCATAAACAGGGAAGTACCTGGCAGTTGAGAAGTCTACTTGAAGTTGACAAGTTAAAATTTTCAAGGGGGGGGGGTTTGTTTTGACCAAAGAGGGGTGTGAAAGGATGTGGGATGTAATGCCACCATAATCATTGAGGAACCCTTGTTTTTTAAAATCAGCTTTACAGATGGGTGGCTTTTTAATTTTATTGATTTTCCCCATTGATGAGCAGTCCTGAGGAGAAGTGATCCTTCACACTGTATGAAAAAGTTTGCTTTGCATCAATAGGCCATGCTTTGCTTCCCTCGTAGTTGCCAGACCGGTAAGTTTGCTTCTTGTCAGAGCATGGCTATCTCAGTTCTGATATGAATCAGGGCCTGTTGCTTTTATACCTCAGAAATTAATGTATGGGGTAATGGTGTTTGTGTAGCCTTGTATATTGTTTATAATTGAAACAGATGTCTCTGATCACCATTTTACTGTAGTTTTCATTGGTTTCTGAAGATTCAGTCTTTGTCTATAAACTGACATAAAGCAATTCATTATATTTTTAGCTGCATATTGGGTGCTGCTGAGTCTTTGATGTTTGAAAGAATTTCTCAGTGAATGTACACACTAAAGACACTTTTTACAAAACACAGAGAAGATGAACCAAAATACTACAGCAGCCATCTTACCTGGCACTGGAAATATAGTTAAACTTTAGCTGGTACACCTGTGTTCATTTTACATTTAACTGTATTATGAATAAATATAGGGAATCATTAAAACACTGGAAAGTTAAGCCAAAGTTTTGTTTGTTTGTTTGTTTAAATATAATTACTGTACAATCTTGTTAATATGTGCTTCTTTTCATGCGTTTCCACTTAATATGCACTCACCCCTGGGACCCCAAATTTGTAACATGTCGATGACCAAAAAGTGCACCTTTTGTAAATTTTCACTGAAACTGACCAATATTTTGACTAAAATTGACAATATTAGAGCAATATGACGACAATCTTCTTTGATCCATGGCAGCATTCAGCTAAATCTGGTCAAATTCACTAAAATTCAGTCTCACTTAATATGCGTTGAGGTGCATTGGACCCCAACATGCGCATATTAAAGAGACTGTACTGTATGTGGACCTCTGAACAATCTTATTACTGTTGAGAGCCATTTTAAAAGGACTGAAGGGAAAATATGCTTACATTTTACTGCAGTACAGCAAAAATAATCATGCGTGTGAACACTCTCTGGAGGCACCGTAAGTGAACTTTGACCTGAGAATTTATTAACCTACTTGTTAATAATTTTGATTGATTTCAGCTGCAAAACAAGGAAACAGTTTTGTAAAAACCCATTGTGACAGAGGCCCAACATAGTCTGATACATGCAACACATACAAGATTACTGGCACATCTTGTTAATATAAGTAATTATATTATTTCAACTCCCACTGAAAAAAAAAACATCCTTTAATTGAAATTAATTTATTCTAAGAAAACAAATGCCTCATCAAGAAGTAATTATTGTCACCAAAAACACATGTGCCACAGTTATTGCCAGTGTAACTGAAGTATGTTTTATATTTTAGGAAAACACACAAACAAAATGAGGGAGAAGTGTGTAGTCCTTCATAAACCATGATAAGGAGTGATTATAAAACAATACCTGCATACCTGAAAATTTCTACTGTTTACTATTTTTACAAATGAAAATATTATCATCAACTGGGATTCTCCAATCTTACCTGGAAGAGGATGCAAGATTATTTTGCCCCCACACACAGTGGGGAGGGTGGTAAGAGAAGGAAAAAGAAATAATTCCCAAGGATCACTTGCCAAGTCTAACCAAGTCTTCAAAAATAACCATCTGATGGCACCTCCATCCAAATAGATTATTTGGAAGATATACCAGAAAAAATCTTGACATTTTCTGTCAATTAATCACAAAAGTAAGCAAAAATAAGTAAGTTTGTGAAACACTACTACAACTTAGACTGGAACTGTATTCTATGACCTGATATAATTAAAATGGAGCTTTTTAACAATAAACATTCAAGCAGGGTTTAGCATAAAAGAAGGATGACTATTGAAAGAAAATTACCCCATTTGTAACTTATGATACTTATGTGATTTTGTGGGGCTGTTTTTCCTTCAAAAGCCCTGGAAATTTTGTTCGAGTACATACTCGATGTATCATGGACTCTCAATAGGGATTAAACCCTTTTCATTAATAATGCTCCCCTCAAAATGTTTTCTGGGCCTGAGTAGGAGAGAACTAAATTCATTTGAAGCCTCCTTAGACTGCTAGATAGATTCACCTCCATAAACCGCTCATCACTTCCTGTGTGAATGCAGTTATAGGAGTTAAAAGTCTTTGTGTCAGATGGCATAGTACACCTTCAGACCTTAAGCAGCCCCTACACAATCTTAAGCAGGCAGTTTTAACTGCAGTGCAACAATAATATACAAAATGTCTAAGTCTTATGGTAATTATTCATTCATTCATTCATTCATTTTCTGAACCGCTTAATCCTAATTAAGGTCGCAGAGAGGCTGGCGCCAGTCTTAGCTGACTATGGGCGAGGGCAGAGTACACCCTGGACAGCTCGCCAGGCCATTGCAGGGCAGAAACACGCTGATGGCAATGCAGCCTACTCTTGACGAAAGTCAGCAATGGTTCTTTTACACGCCTCTCATCATAGACAGTGAGAGACATGGCTGGCATGTGATAACCCGGTTAGCTGCACTGGGGCACAGCAGTGACAACCCGTTGACAGTGGGGCTTCTTATGATGATAACTTGATTGGAAATTCACAAAAATTTATGAAGTAAGCGTTAAGTCAGATGTTTAGCAAAACTAGAACTACCTGTAGGTTACATGCTTCAGTGTGGTGTACAAAACAGACAGTAGTGAAGAAGCAGTGCTGGGATGGTGTCAAGTTTAGTATGATTGGAAGATGTCTAAGGTCTTTGAGAGTTTAGGAACATGTTTCATATTGAACCTTGAATTACAGAGCTAGTCAAGTGTACAGAGCAAAATCTAACCAATTCATCATTGAGTCAGAGTAGACGTTTATGCAAAGTTAGTAGAAAATCCCTCAAAGTGTCCTTTCAAAAGGGATCAAAAGACATCGTGATCACAAAAATAGCACACATGAGGCTGCAGTTACCTTGGCCATTGACCTATGATCTCTATATCCTAATCAGGTTAGTTAAGGCTAATTAGGCTCCAGTAATAGTGAGTATTTGTGTAAAATTTGAAGAAAATTCCTTAAAGTGTTTTTGAGAATAGCCCAATGAACAGTTATATGGACCACTCTAAAAACATCAAAAAGAAAGCAGCAATGCACTGTAATATCCTATTAATATATTATATTTTTATAATAGCTATGTGGCAACAATCAGAAACAAATAAATAGTAATTTTTAGATTATTAACTGAATAAAGCATTCATAAGACAATTTATCCAGATCTCTGATCTTGTTTTAAACCACTATCCTAAGTCAGCACCTGCAGCTGTAAAGCTGTTTCTTCCCAGCTAGCAGAGATTACATGCTCCTGGTCTAGTGGCTCCTCTGAACACTGCCTAGATTTCTTGTAAATCACGTGACTTTTTTGTAAGCAGCAATGCTGCCACATGATCAAGAGGCGTCGCCACTGAGGAGAAATGAGTGTATTTACAAGAAATTCCCTTTACTGACCTGGAAAGCACCCAGGTTCCCTGGATATTCTCCCGTGACCAGCAATAAAATATTGTATTTGATCAGAATGGATTAATTGGGTTTTTAAGACTTTAAAAATAAATCTGACAATAAAGGTCTTCAGCTCCAGGTATCCAACTACTCATCCAGAAATCAAACATGAATCTTTCACACTTTAACCACCTAAATCTATGTGGTGTATTTAGGTTTTTTAAGCTATCGGTTATTCCATGTTTGTCTATTTCTTGGACAGTCTGGCAGCCCTTGTTGTACTGAATTACATTATTTAATTGAATAACTATTACTTTTTAAACACACACACTCACACACACACACACACACACACACTCACGCGCGCGCGCACACGCACACACACACACACACACACACACACACACATATATATATATATATATATATATATATATATATATATAT
>JAQMYF010000026.1:17936781-17953017 GCA_030014195.1 Neosilurus mollespiculum | reverse complement strand
TGTGTGTGTGTGTGTGTGTGTGTGTGTGTGTGTGTGTGTGAAAGTTGAAGCCAATTTAACCCGAAAACGGGGGCGGTGCCCAGTCTAGATAATATCAATCAATCTACCCAGGCCCTGTGTGAAACCGTACACACCAACATTTCAATCACGGGACTCGCGCGTAATTTTAAAAAGGCTTCTTGGGAAATGAAGTTCTTTAGCTGTGCGGTTCATCCTTCAGCCGTCCTCGCGCGGCTCTTTATAAAACTACACTTCCCAGACATTTGACGTACTCGCTCGTCGTTGTCACGTGGGGGAGGTTCGACGGGGCCCTGTCAAATGGATATTGTTCCTTCAGCAAGTTGGAGCTGCACTACTGTACTGAGATAGAAGAAAGACATGAGGATGGGCTCTCGGATCAAGTAAGAGCTTTTCCGTCTTACGGAATCTGTCTCAGAGTGTGGACGGTTTCCGTTGCTTAGCTACACACATGTAGGCCCAATTCTACTTGTTCTGGCAGGGTACATTTATTTTCACGTTATTTTGTGGCTGTTCGAGTGTAACATGAGGTCGTTATGACCGTTATCCAGAACATATTACAGTGTGTGTGTGTGTCACTGGACACACACTGGTCTTACTTACATTGATCAAACTGGTTTTAAATCTCACAATTGCTTTATAGTCTATAATAACTTGTATAGCGCCTTATCTTGGTCCGGTGTGTCTCTGATACCGGTACAGTATCAACATCCGGTTTGGATCTGTACTGGATTCGTGTATTTGGGAGTCAGAGGTTAAACTGGTGCCCTCCTGTCAACCCATGGATGTAAACACACTTAGAAGAGGGTTATCTCAAATATAAGCTCTGTAGAAGTACTGAATATCCATCCCCAACCTGTCATCAATCTGTTTCTTATTAGACTTAGAATTAGACTTAACTTGATTGATCCCTTTGGGATGACTCCCTCAGGGAAATTAAAAAATGTGTGTGATCATATATTATGATCTATATACTAATATGGGGTGTGATTAAAACGTTTACCCCTTCAGTGACCGCGAATCCGGGTCATACCTGGCCATAACCTTGCACGGTACATGTAGTTTATCACTTCTTTGTTTTGTGATTTTGCTGAATTAGTTTTTATATTGAAATTTTTTAATAGGCAGCTCTGACAATGGCATTTTATTTATTTATTTATTTTACACTGCCTGGTTTTTGCCTAGTGCCCCCAGTGAGCTGTATCACGCCTGTAAACTTTACTTTGTGTGCGCTGGCTTTAGTGTGTGTGCATATACACCACACTGCCAAAAGTCTTCGCTTGTCTACCTTCACACGCATATGAACTTAAGTGACGTCCCATTCTTAATCCGTAGGGTTTAATATAGCGTCCGCCAACCTTTGCAGATATAATAGCTTCAACTCTTCTTGGCGAGCGTTCCACAAGGTTTAGGAGTGTGTTTATGGGAATTTGAGCATTCTTCCAGAGGCGCACTTGAGAGGTCAGACGCTGATGTTGGACGAGAATGCCTGGCTCGCAGTCTCCGCTCTGTCTAATTCATCCCAAAGGTGTTGTATAGGGTTGAGGTCAGGACTCCGTGCAGGCCAGTCAAGTTCCTCCACACCAAACTCGCTCATGTCTTTATGGACTGGTGTGCAGTCATGTTGGAACAGGAAGGGGCCTTTCCCAAACTGTTCCCACAAAGTTGAGAGCTTAAGATTGTCTAAACTTTCTTGGTATGGTGAAGCATTCAGAGTTCCTTTCACTGGAACGAAGGGGCCAAGCCCAGCTCCTGAAAAACACCCTGACATCATAATCCTCCCCTCCACCAAACTTTACACTTGGCACATTGCAGTCAGACAAGTATCGTTCTCCTGGCAACCACCACACCCAGACTCTTCTATCAGATTGCCTGATGGATAACTGTGATTCGTTACTCAAGTCGAGACTGTATTAATTAACAGTTAACATTGAGCGATGATAAATAGATCTAACCATGTCCGATATTACTGTTAGAGTAACCTATCTGTTTGGGTCAACTTTATTCATGTTATGATTCATGAGTTGCTCTCTGAAATAGCCTGATGACAGTAGAACTTTATACATCTTTCCTATGAATACCACAATTTCATGCTGACTGATAATAGGGGTAGATGTTCAGATTTTATACTGTTTAGATTTCATACCCATAAAGGCAATAATTAAAAACTCAGAGAGCAATATATATAAAACTGTAAAAAAAAATTTTAACAAATGAAGCAATTTCATGCCGGTTGGTAGGTATTGAGGCAATGTCAACCTACTGCCAGATGCCTGTGCTACGAAGTGGGATTACTGTCTAATCTGGCTAAATTCAGAAGTAATTTTTTGATTTTAGGGGTAACTTCTGGATTAACCAGTGCTGTGGAAGCTGAGTTTCCCCTAACCCAACCGACCCGACAAAATTGTGCCGACCCAAAATTGTTTTTTTTGCACGTGAAAAAAAGAACTAAGACCTCTCAGTTTTGTGATCTTTTGGATTTTTTTATGCATCGAGGTACTTGCCAGCTGGTTATTTTGTTTAGTTTCATTGACCTATAGAGTCGGCTGCGGGCACTTTGTTTTTATTAGTGACTTGCATATTCAGCCAATGAGAACGTGTTTTATTGTGCGGCCAGTTGCAACACTATATTCTGTTGGCTAACTTTGTTTGGGCCAATGACATGGAGAATAATCTAGGTTGTGCACCACCCCTCTGATGGGTAACTGGCTTCCACTTCCGGTCAGGGCAAAAACCCAGAGGTGCTCGATTTGTTTTGTGGATTCGTGTTATTTCAGTGTTTAAATGGTTCGTTCTTGTTGCGCTGTTGGCTGTGAAAACCATGCAGACGGTCTCAAAGAAATCTGTTTTCACTGGTAAGTGTTTTTTATTCTTTGTAAATCCATAGTCATGCTGATATTTATGGATAATTGCACAGCGTTCTAGGCACAGGCGCAAATACTATAGACTACAACTGGCTTAAGGAAGTACAGACTGATCTGCACAACACATAGTGTAGGGAGAAGCGAGCCAAGATCTGCACAGAAAAGATTCTACAAGAGCTACGAACAACCATGTGCAGCGCGCATCAGATCAGCTCGGCTTGTCTTTAGTGATGTTAACTTTCAACTAGCATCCCATTTGTATTGTAAATAGTGGCAAAACGATAACTGTTCAACATAATTTGTCAGAGGCAGATCTATTTAACTACTCAAGATATGTTTGTCACATCTGTGTAAAAATGCCAAAACGTGAAAGATGGCTATGGTGTTGGCCAAATGTTTCCTTGCAAAGATTCTTCAGCAAATCGACTAATGACAACGTCAGTTAACGTGTAAGTTTCTATGAAAGGATTTAATTTTAATTACAGAATGTCAGACTAAGACCCATTTTTTTCGGCCTTAGAGAGAGGATGAATCTGTTTTTACTCTGACGATGCCGGACGTCTCTTATTACACTCAGCGTATTTGATTGGTTTTATTTCATTCTGATTCATATCAGAAATTAAAAGTGTCACAGATAATAACATGTATATTAATACCATGATACTGTACATGTAGCCTAATAAGGAGCACTAAAATCATAAAGATCAAATTATTTTTGTATTAGATTCAGAAACCCAGCAGAACAAAGAACATGATACTTTAATCATCAAATTAATTAACTGAAATACAGATAATATTTAACTTAAAACATATAACTTGTATACAGGCTAGTATTTGAAAAACAGAGAGTACTATGTACGTTTTTGTAAAAATGTACGTGTGTGTAAAATATTTTTACGCACACACGCAAAACAAAACAAACAAAAAAAAAAAAAAATAAAACAGAACCAACCCTGCACACAACACCTATCCACTGAGTTTTTGACTGATGGTGTACTTAGTGTGTGTCCTGACAGACCAGTATAAGAATATATTCACTGATAGTGACTTTAAAGCACTTCTGTAAGTCAGCATTTGCTAAATGCTGTAAATGTATGTATTATAATTATAAATATTTTATAAATTCATGTTCTGCACTAATTCTCATTTTGTTTGCCGACTAATGGGTTAATTTCAGAAATGTATCCCTTGTGTCCACTGTTATTAAATATTCCTGCCTGTTTTCACATGTATTTTGTTCTTATATTTCAGTCCTTAAAATAGGAATCCGTCAGATGAAATAAAGAACATACAGTAGTGTGCAGTGAAGATTATACCACACCACTTTTGTTGAAAAGGGAACCTAATAAAAAGAAGTAAATTACTTCTCTACATTTTTTTTGATGGAAATGTATTGAACAATGGTATTATAGTCAATGAGAACCAAAAAAAAAAAATAGAAGTGGCTAATAAACAAAAACACTGAAAATGGCAATTTTTCAGAAAAAATTAAATGTCACAAAATTTTTTTTTTGACTTTTGCATAGCATGAATGAACTTCAAACCGTACGGAATGGTTTAGCTAATGAAGAAATTTTAAAAATACAGTAGTGTGCAGTGATGATTATACACTTAAGAAAGTCCAGATGTGCCATCCAATCAGAGATGTTCCCCTTTGACTATGATTTATGTAATTGTTGGTAATATTCCCTAAAGCACTCATTTGTTCCCTTAGGATCAAAGATCATCTCACCAGATTTGGATCTAATTTGATGTATGGCTCTACAGGCTTGTAAACCTCTCAACTGCCGGGCAAGCAGTTTCTGTGGCTTATCCCCAAATTCAAAGCATTTCTGTCTTAACTTTAACAGCTGGTCGCTTACCTGGTCAGTTAAGATGCTATTATATTCATGGTTTAGCTTGAGAATGTTTTGAAAGGTGGAAGGGTCGGAAGAGGCAACAAAGGAATTATATGTCCCCTAATTACAGCCTTAAAGACTTTCCACAAAGTACCGTCTGTAACTTCTGCATTGTCATTTGTTTCCATGAATTCAGAAATCCTAGAAGAAATAAACTGATTAAAAGATGAGTCAGAAAGCAGTGAAGGGTGGAATCACCAGCTATACTGTTGCTGTTTGTGGTTAAGGTCAAGAACCAGTGAAATTGGCGAGTGATCAGAAATTAGAATATTTAGAGGAAATTACATTTGATATCAAGTTGGCGTCCAGTAAGAAATAATCAATTCTTGAGAAAGATGTATGTCTTTGTAAAAATAAAAAAATAATAATCCCTGTTTGTGGGATGTTGAAGCCTCCATATGTCAACTAGATTCAGAAAGGTCACAAAGTTATTTAACAACTTGGAGGCAGCTGAAGGTGACTGGTTTGCCTGGGCCGACCTATCAATCACCGACATACACTGGAAATTACTGCCTACAATCCCAGGCGTATCAGAACAGCTTGGAAGCAAGATAAATAATTTACTGAAGAGCAAAGGGTCATCAAAATTTGGACCGTATAACATGAAATAAGTGTATATGACCTGTTACCAAGATATATCTGCCATTTGGGTCACATATAGTAAGTAAGGTAAAGTCTGTTGGGCTTTTAAACCTGAGCCTAGTGGCTCATCAGGCCGGTGTTTATCCCCGGATTCCGTAGAGTGAAGCAACTAGGAGTTCATCTCCTCCTAGATGGGACACAAATCCATTGCAGGTTACCTTCCCAGTATTTTTTATTGGTACCCATTAATAATGCTGTGGTTAAGACCTTGCCCAGGGGTCTTAGCACGGTGGGGGTCTAACTGGGATATGAGCCCAACAGACTTACCACTTCACTACCGGCCCCCTCACATATAGTAGACATATTTCTAAATGGGACAGTTCTACGAATCAAAATTGCCACTCCCTGGGGTTTACTGGAGAATTTAGACTGAAAAATCTGATTAACCCAGCTGCATCTAAGTGCCTTTGCTCTTGCGGGCTTAATATGCGTTTCCTGTAAGAATATTAAGCCAGCCGACAGGGATTTTAAATGAGAGAATACTTTTGCTCGCTGAAGGACACTCCCCAATCCGCGAACATTCCAGCTGGTAAAAGTAATACCGCCCCCTCACAGCGGAAGACTAGGATGCATCTTCAATTAAAGTAATAACAAGCTGCACACATGCCGACCTGAAAAAACGTTAAAACCCCTTCCCCCATAAATTCAAACACTCTAAACCGAACATTATTAACATTGCAATCAAGATCAATCATTTTAGAGCGGAGGGCTTTATTCTCCGCAGGAATTTTCATGCATACTTGTTCAAGAGTAGAGAGGCGGTGGTCATAGCTGGAGCTAGCTTCTTCGATTTCAGTCATCCGGTTCCTCAGACTCAACAAAGATGCTTGGGTGGATGCCAGAGTTGCCTCTAGCACATCGAATCGGTTAGTCATCGTTGTACTCATGTTCTGTATTGCCAAAGGATGTCTATTGATTCTGTGTCGTCATTGACTGAGTTTGGTGATGCCACATGCTCTGCTCGGCCTCCTTGCGTTCATCTCAGCCGACTCTGGGCGAGGGCGAGGTATACCCTGGACAGCTTGACAGGCCATCGCAGGGCAGAAACGCGCTGACAGCAATCCAGTGGCCTACTCCTTTTTTCGAACGACTGCAATGGTTTTACATGTCTTTTACATGTCTGTTTTACATTTGTTGTCATGGCTGAAACAAAACAAAAGACGGAAACCGAAGTATTCTGATCTTGGAGTCAATTTTGCTCCTTCTACTATTGCAACAATCTTGATGACTTTTCACTTTTTAGCAGTCTTGTACTTGTTATGCTACTCATTGTTTGTGGATAATAATTTTGTGAATATTAGGATGTCTGGCATTACTATTGGCTGTCTCGGTAACCTGTAAACCTGTTTATTTTAAACACTGTACTGTGCTTAGAAAATTGCAGTCATGGTATTGTGATATACTGTAGCTGTCATTAATATGACTGATTTATTCAACTGGAGAATCCCACACCATGGTATCTCTCTAAGAAGTCAACTCAGCTTTAAAAATAATTCTAAAGCATGTGTCATTGCATGATTGGTGGAATTGTACATTTAGTCACCAGTTAATTTAAATGCCTCAACGTATGTTACTTTTGTTATTGATTGATACACAAAAGGTGGAAATACTTGATTGTGGTCGAATGATGAACTTGTAGAACTACATCCTATGCTTAATTTAAATCAGTGCTCCAAACATCGGACTGTCTAAACATACCAGACTAGCTTGTTTGCTGATTTATGATTTACTTAATACTGGTAGATATTTTGTTCACATCCTAATTTTTACTTTAACTTTTGACACCTGTGTATTTCAGGGACAAGCCTAAGAAGATCTTTGAGGCTTACATGGAGGTGATATATTCTGAGACAAAAGGTGAAGCTTTACCCATAGACATTCCATCATCATATTCTTCTATTCATGTGTCTTAAGGTGCCCTGGACAAAGGGTTTCATCCTTTATAATATTTTTTATTTCTGCATATGAGACAAGAATATTGTATTGCCCAAGATATGTAACAGATAAATAAATAAATACAATTGTAAAATTGTATTTATTTATTTATCTGTTACATATCTTGGGCCTGCTAAAGTATGTGAACCTCGAGGATTAGCAGTTCAATTTAAAGGTGATGTTTGAATTGGATAATAATTAGTTGTGAGTGAGCAGTGTTTTATTTAAAGTATAGGGATCTGTCAAAGGCTGACGTTCACACCATTTCTTTGTGAAAACATATCATAACAACAAAGGAGATTTGTGAGGACCTTAGAAAATTAGTTGTTGATGCTTAGGCTGGGAAAGGCTACAAAATAAATATCTAATTATTATAATTTTTTGTAAAGAATTTGAATTCCATCAGACAGATGGAGGAAATTTAACATAGTTGCCATAGTTACCCTCTCCAGAAGTGGTTGCCCAACAAATCAGTCTAAGTGCAAGGTGTATCACAGTCCAGAATGTCCAGAAGGTTACATTTAAGCACATTTAACATGTATGCAACTTAAGGCCTCTCTAACATTGGCTAATGTTAATGTTCTTGAGTCCACTGTCATGATTTAAATCAGCGCTATAGAAAATTCTAAAGAGTTCACAAACTTTTATGCATCACTGTATTTTTCTGTATTTTAAGCTGTGACAAACATAAGTGGTTTATAATGTGTAAATATTTTAAGGCAGAGTAGACTATTGATACATGCCCTGTTTTGTGATACCAAAAATAATATGGTTAAAGATTGATCCTTTAAATATGAGTGAGGCAGTGCCTAACATGAGGCATTTTGAACCAAACACACCATCAGTAACAACAGTGGGGAGTGCCATGGGGTGGCAAATGGTTAATATTGTAATGTCACTAGTTTGCTGTTATGTGTCTTGTCCATCAATGTTTTTGTGAGGATTAAAACTTGTGGATTTAAACTAACCTGTTTTTGTGCATCATATTTTATCATATTTTTAAATAGAAATGGCTCATTCTACTTCACTGTTAAATGGAGGATATCAGGAAGCATTATGTACATTATAAAGGGTAAATTGGTGATGGAAATAAAGTTTGGAGACTGCTTACACTGTTTAATTAACATGCAAGTTAAAATTATTAATAAAGGTCAAAGGGCAAGCTTGGAACTCCTCTAGTTACTTTGTTTTTTAATATGATGATGATGATAATGATTATAATCATCATCATTGTTATTATTAATATTATTTTTATTAGAGGTCCAAATGCTAGCTTGGAACCCTTCTTGTTGTTACTTGGTTTATTATTTTTATTACTTTTATATTCATCTCATTCTTACCTGGTTTATTATTATTATTATTATTATTATTATTATTATTAGGGCCTGAGCACTATAGGTGTAGAGGACCCTATTCTGTTTGGCATTGTTTTTATTGTTGTTGTTATTATTATTAATATAATTATAATTAGGGCAAATGGTGCATGGACCCTGTTGAAACTGTCTGATTAATATTATTGGGTTATTCCATATGAATTCCGTATCACCAGGTGCTTCCGAGGTGACCGAATCAGATTTTTATGGCATTTTTTTTTAAAGTACCTATATATGTATGATGACCACATGCAAAATATTTCTGCTTAGTACCCAGTAGTTTTGTAGATATAATTTTTTAAAGAAGGGTACCCTTAATCCTATTTTTCACGTGCAAACCTATTTTGAGCTTTTTTCCCCCCATTTTTTAAAGCCAATATCTCAGCTATAAATACAGATATGAATCTCAGATTTAGTATATACAATATTTGGGCAGCCAGGATTTAGAAAAAAAGCTTTCAAAATTATCTCGAGAGTTTATTTCACTATAACTTCACAAAAATGGAAATTTTTGCAAAAAAAAAAAAAAAATCAAACACAAATCAAAAAATTCTGTGGAATGGATTCAAGAGATAATCTTCATATTGTAGATTCCACTTTCTTAGGGGGCTCAATTATTGTGTCTAAAGTATTATGGTCCACACTTAAGGGGTTTTTGAGTTATAAGTTACTGATTAATTTGTTTTAATTAAACTGTTATATTATTATGCTTTTCATAAAAAAAAAAAAAAAAATATCTTGAAAATTCGAGTCGTTGAACACTTTCAAAAATTAGTGTGTGTGTGTGTGTGTATATATTTATGTGTATGTATACATAAATATATATATACTGTATATTTATGTGTATGTATACATACATACGTACATACGTGTGTGTATATGTGTGTGTACATATATATATTTCCAAAGGTCGTCTTTCCAATTCACTTTACTACATAATATTTTGCTTGTCTCAAGAGGCATAGGGTCTTGTGACTGATTGGTGACATACAATTAAGGAGTCCCAGACTTCACACTATGCCTCCGGTTCCCAGAATCTACCTAAAATTGGAACATTAAACCAAAATTAGGATTTGGACACACCTATTGTGGCGGCTCAGGCGTTTTTCTCCAATTGTTGGGCTTATTCACAAATTCTAAATATGTTTATGATTATGCAACATCACATGTATACATGTTCATAAATCAGTAACTGCACCACAATTTAACCTGATCAAAATTTAGTAGAGACTGAGAATTTGTAGAACTCACTTCTTTGACGATCACAATTTTCTATTGCCAATTGCTGAAATTCAGAAAAAGCTTTCTGCTTACCTTATTTAAGACCTGGGTCAGTCACAGAATCTGATTTCGCCTCTGCCTGTTTCTCAGTTCATGACGATCAATCATGCATCACGTCAGAGTCACCAATTTGTAAGGAACCACCTTCTCTAGACCTTGCTGGCTCCTCGTGTTTGCTGAATGTGTGAAAGCCAAGCAGATTCGACCAGTTCACAATTTAGTAATTTAATTAAGTTAATCAGAATAATTACAATGCATGGGATGTTGCATCATGGCCATGGTCTCACTATTTACTTGACATTGCAGGACATATATTTTACATGGTATGTAAAAGGAGTAACAATAAATATGGAACAATATACATCCTGCCTCACAAAACCGGAATGCAACCTCTAAACATTTACATCGTATACTTTGACACCCAGCGTAGATTGAGAGATTTTATCATTAAATAAACAATGAAAACTGCAGGATGTATATTGTTCCATACATATTGTTACTCCTTTTACATTCCATGTAAAACATATGTCCTGTGTGGTTTTAGGTTGTGCAGAGGTTGTCAGCTGCCTTTAGCTGCTTATGATAAAACAAAACAGTTCAAGAGCAGAGAACAGTCTTGCACAATATTCTACCGTCACTTCATCACATAGGGCAAGGTCACTTGGAGAGTGTTTTTTGGTGCCAATTCTTGTGTTTGGGGATGACCGAACAGGATTTCAA
The DNA here is from genome assembly GCA_030014195.1 of Neosilurus mollespiculum. Lineage (NCBI taxonomy): Eukaryota > Metazoa > Chordata > Actinopteri > Siluriformes > Plotosidae > Neosilurus > Neosilurus mollespiculum. The sequence continues at coordinate 17,942,286 of JAQMYF010000026.1, read as the reverse complement.
AAGGGCTCAGTAGATGTTTAGGCTTGGCTTGCATGCATCCACACATGCCTTACTCAGCTTATATTTCAATGACCCATACTTCCTCTCTGCTACACCTCCACTAGCTGGGTAGTATGAACATTGTTGTTTCATGTCACTCCCAAGGAATGTTCCTACCTCTTTCAGTGCGTCACTGACAAATGGAGTCCCATTGTCATTAGAAATTTTGCTTGGTACCTATTCTGTACCTGGGAATGATGTCCTTCAGCAGTGCCTTGGCCACTGCCTCTGTGTCTGGTTTTGGGTAAAATCTCAATCAATATTGAAAACATACACACCACTACCAGAGAGTATCAGTGTTTATCTGGGGAGGGGTATTCTGGCTGTTCTATTTTGAGACCAAGCTCTCTGTTTGTTTGTGCACACATCATGCATTGTTTTTAAAAATCTTGAGAGTAATTTGAGAGTCCCTCGTGAACCAGTACTTATTAACTGACTGGGTCATTCCTCCCTTTGACTTGGGTTTTTCCATATGACTTAGCATAGTAAAGAAAAAGATACTTAGCAGATGGAAGGCATCTAAGCGATTAGATGAATGAATGCAATCAGGTGCTGAATCTGTAACTGGGCTATGGTAGCATGAACAGTGTCACATGCAGCTGTGGGGTTGGCAGAAGGAGGAACATAAACAGCCACTAGGATGACATGGGAAAATTCCCTTGGCAAATAGTATGGTCTGAGTCCAACAGCACACAGTTCAATGTTCGGTCCACAATTCCGCACTTTGATGGTTATGTGGGCGGGGTTACACCACTGGTTATTGACAAGAACGGCAACCCCCCCTCCTTTCTGCTTACCGCTTGTTGTGCAGTCTCTCTTGGCCCGGACAGTGTGAAAGCCCACGATGTATTCGTTGTCATCGGGAATATCCTGGTGCAGCCATGTCTCCACGAAGCACATGAAATTACACTCCCGATACTCCCTCTTACTCTGGACTAGTACTGTCAACTCGTCCATATTATTCGCCAGTGACCTCACTTTCCCCATTATAATAGACGGGAGACACAGCTTGTACTTGCACAAGTCTACCACATATATTTGTTAAAGGCCAATAAAGATGTTAGATCCTGACTCTTCAAACATTTTTGTGGCTTAAATTTTTAATTAGTTTTGGTACTAAAATCAAAACAACAAACAACAAAACAAGGACAGCACAGGCACTGCAGAGAAGTGTACCACTCAATGAGCACTGCAGCAACCTGGTCATCACCATTTCCATATTTTTAGCAACATACAGCAGCATACCTGCAGCAATTTTCTGAACAACCAATTAATTTAAGAACATTTAATCCACTGATTAGAATACTTTATTGTGAAATACCATATGGTGATCATGTAAAGGTCATGAGGTGGGTGTGCATGCATACTAGAATGGGAAGTGTGTAGGTCATTTATTTATTTATTTTTATAATTTCATAAATCAAAAATCATGGCTCTTATATACCTTGAGTGGGTCTATGTGTTAATTGCAGCTCTTTATTTATTTTATGTATTTATTTATAACTTGTATTGTTTACCCAATTTTCCAAAGTTCAAAGTCTTTCATTTAGCAGCTTTAAATCCTGTTAGAATTTTTTACATTAATTTACCATAGGTTTAATATGGGTTTTGTGGTTTCTTCCATACATATAGACTTACAACCATACAAAGTAAGTTAAAAGTACAAAATGGCCTTCTAAGTCCACCTTTAGGAAGAAATTATTAGTATAACCTTTTATTCTTCTTTTTCTTGTTATTATTATTATTATTATTATTATTATTATTAGTCATAGTAGTATTAGTGGTACTTTTACTATTACGATTATAGTTATCACTAATTTATATTACTACTGTGCTGTTTAGGGCCAGAGATGTGTTGGCTTTTCCCTGAGGACTATACTGACCAGGTCTGCATAACATTATTATACTTTACTCTACCATCATTATACACATCTGTTAACTCTTCATGTGTGTATATCATGTAATATGCATAACTGTTTTTCCTTGAAAATTTGTTTTTATATAATACATTTCTATTCACCACACACTGTAATTGGTGATCATTTGCCCTGAAATTTGACAGTGTTTAATACACACACACACAGGTATATAATGTATAGAGAAACATCTTTTATTTTCTGTTCTTTCCTTCTCATACATATTTACAAATAACTAGAGTGGATATAAAAAGTGAACATGTACACATCTCTGTTAAAATGGCAGGTTTTTGTGATGTAAGCAAAAAAAAAAAAATGTGAAGACCATAAGTAATTTCCGAACCTTTTCCCCCCTATAATGTGACCTATAATCGGTACGATTTAATGGAAAAACAAACCAAATCTTTTATTTAAAAAAGTAAACATTAAAAACAGGAAAATATTTTCTTCTTCCTTTTCTTCTTCAAATCTCTTCTTGGCCATCCTTTTCCCCTACTGCCAGGCAGTTCCATCATCAACATTCTAATACCAATATACCATCATTCATCCCTCCTCTGCACATGCCCAAACCTCAAATCTCAATCTGGCCTTTTTCACTTTATCCCCCAACACTCCTACCTTTCTAATTATGTCTATTCCTGTCACTCCCAGAGAAAACGGCAACATCTTTATCTCTGCCACGTCCAGCTCCACCTCCTGTATTTTTGTCAGTGCTACTGTCTCCAAATCTTACAGCATAGCTGGCATCACTGTTGTCTCATAAACCTTTCCCTTCAGTCTTGCAAATTCCCTTCTATCACAAATCACTCCAGCCACTGTTCTCCATCCATTCCATTATCATAAAAGGGTTCCATGCAATCTCTTTAACGTTCTACCACACTCTCCATTACCATGGATAGTTGACCCCAAGTATTTAAATTAATCTACTTTCATCACCTCTACTCCTTGCAGCTACGCTCTTCTATCACCCTTGCTCTCCTTCATGGACATGTACTCTGTCATACTCCTGCTGACTTTCATTCATCTTTTCTCCACTATGTACCTCCACTTCTTCAGACTCATCTCCACCTTTTCACTGCTCTCACTACAAATTACAATGACATTCGCAAACAGCATAGTCCTTAAAGATTCTTGCCTGTCCTTACCATTCTTACTGCACATCTCACTGTCACACTGTCATCATCTTTTTCCACCCTCACCTATTTCTCTGCAACTCCTTACTTCCTGATACAGTACCACAACTCCTCTTTTGGTACTCTGTCATATGCTTTCTCCATGTTCACAAACATACCACGCAACTCCTTCTGACCTTCTCCGTAACTTTCCATCAAAATTCTCGTAGCAAATATGGCATCTGTGGTGCTCTTCAGTGGCACAAAAACCCTTCTGCTTTCATAAATCTTTACTTTTAGCCTGGATTGTTTTACTGTTTACTTCATGGTGTGACTCATTTAACTTTATGCCTCTGTTGTTAATGCAGCTCTGTACATCTTGAAAATAGGTACAGTAACACTTCTCCACTTTTCAGGCATCCTCTCACCTTACATAGTGGTTAAAAACTCTACTGCTGTCTTGCCTAAACGTCTCCATTCCTCCATTGGTATCATCTGGGCCAACTACCTTTTCACTCTTCATCCTCCTCATAGCTGGTTTCACTTCATCCTTACTAATCGCTTGAATTTTCTGGTTCACTGTCTCCCCATCCTTCCCTTTATGACCCTAGCTTGTGATACATCCTTCCCTGCTCGAACCCTCTGCTTCACCGGTTGCCAATATTACTAATCTTAATATTATCTGAATAACTAATATTATAATATAATAATAACAGTAATAAGTCCTTTTCCCAAAAAGAGTGAATGCTGTTATAAAATCAGAAGGTGCTTCAGCAATTTATTAGTTTAAGCATATCTAGGCATCCAGGTTATTGTAAGATTGATATTAAATAAATTTTTAACACCATTAATATATTTATTTGTTTTTTTAGTTTTTTAGTTTTAGTTATTTTTATGTACATGTTATAGGTCACATTAAAGGTGTTGAAGTCTGAGATGATTCAGCACCAAAGCCTTGCATTTTAAAATGGGTGTGTAGAATTTTTATATCAACTGTATGTATGCAATTATATAAGTTTCCATCAGTCAGATTTTTTAACATGCAAATTAGAATGTCATGTGTTCAATGACAATGTATACTTTCACATTTTTTTCATGAAAACCAAAGCCTAATTATGTCCCGTATCTGCCAACAGTTTCTTATGGCACATTTAGTAGACTACTAGAAAATAGTCATGTTCTGTAGTCAATGAAAAATAATTTCGTCCTTTCTCTACCCCTCAGGAAACTTTGCAGACTGTTCCTAAGTTTTGTTTCCCATTCAGTATGGACAGGTATAAATCTCAATTAAGAGCACATGCATACATCAGGTCTGTCTTTAGATGCAGATAATAAGACACATTCTCCATCACAGTTTGGCAGTGAGACAGGTGGGTCAAAACTTTACATTTGTCCTGACTGATGTTGAGAGTAAGCAGCGTTTTGGCTTCTGCCAACTATCAGATGGAGCTCAAAGTGGCTACTGCTTCATCAGGTGAGAGTCACTTATCCGTTGTGGTCTGATGTACTCTAGCAATGTTGTAACTCTGTGGATGTGTTGGTTTGTGTATACAGTTATCTACCATGGTTTGAAGTTTTCTACAAACTGCTGAATATACTGGCTGGTTACACTAATAAAGGACAGGTAAGCATAATCACAGTGATGAGAACTGTCTCTGAGGGTTTTGGGTATGTATTGGGCAGTGGGGGAATATCTATATGTTTGAGCTTCTAGCCACTTACACCCTGATATTTTTATAAAATATCATGAAGCAACAATCATGGATCCAGTAAATGTTTGAAGATGAACGCAGAGCTAACTGACTAACACAAAAGCCTGAATATCAGTTTCTCAGGATTGGAGAGGGTGCTGTTATTCCAGAAGGAAGTATCTAAGTGGCAGATTACCCAAATGCTCTAGTAAGACTTTCTGTCAGATAGTAAGACGCAGGTTATTAGATGCTGATATTGTAACAGATGAAATTTAATAAAAAAGTTCATGTTTAATATTGGGGTGTCTATTAAATTATTACATGCTTTGATTTAGGAATTAGTAAAATCATGTTATTACTTTTTTTTGAGTGTGTTTTTGTGTCTGCTACAGGAGAGTTTAAAAAAGGAGTTGTTGGAGTCTCTACATGCATTACCCATTCCTGACCCTGGAGTGTCTGTATGCCTGAATACGGTAATAATTTAAGTTTATTAATCGTGCACAGAAATGTACACCTTTTGGCAGGTTATGAATAGATCCTACTTGTGTTGCTAAAACAGCTCTATCCCATCAAGGCATGGACTCCTCAAGACACAAGATGTGCTCGCCATGTACACAAAAGGATTTCCCAGGAGAACATTGTCCAGAACATCACACTGCTTCCGGTGGCTTGTTGTCTTTGCACAGTCCATCCTGTAGCCTGCACCCACCTGTCCATATGATGTTTAAAAAAAAAACACAATTATAT
>JAQMYF010000026.1:17912879-17929029 GCA_030014195.1 Neosilurus mollespiculum | reverse complement strand
AACCTTAATAATTTTATTTTAAAACTTTTATATGTTCTGAGTGCAGATTCTATATGTGTGTTCTGAAGGTTTCTGCTCTACGAAATCGCCTGAAAAAAGGTTCCACTACAATGGGCGATGTAGTAGCACGAGCATTTTTGAAATCACAGGCAGCTCTCTTCGGCAGTTACAGGAGTGCTCTACGCATAGAACCGGTAAACACACACTAGAGGCATTGACATCTACAGCAAGATTTGTCAGCTAGCAGTATTGAAAGAGGCCACCAGTTGGAAAACTGGACATTTGTGTGTCTAATACAGGACCTGGTTTATTTGCTTACTGTACCATCTTGCCAGTAATCTGTCCTGTCCATCCAGGCTATCCTCTGACCTTAACCATGAATAGAGTTAAATGTAAATGCACTTACATGCAAATAATTATCTGAAAATAAAAACTGTAGTTTTATTTTATACAAGCCTGTGAAATATTACGTCCCATTTTCTAGCCGAGGCACTGTTAATAATGATGTAGGGTCATTTCCAGAATCCAGACTTTGTCGACCCACAAATGGGTGTACACAGTCAAAATACAGCAAGCTTGTATTTAGGCAGATATGATTTTTTTAGCCAAAGACTAGTCAGGGTGGAGCCAATTTTCAGCGGTTGCATGATGAAAAGAGCATTTTTTTTAAAATCCTCGAGCTCCCCCAGCAATGGGGAAATAATCCACTGTTTATTCATGGAAAAAATATTAATGAACATATCTTGGAGTCATTTTCTTTTTTTTATCACCCTGACATATAATGAAGGGAAATATGATGAATGAATGAATGAATAATGTTTATTTCAAATGTGCTATATATATAAATACTTATAAATAGAACAAACAATGACAAAATAAATCAATGAAATAAATATACAAAATGACTAAAGAAAAAACAACAACAATAATAATAATAATAAGAAGAAGAAGAATCAGAAGAGGAAGAGGAGGAAGAAAAAACACTGTGCAAATGAAATTGTTAACTACTGTGAGAAGAAGAAGAATCTTGTTTAACCCAACCCTGTATCTGTCAATTCTTATTTGATAATATTTTTTAATTGTGCATCCCTCATACCTCAAAACATGTTCAATTCTACAAAAATTACATGAAAAGAGAAAACAAATAAACAAAAGATAACTAAAATAAATAACGATATAGAATACTTAAACAATGCAATAAGAAATAATTAATAAAGTAACCCAATTAATAACATTTATGACCATAACCTTGAAACCTATTATTTTTTATATATATATTCTATTAAAAATATACATTTTTTATGTTTGATTTTAAACTGTTTAATGTTTAGAAATTGTTTAAGTTTTATATTCATTCTGTTCCATGGCTTGACTCCGATGACTGATATACAAAACTTTTTATTCTTGTACATACATTTACATTTAACAATAAATTCGCCCCCAAAATTGTGCCATCTGTCATGATCCAGCCTGTCTCACCACTCGGGGATATTGTTTTGGGTTTTGTTTTGACCTGCTTAAAGCCTGCCACCCTGTTTGACTTCCTGACTACCTGACTGTCCTGTTTGATTGCCTGTCTACCTGCCTGTTCAGTACCTGCGAATGATGATTGCTGACTGACCCCGACTGAACTTTTATGTGCTCATCTGATTTTCTGTTTGCACTGGAGCTTAAAATAAAGAGTCCAGTTTTTTTCACGTCAATTCTGCCGCTATTAACCTGCATTTGGGTCCAACTCAGCATGACCCAGCAGACATCAGCCAAGCTTTCCTTGCCATGAACCAACATGGAGTACTCCTTGGTGGACACCAGCATGCCATACAACAGCTCCTAGCTCGTTTTGATGCACTGGAGGGTATCCTGGCCAGAATATCTTGGCCTCTCCAGCTCCACCACCCATTCCTGCAGTCCGCTTCCACACTCCTCCAACCACGGCACCAGCCTTTTTCAGAGAGCCTCAAGTTCCACTGCCTGAAAGTTATGACGGGGATCTGGGTACCTGCAGTGCTCCTTAGTGTTTGAGTTCCCTCCTCCTACCCTTCAGACCATTCCTGTCACTCATCTAACCTCTTCCTCAGTTCCTTTCATATGGTCTGCAGAGGCTGAGAGGGCTTTCTTGGAACTCAAGCAACTTTTCACTTCTGCTCCAATCTTAATTCACCCAGATCCTTCAAGGCAGTTTGTTGTTGGAGTTGATGCCTCTGACACTGGAGTGGGTGCTGTCCTTGTCCTGCGTTCTGCCGAGGACCAAAAGCTGTGTGCATTCTTCTCCAGACACTTGACCCCAGCAGAATGCAATTATGATGTGCATAAACTTAAGCTGTTGGCCATTAAGCTGACTTTGGGGGAATGGTGCCACTGGCTTGAGGGTCAGAACAACCGTTTCTAGTCTGGACAGACCATAAGAACCTGGCCTATATTCAATCAGCCAAATGTCTCAATTTTTGCCAGACCAGATGGGCCCTTTTTTTTGGCCAGTTCAATTTTTCCATCACCTACTGGCCAGGGTCCCGAAATGTTAAGCCTGATTCCCTTTTCCGCCAGTTCTGTCCCAGGGACTCCCCGCCCTCTCCCAAAACTATCGTCAAGTCATGTGTGCTAGGCTATGGTCTCTTGGAAGATTGAGTCAGGTAATTTGCCAAGCTCATCTGACTGAACCTGACCCTGGAACAGGGACCTCCTGGTCGTCTCTTTGTGCCTGATGCAGTTTGTATCCGGGTGCTCTAATGGGCTTATGAATCCAGGTTCTCCTGCCACACTGTCTCAGGTTGGATCCTTACTCTCTTCAAGTGCCACTTCTGGTGGCCTACGATAGGACCTGACACCTGCTCCTTTGATGCCACTTGCTCTGTCTGTGCCAGAAACAAGTCTTTATCTCAAGCCTCATCTGGATTGCTGCGTTCACTATAAGTCCCTGGATTGTCGATGTGGGTCCCTGGTCCCGCATCGCTCTCAATTTCGTCACTGGGCTCCCTCCTTCTCAAAGTAACAACACCATTCTCACTAATATTGACCATTTTTCTAAATATGTTCACTTCATTGCCTTGCCTAAACTGCTGTCTGCCAAGAAAACTGCTGATCTCCTGGTTCAACATGTTGTTTGTTTACATGGCATCCCTAGTGACATTGTTTCAGATTGGGGCCCCCAGTTTACATCTCAATTGTGGAGAGCCTTCTGCCTGGCGTTGGGCGCATCAGTGAGCCTCTCTTCAGGATTTCACCCACAGTCCAATGGCCAGTCAGAGAGAGCTCTCCGTTGTATTGCTACTCACAGTCCTTCCTCTTGGAGCACTTACCTGGCCTGGGTCTAGTATGCCCACAACTCCCTCGACAGCACTGCCACAGGTATGACACCTTTTCAGAGTGCTTTGGGCTATCCTACCCCATTGATCGAAGATTGCTGTTCTATCAGTCCAGTCTCATCTACAGCGGTGTAGGAGAATCTGGAAGAAGGCTTGTTCGGTCTTACTCTGTGCAACATCTCGCAACCAACGTCTGGCTAACTGTCGTCGGGTCCCAGCTCCACAATTCCGTCCTGGTCAACGTGTGTTGCTTTCTACCAAGAACATTCCCTTACGGAGAGAGTCACGTAACAGCAAGGTTCTTACCTCATGCAAAGGTAACGTTATACATGAAACAATAATAATAATTCCGCACTTTGTCCTCTTTTTTCTTGATTGGTTCTCTTGATTGGTTCTCTGTCTCAGTATCCAAGTTCTATCCCAACTGCAATGCCCTCATAGTCCCAACTGCAATGGCCTCCTATTTCTTCCCTACCTACCCTGAGGGCTATGAAGTGCATTAGCCATGCACATGACATCATGGTCAGCCTTGCCACCTAGGCATTCAGGAAATCAAGGCCATCATTAATTTGCTCTTCAGTTGACTATGGGATAGACAGGCATTTGATGACTTTGCTCTCCTTCAGAAGAGTTATTTTTGCCTGTGAAGACAACAATTTGAAACCCACAACATAGTGTTACCACTGTTGTTATTCGGAGCTGACCACACCACAAAGACAGGCAACAGACATCCACAATTCATCCTCTTTAGCAAGGTACCTACTGACCTCCACCTGTTCTTCAGCAACTGAACTTTACCATCATGTAAAACTCTGACAACTAAAACACCATGGCTCCCCGAAATAAGAAGACAGTAACTATGTCCAGGCATGACAGTAAAGCAGTTGAAATTCTGGAGGGAAAAAATTGCAGGATTCAGCCTCCAAAAAAGTAGACAAATAACCCAGGTAGTAAAACCCCTGATGCCACAGAGTTAAGGAGTCCAGTTTCTGTGGTATGATCCATACAGATCCATAGACCAACACAAAGTGTCGCATAATTGTGAAGTGGAAGAAAAATGATTATATGGTGTTCAAAATGTTTTACAGATAAAATTCTGAAAACTATGGTGTGCATTTGTATTCCCTTCACTCTTATACCCTTAAATAAAATCCAGTACAACCAATTGCCTTCAAAAGTCACATAATTAGTAAATATAGTCCACCTGTGTATAATATAATCTCTGTATAAATACAGCCTTGAAGGCCTCAGAGGTTAGGGACATTCCAGCCATGCATAAATATCATCATCAAATAATTTCATCCTTGGACATTTGGTTAATAACATTTATGAAATCTCACTTTGGAAAACTGCATCTAAACCCTTCCCACTCCAACTTAAAGACTTTGTGTTTACACAGAGTCCTCTAGAAGGTACTAAAAGTTTGGTTCAAGCCTTATCTGACCTAGAGGGTCTTATCTTTCAGCCTAAAATCATCATAAAACACTGGAGGAAGACACCTTTATAAACAAACTCCAGTTATTAGGTTAAGAAGATCATAGTTTCATGCCAAATGGCTAAAAGAATGCAACCTCCTGACAAAGTAAACTAGTTACTAAATCCCTTTGTCTCAGTGACTGAATGTAACAGAAACTTTTATAAAACCATGATCAATTTCATATTAGTCAACCCTGCTGTTAAACTTTTATATAACTCAAGTGTTAGAATGTTAATCAAAGGGCCACAAAGGTGTGGATCTCCCTCCCCACATGAAATGTTTTGATCATTTACAGTAATATATCTAATCTAAAACACCCAGTCAGCCGAAGACTGTTAGCTATCCATATATTACAATTTGAAACAAAAACAAAATGAAACTCATGTTCTCCTGAATATGGATAAGCTTGTTAATTTTCAAATATGAGTACTTGGAAGAAGTTATATTACTTTAATTGTAACAGCACACAAACTGTAATCTGAGAAGTCATAAATCATGGCTTTCTGGAGATAACACTTCTACTCAAGGCTGAACTACTGGCTGTTGGCCAGAGTCCCAGGTACCAGCTCATTAACATGCATAAAGTTTGAACTCAATTTCACCAACCCAGATAAAAAAAACAAAAGAAAAATAAGAGGAAGAGAAATTAAGAAAAAGGAGGAAAAACTATGGAATAGAGAAGAATGTATAAGAACGAAAAGGGGCAGCAATGTGGTTACAGCAGTCTTCTTCACAGAAAAGTGTTCGTCACACTCCAGAAGAGGATGAGTAGAAGTTTGAGTAAACCCTTAGAGCAGTGCAATGAAAGAAAGATGGGGAAATGAAGAAACTCTTCAGAAGGTCCACGCCAGGCCAGCTCACTTCCAAGATGCCCAGCTCAACACGAAACCCATGAAGAGGCCACTCCCCATAGATTAGGCCAAAAACAGCGCAACAAGCCACACTGAATCAACACTTGACCTGACATCACAAAACTTCACAAAAAGGAATGGGTAGCAGAGCTTTCCAACATTTTGATAACTTACGGTGCCTTTCTCTTAAACCGCCTTAAATTAAACCATCATCATGCTCTTTCCCTGGTCTCAGGCATGACCCAAAGATTGCCAATATTATGTCTCCATTAATGTTCTTCCGGTACAGTCATTTCCAAAATCCATTCAGCATTTACCTTGTCTAGTCTTTATATCTCTGCTGTAGTTAGTAATAAATGTTTGAGTGTTATGTTGTCTGAGTTTGTCTGTTCCTTACAAAAACAGAAGTCCCTGAACTGTATCCAACTATCCTAAGCTATTTAAATGCTAAATTTACCTTTAATTACAACGAAACTCTGTTTACTGTGCAGTAAAGAGTAGTTTCAGCAGTATTGTTACTATATGTCTGTTTAAACTATTTTGCTGGACGAGATCAGCTACAATAAATCCATACACAGTTTGGGTGTCAAAACACCAACCCTGTGATTAAATGTATTCCCTTTTTATATCTCAAAATAAACTCCTGCATAATAATTGTTGTTGAACACAAAATCGGGGTTAACCTTATTACTTATCAAAACATCAAATGAGAAATCCTGTGTGTATGTAACATTGGTGGGACCATATATATTATTTTGGTGAAAATTCTGGTAGTCTGTATTAATGGTGGAAAAATACATTATAATCAATTAACTTACCTTATTTGGTGGCTAATGCAGACATATTAAGATTATGTAAATAATCTTAAATTATTTGGTGGATAAAGCGGGTATAATATTAATTACATTCCTACATTTCTTAGAGAACAGTAGTAAACAAACAGCATCATGAAGCCAAAGGAACACACCAGACAAGTCGGGGATTAAGTTGTGGAGAGGTTTAAAGCAGGATTAGTTTATAAAAAAAATATTTCCCAATCTTTGAACATCTCATCTAGCACTGTTCAATCGATCATATGAAAATGGAATTATAACATTTTAAAAATATGATCAGATTATTTATTAGATAAACGATCATAGCATTAGGATATTATTAACTAATTGTCAGCAAAGGTATAGTTTTTTCTGGTTTTCCATAGTTTTTATGTAGTTTGCAAAATTATAATTGTCAGTTGTAGTTGTGACAATATATGTAGTTGATATGCTTCATTTGGCATGCTAGAGCCAAACTAAACAATTAGAGATTGCACATGTTTGTGCTTATCCATTCTGTATCTCTTTGTCTATACACACAAGTTTATTTTAGGATCAGGTTCCCATGCATGTAACCCCATGTATTTCTTCTTACAGGATGAGCCAATTACATTCAATGAGGATGCATTCATCACACACAGATCTAACACAATGAGACAGTTTCTCCAGAATGCCACACAACTTCAGCTCTTCAAACAAGTATGCAAATTAATGTGCATAAAGTTGTATATGCTATTTGTATATAAAATTGTTTGTGTATTGATGTAAATGTTTAGTTTATAGATGGGCGTTTGGAACTGCTGAACTCTGGTGAAGGCTTCAGTGATGTCTTTGAGGAGGAGATTAATATGGGAGAATATGCTGGTGAGGATATTTTAAAATGACATTGGTCTACAAAGTCAACACCAGGGCTATTCAATTTGGAACTTTAATCAGCTCAAGGGATGAACCACCACTAATAAAATACTTTAGGAACAATTTTCATCATTTAAACCAAACCACTAAACTTACTATATATACTATAAACATGAATCTATATATATACTATAAACATGAAAAAAGCTTTAAAAAGTAATAACAAAATATTAATTTAAATGTATAAAAAAGAAACAAGAACTTTTAAGTATGCAGTTGTCCAACTTGTTTTCAGCATCCCTAAATTCTTGTTACTTCTCTAAGTATTTGTATTTGTTATTATTTTTAATGCTGTCTGGAAATGACAAGGAAATCACTTGAATGTTCTCTGGGGATAGAAATGGCTTGTTCCTCCTAATGTTGTACAGGAGGAACTGACATGAATGAGACAAGAATTATTGTTAGTTGTCCGTGGTTGCATGTAATGATGAATGGTGAGATCTCGGAGTTGTGCAGGAAAGTCACAAGATCTTCTCTTCGGGATGGCTTTATGAGGTCGCACAGCAGCTCATCATTGCTAGGATTATGGTTCAGATGATAAATTACCATCCATGATGAGATGTCGGAATAAAACAAAAGAGAAGTGATACCAATTTCAAAGATAAAATAGATTTTCAAAAACTGTTTTGTAGGGGAAAATAAAAATTGTGCAGATATCAGCACAGGGGAAATACGTTTTTTAAATTGCTTAAATTAGACTGTGATTGGTGAGATACAAAGTCCTTTATGAAACAAACAAACTTTTATGCAAGATTGATGAATGAAGGCCATTACCGCTTTAGGCTAGTAGTATAACTTTAATTTATATTAAAGCTGTATCTGGTAACTTTTTAAGTGTATACACAAACTGTTATATTGGCTGAATTGGTTCTTCAACTCTAACAGCAATCAATAATTTATGAGCTCTGAAAAAGGTTGTCACCTGTGGCCACTGTAATCCTGTACAAATGCAGATTAATCACGTCCTCGCGGTTTGCTTGGAAATATTCAATCAAATGTTTCCCTGTCTCAATGCTCGTTTTTGACCCTTCCATGCTCGAAACAAAGTCAAAGCAGAGCTTGTCCATGTGGAAGTACATGTAGCTTTGGAAGAACCTCTGAGAACAGGGTAGGATTTAGCTAGAGGGTTTAAGTGCTACACAGAATTTTTTAATTCATTAATTATGCAAATGTATGCAAACTTTTTTAAAATTACAAAAAGTACTTTTCCTTTGTTTCTTGATTGAGTTTGTTAGTTATACTTGATAAGGCTGGGTGTGGGCTTTCAAACTTTTACACAGAATTTTGAAATGCATTAATTAGGCAAATGTATGCAATCTTTTGTCAATGTGTGTAAAAAAGGTCTTAACACACATTGTATCTTTTTTTTTCTTTTACCTGAATAATTTGAAATGTTTATAGAAATTTACCCATCATGTTTGCTCTCATAAATACATTTATCAAACGCAGTATAACACAAATGAGTAACATTCTGTGATGCGTGTCCCAATAAATATTCAGTGAAATACCTGCACTTGCTGAAAATCGCATAATTTTATCTTGTACGGGCACAAGATGAGCACCACGTCATTAATGTTGGTCTTATATTACATTTATCTTGTGTTATACAGGCAGTGATAAAGTATACCACCAGTGGCTTCTCACATTTAAGGTTGGTGTACGTTTTTGCATGTCTCTGTAGTTTATATTAGCATGACAGTAATATGACATTTTCTTTACAGAAAGGTGGTGGGGCCATCTTTAACACTGTGAAGACAAAAGCAAATCCTGCTATGAAAACTGTCTACAAGTTTGTAAGCACCATAATTTATTACATTGTTAATAAAAAAAAAAAAAAAAACACGGTCATGTCATATTGAAAAAGAATGCACAGTAAAAGTTTATCATAAGTTTAACACTTTATCTACCTTACTTAAAATTTAAAGGGCTCCAAAAAAGTATCACACAATTTATCATTATTTTTTGATAATGTTTAAAATAAATTGAAAATTGCCATACATATTTTTGCTACACTTTCCCCATTCTAATAGATTTTATGTTCACTTTACATGTAGTGTTCTTTTTTTAAGTATTGTAAGGTGCCTTAATTAGGCTTGTACTGGAATTCAATTAGCTTTCTATCATTTTCCTCTTGAGAATTCTTCAGTTATTCAGAGGCTCCAGCTGAATAATGGGATGGGTCATTTCACAGGAACTGACCATTTTGACTTTGACCAGCCAGAGCATTGTGATATAGCCTAGGATTGTTTTAAAAATAGTTTGTATGTAAGGAGGGGGTTAATGAAGTATGATCTCATGGCCCAGCGTAACCCGGTGGTACCAAATGGTATTTCGTCAACTTACGGAATACTGACACCTAACAGAGGCTCCCAATCCAAGAAAGATTTAATCTATGGAAACGATTACCATAGTGATGTATAACCGTAACAATTAGATCAGATTTGCTGACTTACAATGCGTTTTGTGGTAAGACATCAGAATGACTAGGTAACAGTAATGACAAGATAACAGTACTGACACAGAGTAACAGTAATGACAATTACAGGTAGAATGTAGAACTTAAACGAAAACTAGCGATACCCTCACCATTCTCAAGACAGTACCTGAAAAATAATTAGACTATAAAAAACTTATGGAACTAATGCAGCCGATTTAACAAATGAAATGGTGGAGGGCTGACATTATGACCTCATTTATACTTCATCAATGTACCCAATGAACTTTATTCCACACAACACAATGTATCATCCAAAATTTCAGTAACAGCTGGTTTCTTCGCAATATAAGAAAATGTGCAGCACGTCTCCATTTTGTTTTTCCCTCCAAATGTCACTCCCCATAGCCCCCTATTGGTCAACTGGTAAACCAAAGAAAATTAATCTGGTTTCTGTGGGAAGGAAAGCCATTCCTGGTAACAGTAATGACATGCAAACCTGGGAACATGGCAAAATGTGATGAAAATATATCTTACTAGTATCAGAATAAAATTTATTAGTTTTAATTATAGAAATAGTTTAAAAACCTGCAATAATTGGTGTAAATGTGAAAGAAGTTTTACCAAAAATATCGTTTGTGAACCGATGCTTTGCTAAGTCATTCAAGAATCACTGACTCCTTCATTAAACCTCTAACTCATTGAACAAGAGACTAGATATGCCTACCTTAAGAAGACAGAAGCCAGAATAACACACAGAAGAACAGAATAGTGGATCATAAACAAACAACAAGGTGAATGTAGTGATCCTAACTCAACAATTTTTATAATGTTTTTAAAGTTTAATAGCAAGAAAACACTAATAAAATAAAATTAAACGCACAGACCACTAAGTTGTTTTAAGCAGCATTAAGTAAAGAACACTTTATGTAATTAGAACGATACCTCTTCATAAGGCAGAATAAATAGCTCAGTGAGTTAACAGTATGCAGGTTTGAGCCTGGCAGCGTTTTTTTTGTTTTGTTTTGTTTTGTTTTTTTTGTTGTTTTTTTGTGAATCAAATGAATCAATATGAATCAATTTGCTACAGTTGAACGAACCAAACGAATCAAGTTAGTTAAAAAAATCGGGCTTCCCATCACTAGTAAATAATCTGGCTCTTGATTAACTGCTATTAAATGCCTGCTGAGTATTCACACATTCTACTTACTTTTTTGCATACTAATAGTGTGCAAAATAATAAGTGGTCTGACTTTTGCAGGCAAAGGACCATGCCAAGATGGGTATCAAAGAAGTGAGGAGTCGTCTGAAGCAAAGGGTACCACTGCATGTTTTGACTTGAGAGAATACACACACACACACACACTCACACACACACACACACACACACACACACACACACACACACACCATGGACTCTTACCTGTGATATGACCTTGTAGGAAATGATGGAAAACTGCCATTCTAATAGCAGAGATGACTCCACCCATTCTGTTTCCACACAAGGAAAGGACACCTGGGAACAGAGACGGCCAATTACAGTGCACTTTGGACAGGTACACAGGACATTCTGTTAACAACATTTGAGTGCGTTATATTTTAATCGTTGTTCCTGTAGAAACAGGTAGAGACTCTGATTGCAAACTCTAGCAGTAAGCAGTTCATGTGAGAAAAAATAATAAAGCCAAATAATACCAAAATCAATTTGTTTGGCCTTAATCTGGATTAGGTTTGATTGGCACTGATTGAATTGTGTGTGTGTGTGTGTGTGTGTGTGTGTGTGCTTCTATTTGTATAGTCCTTCCATCCTTGGTCGGTGGCAGCAAAGAGACCACGTAGCAACATGGAACTTGAGGGCAGTCATGATCAGTAAGGACACACAAGTATTCAACACTCTGATGTTCTTCACAGCTAACACATAGCTTTTTATTTTTTTGTGTGTGTACATGTTCCACACACTGTCTCTTTGCTTGTCTCTTTCTTTTCCTTAATAAATCTAGCTTTATGCGCCCTACACGTCACTACACGGTATTTCTATGTGAGGACTCCTCTGGTGATGAGCTGTCACAGGATGATGATTTCATCTCTGCTTTTCCTGATCACTTCCTACTCTCCACACCTTTTGAATGGTCTATTGTTTAATCTGCCTTTGAACCACTCACAACCTGACTTTCTTTCTATCACTTATCCTGATGTAATTTATAGAGTTCATCTAAATGACATTTTGCATTAAACTGTGTTTAAGAAGCCATAACACATAATAGACACTGATTAGTAAAATATATACATATATTGCATATATATGCATATGTACTTAATATAAAATAACTAGCACTATCAATATCAACTATGTTATATTTATATATAAGGGCAAGTATATCTAAGCATTGTCAGTGCCTCAGATAGTGTAGTTATTGTGTGTGTGCATGCGTGTGTGTGTGTGTGTGCATGTCAGGTCTCAATCTCTGAAGGACGAAGAGCTTGAGGAAAAGAAAGGGGAAGTGGCGACGGTGTGTATCCAGGGTAATACAACCATGCATGGACCGATACATACCAAGTTATCTGAGCTAAGTCTATTAGATGATTCCTTCAGCAACCAGATGGAGAAGCCTGCATATGCTTTACATGCTATAACCAGCGCACACACTGTTCAAGAAAATAAAAGTCAGAGCCAAGAGGAGAAAAATTCACTTTGCAATCCAGTTAAACAGCAGAACAACCTCAGCTACCAGGTGCCTTCTACACTGTAATATCCAGTTTAATTAATGTGGCTCTCTTTTCTACATTATAAATGTGTATTTTAATATCCATGCACTATATATTTGTGTCACTGTTTTTTGTGTCTATAGCACATGGACCTCAGAAGTGATAAAAATAATCAGACATTTCTGGGACTGAAGCACTCCAGTTACAACCAACATTGGAGCCAGAAATTACCAGACACCGTAGCTTTTTCCAGTCAAGAGTCCTCCTTCTTTAATACACCATTGTCTGTGCTACCACTGGAGCCTTGCGCTTCCAGCATAGATAGATCTTCCCCTGGCCTGGAGATCATGGAAGAAAGGAGTATAACAATTCCTCGCCCGCAAGCACAGAAAAAAATACCAGAACCAGGAGCTGTGCTTTTACCAGCCGTGGCTTTGCTGCAAGGCCTGAGAGGGGATGAAAAAGAGGTGACGAAAAGTGTAAAAAGTCAGATGAATCACCAGGCACGCAATACTCCCCAGACACAGTTTCAGCCACCCAGCACAGATTCAGGGCCTGACCTGCTCCACCTGCTAGACCCTCTAAGTGAAGTTGAACAACCCTCTGAAGCATCACTTCCACCACAGCCTGCTTTGACTCAGTTTGAAGGCCAGCACTCTCTTAACCCATTTGTACAGGTCCCCCACTACTTCCTCCAAAAATATTATAACCCTGTGCCTTCAGACAACCCCTTTAACCCTGCTTACTTGTCACCACAAACTACTGCCTATTTTCATGCTCAGCCTGTGTTGATGTTTCGTCAGGGTTCCCCTATGGGAGGAACCATGATGAATGGGACATGGCCTGTTGAGCAAGCCTCACCAGCATCCAGCGGTAGCACCGGTCTATACAGTCTGATTGATTCTCCAGCTCCATCATGTCTATCCCAGGCTGTACCCCCAACCCAACTGGCAGACAAACCTAATGACCCCTTCAGTGACCTCCTCACCATGGCAAAATCATCCACTGTTATAAGCACACAAACAAAAAGAGAAATGGGAGGCTTGCATACTAAATGGGAGACTTTTGACTGACCTGTTTGACTTGACTCCTAACCAGTAAAGATCCATTCTATATCTCAGCCAATCTAAAGGTTCAGTTCATACAGTCCTGTACAGTAAGTATTAAGCTAGCATATTTGGGCAGGAAACACGTGTTGACTCTGGATGGTTGGTATATCAGTCACATCCTCCAACCTGAACACTAATAATAGTTGAGAATGCTTGTTTTTTCTGCTTCTGAGCAGTGCTACAATTTAAGTGCACAGGTGTTTATGTACTGATTTTGAATAAGTGCATAAGTATTCATTTGAAAGAAGTGATAAATGCTCTGTAGACTAAACAGCTACCAAATATGGCTGTCGTATGTTCACCACAAAACACTAAACTGCTCACTGTTTTTGAATCAAAGTGATTCTTCCAATTAGCTTGTGACATATTCACTCTTTCCGAATCTCTGCTTCTCCTATGGAGCAAGGTTATATACACTGATCAGCCATAACGTTAACACTACCTGACTGATCTCCTGATATGCAGAAAGCTGCAATACACTGTGTTCTGACAGCTTACTATTATATCCAGCATTAACCATTTCAGCAGTTTATGCTACAGTAGGACTTCTTCAGCCCAGTTTCAGCAGTTAGCTTTGGGCCCCTATAACACACCTGCCGGTTCCCTGGTTTTCTTTTCTTGGGCCACCCTTGGTTAGTACATACACCAATGCAGACCACGCCTATGTAGGTGCTGCTGTAAGATGATCATCAATGTTATTCACTTTACATGCTAGTGGTCGTAATGCTTTTAATGTTATGGCTGATAGGTGTATAGCATAACAGTAATTTCCCTAACCCTAATCTGTGGCTGTTCCATGGATTAGACTTCACCTGAATGCTAGTACAAATGTACAAAAGTTGAACACAGATTAAACTTGTTTAGCCAAGACTGCTTATAGTTCTTTTCACATATAATAAATTAATGAATATGAAGGTAAAAGCCACATTCCGAGTTGGTAATTGAAGTCATTTAGTGGGGTCTGAATGCTGTCAATGTTTAAGAGAATGTTAGTCTTGCTTCCCTAACCCAAAATAAATAAAAACAGAGATAGAAAATGTGGACTTTAGAAAGCAATTGTGTTCCCCCCCAACATAACACAAAAGCTAAAAATAGTTTTAAAATGGAAAAAAAGACAATGAATATATATAAATGATATATACATCTAACAGGTGTCAAGTAAATTTCTAGCATACTGCTGCATGAATCGTCCTAGTAGTAATTACCAACTTAATCACTACAAATTTGGTATGTAACATCACAAATCTTAAATGTGTGTGCAGGATGTAGGCTATTTTATTACTTTTTTAAGAGCTAATATATTTGTGTTATAAATACAGTATATTCCCTATTTCGGTATTAAGCTCTTACTGAGTTCGTTTAACTCAATTATATACAGCGTGTAGTATATGTTAAAGTAACGGAGCTCTGTGAATTTTAGATTATTAATCTTTGTTCTTTAATCTGATGTGCAGTGGTGGGGTGAGCATGGAACAGTAAAGGAAAAAAAATCTGATTTTGTTATTCTATTTAAAATGAGCATTCAGATGATATTTTTAAAAATATATTAGTTCCCCTGATTGCCCTTTGCTCACACCAGCAGCGTGATGTGGCACAGTGGCTGGAAGTCAGTGGAAGCAATGTGATGACAAGTTCTGGGATTGAGGGATGCAGATACAACCCCATGATGAAAAATTATTTGTGTTTGATTTGATTCCACATTCTCTTCGCGCCAATTGGTGACATTCACTATAATATGTTCTGTTGTTATCATCATGAAACCATGGCTGTGTAACGAAAAGAGATAAAAAGCTGACGTACTGTACTTCTACAACAGCCAGTATGGCGGATGTGTCAAAATACAGTGAAACCTCGAAAGACAGACTCCCTCTGTATACGATATATGGAATATATATATTGCTAAAAATATGTTTCGATTCTCAATTTCATGTCTCTACTGGAGCGTGACAACATTTTCCTATAAATGTTAGCGTGGATGTGTCTTGGGTTTCCTATTAGCAGTTCAGTTCAGTACTTGCGCGCGTAGCATCAAGACGGATTCGGATCTGTTCTTTTTTTCTGTGTACTGCTCTTTCAATGTGTGGAGCTTTTTCATGCCCCCTGAAAAAGACAGTGAAAAGGACAATAGCGAGGTACTGGAGGAAACCATGAATTTGGTGGTGGCCTGGTGGTAGGGTGCTGGCTTACTGATCTGAAGGTCGGAGGTTCAAGCCGCACTATCACCAGGTTGTCACTGCTGTCCCCCCAGTGCAGCCAACTGGGTTATCAAAGGCTAGCCATGTCTCTCACTGTCTGTGGTGAGAGGCATGTAAAAGAACCATTGTTGTCGTTTGTAAAGAGTAGACCATTGAGTTGCCGTCAGCGTGTTTCTTACCTGCGATGGCCTGGCAAGCTGTCCAGAGTGTACACTGCCCTCGGCTGAGATGGGCGCCAGCCTCACTGTGACCCTAATTAGGATTAAGCAGTTCAGAAAATGAGTGATTGAATATTTATATATATATATATATATATATATATATATATATATATATATATATATATATA
>JAQMYF010000026.1:17902361-17912779 GCA_030014195.1 Neosilurus mollespiculum | reverse complement strand
TATATATATGTGTGTGTGTGTGTGTGTGTGTGTGTGTGTGTGTGTGTGTGTGTGTGTGTGTGTGTGTATACTCAACAAAAAATATAAATGCAACACTTGTTTTTGCTCCCATTTTTCATGAGCTGTACTTAAAGATCTAATACTTTTTCTATGTACACAAAAGGCATACTTAAGCCTGTTTTAGTGAACACAGAAACTTCACAAGAATATTGTTGCAAGACTCAATATTCTAAACATGACAAGCTGTCTCCAATCTTTGCCTCTCATCTTTTACACTCCGAAACAACGGGCTTATGACTATCTCTCCTATCAAGTTTCGCCTGATTCATTGTTAATCAATGTTCCATTGCTAATTCATTGTTAATTGTTAATCAATTAATTGTGTGTGTGTGTGTGTATATATATATATACACACACACACACACCACAAAAATATAAATGCAAAATTTTGTTTTTGCTCTAATTTTTTTCTATGTACAAAAAAAGGCCTATTTCTCTCAAATATTTTTTTTCCAAAGATTTCAATTTTTTTTAATAAATACTCACACACACACACATACATATGTACATATATACACACACATATATATATATATATTTATATTTATCGCCTTCTTTAGGCGAGTGAACCAGGTCAAAAAAAGAAGTGGGAGTCCCTCATGCACAACAAGAGGACAAATACTGTACTCTCAGACAAGTAGTTTGAATGACAGACACCTGACAGGTCCTCAAGTGGCAGCCTTATTAACCCAGAAAACACGTCTTGCACCACTTTGAAATAATTTGAACTACTGGAGTGCACATTTAGCACTCCAGATTTGTACAGCATAAAAGGAATCCTAAACAAGGAAGGCTATCACATGCAACACTATGCCAGACCCTGTGGATGGACCAAATTTTCTCTAACAGGACAATGACCCAAAACACTGCAAGAACTATTAAGAAAAGAAGCCGTCAGCTAGTATTTTGTCAGTAAACAAGTGGTTGTGAGAGCAGCTTGACTGTATGGTATGTAAAAAGCACCCATCAAGCCAGTCCAACTTGTGGGAGGGGGTTCAGGAAGCATGGAGCAAAATGTTATCTTACCTCACCAAACTGACAGCTAGAATGCCAAAAGGTCTGCATGGTTGTAATTTTTTTTGATGAAAACTGTAAATCTTTTAACCGAAGTTTTGTTATGGAAGTGTTTAATAGTTGATTTTGAGTCTTGACATCCATAAGAATAACTGGTACAAGCCTGAAATTGTCATTTCTGGTACAGCTTGGTATGCAACAGGAGATAGTAAACATCCGGCAGAGGAATCGTAATCGGTGTTTGCCCGTCTGTTTGTGAGCAATTATCTGACAAAACTACTAGACATATTACAGCCAGACATGTTACCCCATCTGAGACCTGGAAATGAATTGTTTTTGGAAAGTCAATGTGATGTCACAGCTAGGTCATAAAGTTAGAGAAAATCCCTATTCTGTAACATCGGGCAATTATGTTTGAGATGTTAAGACATTTCATTATAACTATGCCAAGTTATAATGAAGCCTACCATCTTAGCCAGATTTCTCAGGTTAATTCATGCACTTGGTATCATATGTGCTTGGCAGAGGTACCCGTGCACTCTTGAATGCCGCTCTAGTTCAGTTTATTTTTCATGTCATGGTAATAAACATGTAAAATCCTTATACTTCACCACAAGGAACATGATGTAATCTGAGAGCAAATAAAGAGGTTTTCAATAATGAGTATGCAAGTACGTATATTCCAAATGTTAGCAGTTTTAGTGAAATTTAAGCAAAGATTTTGAAGACAATAAAAATCACAATCTTAAAAATGTTGTAATCTTTATAAAAAAAAATTAAAAAAAAAACTCTCTCATATGGTTTTGGATAGAATTTATAGGTTTTAAACTGTATAATGACGACTTTACAAAATCATTTTTACTTAATTTGCAGGGCATTTTATGTACTCATGTAGCAACATGTAGCATTTAAAAATGTGTTACTATTTTTGGGTGTGGCCAGCTTTTAGAATTCTAAATTAATTACCACTTAAGACAGAGCCCACCAATAAGAAATCACCTTCGGTCTAAGCTGTTTTTCCGGACATCATGCATATGCACGAAACAAAACAGTATAATAAAGTTGAAAACTGTGATTTGAAGCACATAAAAATGCTAATTGGGAACAGAACTGTATAAGAAAATAATGCATAGGCAAGGGACATTTTATAGCACAAAGTTTTGCTTCAAAGCCTATGATTCAATTCGGTATCAACCCTGATTATATATTAGCATACCAGCTTCAGGTTATCCTGGACAGAATAAGCTCAGTCCCCAAAATATTTAAGACTATGATGTGTAAGACATGATTATGGACTAAGAGTCGGGATAAACTGGGTTTAAATAATTTTTACAAAAGGAAGGCACAGGTAAAACACTTAGTGCTTTGGGCTCCTGCTTAACATTTAGCAGTTATATTCAGCAGGTTTTTAAACCTTAAATAAAGCTTAATTTAGCCGTATGAATTTTCTTATTACAGTGAGTATGCAAAAACACTGGGGAAAAAGTCACACACAATCTCATTACATAGACTCGTTACATACACACACACACACAAAAAATAGAAATATTTGTGTTAGGATGACAGGCCAGGTTCCAGATGTTTTAGGACTCCTCCTACTAAGTGCAAGCTGCCTGTAATTAGCACATGCACATTAGCAGCCTCTTGTAGTGGCACTGCTTTAGCATGGACGCTAGCTTTGACAGGCATGATGTGTTTGGCTGGATCAGACACAAGTGTATTATGTCCTTGTGTGATCCACTGAAGAGCACTCAAAATGCAGGGGAAAACTAATGAAGCTCCCTGCTTCTCGACCCTCAGAGGCAGGTGAACACCATCCTTAATTAGAAGCTCTGACCCTGGCCTTTCTTCCCTCATACCATTAAGAATGCGCCAGCTTTGCTGATTGTCCAGGCAGCGTGTGAGCATGTGCTCGACAGACACATTGAAGTTCTGTTGATCTGAATAAAAAAGAAAATGAAGGACAGGGGACTACACTTGAGCAGCTAATCATCAAAAATAAAAATGAAAAAAGTTCATGTTTCAAGTGGCTACTGACCTGCATTGCAGTCAGCCATGGTCTCTGTGATGTTAGGACAGAAAACTGCAAAATCGAAATGACATGGCTGCAAAATAACAAAAATGCAAACAGTAAACAATACTGCATAATATCTCAGTGTTTTATAAATTTGCATAAATTGGTTGTTAGAAATACCTACTAGTTAGGTTTATTCATAATATTTGGTTAATTATTCAATATTTAATACATTCTCAAACAAATTTTCTTTTTTTAATTTGAACCTTTTTTTTAATTTGAATGAACCATATAAAGTTGTGCTGTGCCAACCCTATTCCTGGAGATATTCCTGACAAGTTTAGTGCCAACTATAATGGTGCCATTTGATAGTCAAATGAGCATGATTATGGTTCAGTGACCTCCACCAACAACCTCCACAGGCAGAAAGGTAAAGGTGTCACAAAGTAGGTAAATCACTCATCAGAAGCAAGAGCAGGTAGTCCAAAGTTAAATGTACAATGAAATACTGAGATGAGCCACAAATTTTCTGCAATCAAGGCTAACCTTTACCAAAGTGATGATAAACATGGAGAAATAAAGAATCTGCTCAAGATTCAAAACACACAAGCTCATCGGTCTCATTATGAGCTCATTATTGATCATGTACAGTGGATATAAAAAGTCTACACACCCCTGTTCAAATACCAGGTTTTTGTAATGTTAAAAAAAAAAAATAATAAGACCAAGATAAATGATTTAAAAACTTTTTCCACCATTATTGAGACGTACAACCTTTACAGCTCAATTGAAAAACAAAAACCTTTTAACGGAAAAACACAAACAAAAAAAACAAAAACTAATACTTTGTTGCTGCACGTTTGGCTTTTTTTTTGCAGCACTCTGACATTTCTGAGTAGGAATCTAACATGGCACATCTTGATGTGGAAATATTTCCCCGCTCTTCTTTGCTCCAAATCTGACAGATTGCGAGGGCATCTCCTGTGCATAGCCCTCTTCAGATCAATCCACAGATGTTTGATCGGATTCACGTCTGGACTCTGTCTGGGCCATTCCAAAACCTTAATCTTCTTCTGGTGAAGCCATTCTTTTGTTGATTTGGATGTGTGCTTTGGGTCATTGTCATGCTGAAAGATGAAGTTCTTCATCCTCAGCTTTCTAGCAGAATCCTGAAGGCTCTGTACAACACTGGCTGGTATTTGGAACTGTTCATAATTCCCTCAACCTTGACTAAGGCCCCAGTTCCTGGGGAAGAAAAAATAATAATAATAATAATAATAATAATAAAACCTGAAGAAAAACAGCCCCAAAGCATGATACCACCGCCAGCATGCTTTACTGTAGGTATTGTGCTATTTTGGTGATGAGCAGTGGTGTTTGCACCAAATATACCTTTTGAAATCATGGCAAATAAGTTCAACCTTGGTTTCATTGGGCCATAATGCATTTTCCCATATGCGTTTGGGAGATTTCACATAATACAAAATCTAAAAAAGATAGGGTTTTTATCTTGCCACACTACCCCATAAACCAGACATATAAAGACGATGGGAGATTGTTGTCACATGTACTAAACAGCCAGTACTTGCCAGAAATTCCTGCAGCACCTTCACTGTTGCTGTCGGCTTCTTGGCAGCCTCCCTGACCAGTTTTCTTCTCGTGTTTTCCTCAATTTTGATGGAATGTCCAGTTCATGGTAATGCACTTTAAATGGTGGCAGGTGTGTGCCAACTCCCATTTAACATGGGTTTGAATATGATTGGTTAATTCTGAAGAAAATTCCGAACAAAAAATTCTCACATCCCCAGTTATAAGAGGGTGTGCACGTTTGTGCAACCATATTCTCAGTTGTTTATTTGTATTCCCCTTCCTAAAAGATTTCAGTTTGCTTTTCAATTGAATTGTACACTTTATAGGTCACATTAATGGAGGAAAAAGGTTTAAAATCATTTATCTTTGTCTATTTTTCACTAAAACCTAGCATTTGAACAAGGGTCTGTAGACTTTTTATATCCACTGTAACTCATGACTGTAGCATCACAATCAATTCAGAAATTTATACCAGCGTTCAGGGGCAGCACGATGGCATAGTGGTTAGCATATCCGCCTCACCGCCTCGGTCATGGGTTTGAGAAGCAGGCTAGACAAGGGTATTTCTGTGTGGAGTCTGCAAGTTTCAAAGTCCTCCCACAGTCCAAAAAACATGCACATTATGCTAACTGATCAAAATTGCCCCTGGATGTGAGTGTCTTGGAACTGCAATGGAATGGCAAGCTGTTCAGTGTGTACCCTGTCTTCCCCCAGAGGCGGCAAAGATAGGCCTAGAAGGACTAAGTGGTTAAGCAAATGAGTGACCTTTGTCAGGTTGTTTGTGACTTTAACATGACAAACTTGGATTAGCCAACACAAAAAAAAAATTCATACCCCTTACCATTTTCCACATTTTGTCACATTTCAACAACAAACATAAAGGTATCTCATTGGGATGGTATGTAATAGACGAACACAAAGCGGCACATAATTGTGAAGTGGTAAGGAAATTATAAAAATTATTTTAAATAGCATCATGAAGCCCAAGAAAAACATCAGACAGGTCAGGGATAAAGTTGTGGAGAATTGTAATGCAGGGTTAAGCTTTTAAAAAGAACAAACAATTTTGAACATCTTATGGAGTGCCGTTCAATCCATCATCAGAAAATATAAAATGTATGGCACAACTGTACATCTACCAAGACATGGCCGTCCACCTAAACTGACAGGCTGGGCAAGGAGAGCATTGAATTCAGTTTAATTCAGTTTTATTTGTATAGTGCTTTTAACAACTGACATTTTTGCAAGGAGAATTCAAAGATGCTTCAGGGCAAGCATGGATCTTAGCCTACTGGAGGCTCCCATTATTGTAAAGTGATGATTGATCTCAACGGGGAGGTATGTTAGAGTAGAAAATTCACAGATGAGGTTTTGCAGAGGGCCAAGAGATGTACATATGTGGGTCCTAATTCCTTGAATGAGGAGCATGAACTTGTAGATGAACACCCTGTTGATGATGTCATAGGGGATATATTACAAATTGTTAATGGCAAAGAGCAACCCACAAAAGAGCTATTCACTTTTTCAATGGTTTGAAAATTTTTATTTTTAGGGGAAAGTTTGCATTCTGAATCACTCAAAGCATCATCTTGCTCTAGATCTGGCTCTTGGCCCTCTTCAAAAACTCAGTGAAGTATTATCAAACCATAATGTATATTCTTTTTAAATTATAATGTCAACATAAAATTTCCAAATCACCCTGATCAAAAGTTCTTACCAAATCACCCTGATAAAAATCCTTGGACTGTCTTGCATGAACTGCACATTTGAGATCTCCCTAAAGTGACTTAATAATATTGAGGTCAGGAGACCAAGATGGCCACTCCAGAACCTTCACTTTGTTTTGTTGTAGTCAATGACAGGTTGACTTGGCCTAGTGTTTAGGATCATTTTCATGTTGGAAAGTTCAGATACACCCCAGTTTCTGGGCTGATGAGTACAAATTTTCCTTCAGTAATTTCTGATAACATGCTACAATTATCTTGCCATCAATTTTGACCAAGCTCCCTGTACCGTTGTAGCTCACACATCCCCAAAACATCAGCAATCCATCTCGGTGTTTCACAGTAGGAATGTGTTCGTTTCTTTCATCATAGGCCTTGTTGACTCCTCCTCAAATGTAGTGTTTATGATTGTGGCCATAAACTTAAATTTTGGTCATATCACTTCAAATTACTTTGTTCCAGAAGTTTGGAGGCTTATCTTTTTGCTGTTTGGTGTATTGTAAGCAGACTGCTTTGGGGCACTGGCATAGTAATGGCATTCTTCTTGCAATTCACCCATGCAGCCCATTTTCCTTCAAGTGTCTCCTTACTGTGCACCTTGAAACAGCCACACCACTTTTTTTCAGAGAGTCTTGTATGGCAGCTGAAGTTATTTGTGGGTTTTTTTTTTTTGCACCCTAAACAATTTTCCTGGCAGTTGTAGCTGATATTTTTGTTGGTGTTCCTGACCATGGTTTGATTTCAACAGAATCTCTCAACACTGTATATCATTCAACAAACGTCTCCCGCAAATCATTTGATAATTCTTTTGCTTTCCCCATGGCTTGGAATCCAGCAACATCAGTGCAGCACTGGCTAAAACATGTAGGGGCCTGTCAGGAGCCCGGAAACTCACTGACTTTTTATATACACTGACAGTGATTACAAGAAAGTGGGTCACAGGTAAGCATGGTTACCTTTAGTAACTATTTAAAGCCATACTTGCAAGTTTATATATAAAATGTGCTATATAAAAAGTGAACCCAAACTTTTGAAGAACAGTGTTGATAATGTTGGTGGGGACTGAATTATAAATCAGCACTGACTTGCAGTAATACCACCATCTTTTTCCAATACCAATACAAATACTAATGTCGGAGTCTTACCACGAGCATTTTGAGCATAGCACCAGAATCCCGCTCTCCGGTAGCATTAAAAAGAAGCACTCGGACCACTGAGCCCCTACACACACACAAACAAATTTAAATACACATCTACAATCATAAGACACATCCCAATTATAAGAGTATAGTTTAAGTTTTTTTTGTTTAGTATTTCAGTTTGTTTTTTTTTTTTTAAATCAATTGTACAGCTTATAGGTCACATTCAAAGGAGGGAAATTTTTAAACCATTTATAATTTTTATATCTGATTTTATTATGTATTCAGAAAGACTGGTTTCCAATTTGGTGGAGATATTGAAAAAGCTTGGGGCCTGGAAGAGTGGTGAAAGCAGCATTGCAGAAACTGCAGGCAATATTTCATTACACACTCACCATGTATGTGAGGTGGATAACATTTTTAGTGGAACGGAGTTACAATATTTGTCAGCAGAGCTTAGTAGCTAAAAATAGATCACGTGACTAAATCTTGTATGCACAAAATAAGACATTGTGGGTAAAATAAATGAAATGTAAAGACAGTTAAAGAATGAAAAAACAATGGAGATGATCTGTATAGTTTTTAACAGAGATAATGCAGTGATGGATAGAATTTTTGCAAATTATAAGATGAAAGGAAATCGTCACAGAAGAATGATTGAATGGATGTGATGTATTCTGGGACATGCAGTCTTTATGCCACTTACCCATCTACTTTCCAACCACTGATCTAAAAATAACTGGATATCTGACTGGGCTGCTGAGGCTGAAGTCATCGGATATGCTCGTGCAGCCATATTGCTAGATCCAAAACATTCCCTGCTGTGGTCATAAAAGCCTGATTCCAATCGAAGCATCTCCCATTCACTTTTAAACTTTTGTTTTTTATTTTTTTATAGTCTACTATTACTTTTTAATTATGCCTTCATGTGCAGCATTAAACTGTACAAACAGAAAGATACCAGGATGCGGGAAATCACTGAATGTGTAAATAGCGTTTTAAGTATCTTTGTAGAATTTATACACACATGTACTTATGTTTATTATTTTGTAACTGTGTTAACATAAAAAGTTTAGATTGTGATTAACATGCCTGTGATATTTAGATACTATTAATATAAACTATCTTGATATTGAAACAAATTTTCATGTATCATGTACAGTAAGTGTAATTAAGTGTAAAAATGCTACATGTAGTACATGTAAATTCTACATCATATACTGTAAGTTTATGCATACAAACAATAATTATATACTTTCTTATTAAATTACATAAGTAAATTATCTATAGACTTATTATATAGAGAGAATTTATGTACATGTATTATATTTGTAATTTGAATGGCCTATTATATAGACAAATTTGTAAATTTATATTCCATATTTCCAAATGTCTTTGCAGGCCTACTATATAAAGAACACTTGTGTCACTAAATAAATTGATATATATTTAACTTAAACTGGTTTTATTATTTTTTATTAATATAACCTTAAACTACACTCAATTTTTCTTTGGTAAATATAGGCTTAAACTACGTTAGACGTGTTGTGGTTAAGAATGGTTTTGCAAGATATTCTCAGTATATAAATCTTTTAATACAATAGTAGTTAATTACTTCATACAGCTTAAAATTTCTCATAAGAAGAAAGACAGTAAATTATTACATAATTCAATTATCAAGTATTTAAATGTAGCCCACTTATCCCTGTATACAATAGAGGAGGGCCCTGAGTTCTTTAAATCAATTAGTTTAGGTTAGTGTAATGAATGCTTGAAGTTTCACTTTTACCAAAATACACTTTACCTGTCTTGGGTCCTTTTATTTATTTCTGATTACCGTAATTATCTTCTTACTACTATTTGGCTGGGTTAACTTAATCCTTCAGCAAGCTAAACTTATTAAACCTATATATCTATGATATGGCAAGAAACAAATACACTATATGATCAATTACTAGTATTTATCTCCTTTTAAAATCCCCTAACCAAATAAAGTCAAACATCACACAAGTATTGGTTTGTTTAACAAAACTCCGTTTTATAAAATAAATAAAATCAGGTTTCGATTCACTGAAATATGCTTCCTACATATAATAATGTGAATCACAGTAATATTTCCCTTTAAAAAAAAATAACTAGAAAAACAGGTTACCAATCAACAAAAAAAAAATGCAACCGACAATTTAGATAAACACCTAATTCAGTGGGCCCACACTCAAATGCGCGCGCGCACACACACTCACTAGCCGGCAAAAGTTAACCAAATTAAACAAACCCCGATGCGTCGCTTGGGAGCGGAGTGGCCCAAAACTATTGGCTGATTCACTCAGAGAGCAATAAAACAAAATATGTGGTACCTTATTTCAGTTCTGTGTCCAATCCACAACTTAACTAGTCTCTTGTCCTCTGGTGAGGAACAGAACAGCAAGCAGATATCCAAAAATGGTGTACTTCTCTGCAGCTAATGGTTATCTAGTCGGTCAGTGTCCGGTGATGCACAAGGTGGCAAAGGTGCCCAGAGATGACGTGGTCTCTCTAGTGTAGTTCAAGAGCTTTGAGCACTAGCTTTGTAGCTCTAGCACATCCTTAATAAGTCCTCACAGTTTCCACATTGAAACGATGAACATAAGCCTTTAGCGAAAGCGGGATTAGCTATACAGTGGCTATAAGTCCATTCACAGGCTTTTTCATAAGATTTTCTTCTGAGTGCTATCAATCACACTCCAGACATTAGCTTGGAGAGCTTTTCACACTCCAAGAAAAGCTTCCCGAGAGATACTTTGGGGTGTGATTTTTTTTTATGACATATGACTACTAATGTCTGTTAAGAAGGTAATGTACGATTTGTCTACTTGCAGTATTTTGATCTGCCTTTTA
>JAQMYF010000026.1:17874670-17892138 GCA_030014195.1 Neosilurus mollespiculum | reverse complement strand
CTCCATGTTAGAATACATCTACCATTAAAAGTATGGAATGATCATGTCTTTATTAGTGGGCAAACCAACAAAATCCGTAAGGGATCAAATACTTTTTACTCTCACTGTATATATAGATATAGATATATATATAGATATATAGATAGATAGAGGTTGTATTGGAGGAAAAAACACAGATGGTCTTCATCACTACATGTCCCTGTTCTCTTCAGGATGAAACTATAAAGTTGATATATTACTAGATATATATTACTAGAGTTTGAATTTAAAGGCTCGATCTCATTTGGGCGATAATGGCCATCACTGATAAATTTTTAGGTCGGGAGCAAGCATGAGGCATCTATATGACAAATATCATCGACCATATCGCTAACTGTCACTGAGGAATTCACCTGTAGTAGACAATCGTCACCATTTCTTTGAAACCCATTTCCAAATGTTGGACAATTAACATATGATGATCTACTAATCAGTGACGGTCGCCAACAATTCGCGATTATATTGCTGTCAGTCTGAGACCGTTGTGGTCGATCACAGTCGAAGATAGTTGGGGACTTAGTTGCAGACAGTCTCAGACTTAGTTGCTGACCACCAGAGATTTTCATCTGAGTAGAGATAAATCGGCTTATAAAACTGAAAGTTTTTTTTTATTTTTTTTTTTTTTTATTTAAGTGTTTTTTATGTTAATCACTGTTAGTACAGACTGGGACAAGGACATAACATGGACAGCCAAGATAAGTTGTGACTAAAAATTAACATGGGTCTAGCCGTGCTTTTGGGAGAAACAGTACGAGTAAGAGTATTTGCCGCTTTTATCCGGCATAATATTAGCTCAGGCAGTTAGGAGACATGCCGGTGAAGGGCCACGCACAGAGTCGAATCTAACAGTTCATAAACATAATTTATTTGTTTCTGTTTGTATAATTTTTCTTGGTGCAAAACACAGATACAATTATTGAATAAAGTTAAATAAAGAAATATATATTTCTATAATATTATTATAAAGTAAAAAAAAGAAATCCTCTCACACAGACGCTTCTCCTATTACTTACATTCTGTCATATTCTCTCTCTTATCTATTTCCCATAAATTTAATAGATAAATATGTCATATTCCCTCTTATTCATTTCACTTTAATTTAATAGATAACTACCTTGTATGTTTTATTTTCCTGCACTTCAAAAGTTGGATTGATTGAAATACCTCCAGGTTCCTTCCTCAGACCAATAACTATGGTCAAGGGGATCATTAGCTTTTACTGCAACTACGGTTCCAAAACCATTCCAAAAGCAACTTAATGGTTAGACATTTTTTTTCCTTACCAATGGAGCTTCACATGGGAGCTCCATTAATATGATACGTGTGCAAGATGTCGGGAGACTGCATGTAGGAAATAACCAGATTTTTTTCTTTTGCATATGAAATGAAAGTAGACAGCGCACAGGACTCTAGTAGACTGAAATCCTGCCAGCTACCAGCTAAATTTGAAAGCCGTGATAAAGAAAAGCTGTCATGGACTTTGGACGACTGGATCAAAATGATATTAAGTGATGCATCACAAATCAGCACTGGGCAAGGTAATGATCCTGGAACTTTTGTTTGGTGCAGTTCCAAGGAAATTTATTAAAATGACTGCCTGAAGAAAACATGCAAATTTCCACAATCATTGAGGATATTAGGCTGCATGTCAGGTAATGGTAGAGGAGAGATGGCAGTCATTACATCTTCAAAAAATGCACAAGTTTACATTGAAATTGTGGATACTTTTCTTATTTCATCAATTAAAAGGATGTTTGGTGGAGATGACAATTTTCCAGAATGATAATACATCTTGCTTTGGAGCAAAAGCATGAAAACTTTCCTCCAAGAAAGACATATAATGTCAATGACATGGCCTGCAAATTGTACAGACCTTAATTCCAATGAAAATCTATGGTGTAAATTGAACAAAATAGTTCATGACAAGGCTCCAACCAGCAAAAATGATCTGGCAACTGCAAGAACAGAAAGTTAGAGCTGGATTGATGAAGAATGCTGTTTGTGAATAGTTAAGTCCATGCCTTAGAGAATTCAAGCTGAGATAAAATCCAGAGAAGTTTTCTTCATGATTCCATATTTTCCTCAGAAATGAATGATTGCATTTTTTTTCCTCTGTGTGATCTAATGCAAAAAATTGCACTTAAGTACAACTTTTTCATTCTTTTTTTAGTGTTTCTTAAAGTCAGAAGGTTGGTGTTTTGAAAAAAAATATTTTGGCATGTCTGATTATTATTATTATTATTTTATTTTTACAAAAATAAACAATTAAATGAACATCCTCAAAGAGTGTTGATTCCATCATTTTTGCCAGAGGTTGTAAAAGTGGGAAAATTTGCAATTTGAGGTTTGGCCCTTTTTTGCCCATGAGTGTACTAAAACAGTTATTTGCCTCAGGCTTGGTGAATGTAATTGAACTGTCCTCTCAACATGAAGTCTTGGGGATTATTCACTGTACATAACTTAATTATTCACTCTGCAAACTTGATTGGTTCTCACCCCAATCTCTTCTGCTCTCTCCTGAAGAACTGTCATTGGTCCCTCTGGTTGTTTCACAGTAAATGCTGGAACTCCAGGCTGTGACCATAGACAAACACACACAGAAACACAATTATAAGCCTATAAGACGATTTTCCAGCCACTCAAACAAATTCTCAATCCATTTCATAAAAATGGAGTCAAATTTTGATCCTCACAATTACATATGAGCTGTCTCACAAAAACCCCAAAATAAGACCTAATAACGTACCCATGCTTAGTCAGACACTACACAAACATACCTTAAATATACCCCCCTTCTGCCAGGCAATCTTCTCGATTGTATCCCCAAGAATACTGGTGTGGTCAATGCCCAATGAGGAAATGCCACATACCCAGGGCCTTCTGTAAGAATACACATACAGACAAACACAAATACAGACACAAATTTCAAAACAACAGATTAATTGAATTGTTAATAGTAGTAGGTAATACGCTAACATATGCTTGTGGCAGTGAAACGTTTAGTAGCATGTTTTTAAACCCCTTCTCTTGATTTCAAATAAAAAGGAAACCACTTATATCTCACTGGGTAAGGGTTTAAAAAAAAAATACAAAAATCAGTGATGGACATGTTTCATGATCCAAAACAAATGACATACAAATCTTAATCAATATTTTATAATAATTAGTTATCTGTTCTGCTATTCTGTTTAGGGGAAACTTAAGCCAATTCCACCTGACTCTGGGTAAAAAGGCAGGCCACACTGTGAACAGCTCATTAGTCCTCAATATTCCACTAAAAAAAAATCCCTACAAATATTTTGAGACTTATAACTTTTACTTACTTAATGAACAGTATTGTTTGGAAGTTTGTGAACCCTTAAAGATTTTTTACATTTCTGCATAAATATGATGTAAAACATCATCAGATTTTCACACAAGTCCTAAAAGTAGATGAAGAGAACCCAGTTTAATGAATGAGACAAAAATATTTTACCTGGTCATTTATTTATTGAGGGAAATTATCCAATATTAAATATCTGTGAGGGGCAAAAGTATGTGAACCTTTGACTTCAGTGTCTGGTGTAAAATGCTTTTGCAGCAATAACTGCAACTTAAAGTTTCCTGTAACTGTCAGGACTTTGACTTGGCCATTCTAAAACATTAACTTTATTTTTCTTTAACCATACTTTAGTAGAATGACTTGTGTGCTTATGACGCACTTTCTCTTGAGACTTAATTCCTGTACAGATGCCCTGATATTTTCCTTTAGTGTTTGCTGGGATAATCCAGAATTCATTGTTCCATTAATGATGGAATGCCATCCTGACCCAGATGCAGCAAAACAGCCCACCATATTTCAAGAATGGGATAAGGTATTTTTGCTGCAATTCAGTGCATTCCTTTCTCCAAGCATAACGCTTCTCATTCAAACCAAAAAGTTCTCTTTTGGTCTCATCCGTACACAGCAAGCTGCAGATGAGCAGCAATGTTCTTTTTGGAGAGCAGTGTCTTTCTCCTTGTGACCCTGCCATGCATACCACTGTTGTTCAGTGTTCCCCTGATTGTGAACTCATGAACATTAACCAAGGCAAGAGTGCCCTTCAGTCGCTTAGAAGTTACCCTGGGGTCCTTTGTGACCTTGCCGATCATTACACGCCTTGTTCTTAGAGTGATTTTAGTTGATCGACCACTCTTGGGGTGGGTAACTATGGTCTTTGATTTCCTCCATTTGTACACAATCTGTCTTTAGGGAAAACACTTTAGAGATGGTTTTGCAACCGTTTCAGCCTGATGAGCATCAACAACCCTTTTTCCTGAGATCTGTTTGTGCCATAATAGACTTCTACAAACGTGTTGACACTTTCATAGGTCAGTGTTCTTTAAATCAAATAGGGTGCCCATTCACATCTGAGGGTCATCCCATTGATTAAAAACAGCCAACTAATTTCACCTTCAAATTACCTGCTAATCCTAGAGGTTCACAAACTTTTGCCACTCACAGATGTAATATTGGATCTTTTCCTCAAAAAATAAATGACCAAATAAAATATTTTTGCTTGGGTTTACTTTATCTACTTATAGGACTTGTGTGAAAATTTTATGTTTTAAGTTATAATTATTCAGAAATGTATAAAATTCTTAAGTGTTCACAAGCTTTCAAGCATTATTGTACATCTTTAAAAAAAAATTGTCAGACAACAGGAGGAACTTAGACAAATGCTCAATCAGGCAATTCAATTTGTGTATTTAATATTTAGGATGACTTTATAATATGAAGCTTGTGATTATAAATCTTTGAAGCAGAGGTCTTATAACTATCACCACAGACATTCATAATTAAATGAAAGTGCTTGGTGGATACAAGTTAATTTAAACATAAAAACTGTATGGTAAATGGAGACAGAAATTAAAAAAATGTTACACTGTAACTACAGGGAAAACATCCACAAGTTTTGTTTTTTGGGTTGTTTTTTTTTTTTTACCTGATTATGTTGGTACAGTCATAGGCTCCACCTATTCCCACCTCAATGATTGCTACATCCACCTTTGAAACAAGGGGACAGATTAAAGGTTATCTTTACATATATTGTTTTGCAAGGTGTGTGTGCAATATGTATATAAAATAAATGAGGCGAGAATTTATTTAGTGCAGGTCTCACTCAGGCCACAAACAGCATATTCCATCTCAATTATTAACTACATACTATTGTGATGGTAACCATCACTGATGGCCCTACTCTGGCTGAAGTACACAAACACTTAAAATCTGTAAACCAGAATTTCAAACATACTGCATGAACTAGCTGTGAAGCATTTACTTTCATGGAGAGTTGGGACCGCAGTATAGTAATCACACACCATGCGCTTTGTTTACTCCAAGGATTAGCTGATCACTTTGACGCCGGCCGGATTAGCGGCCAGACCCTCGGATTTACCGGCTGAAATCTGGAGAAAAACACACTGGGATGCAGAGGTGGAGGGCAGAAGAGGAGAAGGAGGGAGATGGCGAGACAGCTGAGGCTTACAGAGAGGAAAAGGTACAAGCCGTGTCTCCCGTCTATTACAATGGGGAACGTGAGGTCACTGGCAAATAAATTGGAAGAGCTGACAGCGCAAGCCCGGAGTCAGAGGATGTATTGGGAGTGTAGTTTCATGTGCTTCGTAGAGATATGGCTGCACTAGGATATTCCCGATGACAACGCATCCATCATGGGCTTTCACACTGTCTGGGTCGACAGAGACTGCACCGCGAGTGGTAAGCAGAAAGGAGGGGGGGCTTGACGTTCTAGTCAATAACTGGTGATGTAACCCCGCCCACATAACCATCAAAGAGTGGAGTTGTGGACCGGACATTGAACTGTGTACTATAGGGCTCAGACCATATTATTTGCCTAGTGAATTTTCCCGTCATCCTAGTGACTGTTTATGTTCCTCCTTCTGCCAACCCCACAGCTGCATGTGACACTGTTCATGCTACCATAGCCCGGTTACAGACTCAGCACCCGAGTGCATACATTGTGATCTTGGGTGACTTCACTCATGTCACCATGGAAACTATCAACCTTTGTGCAGTACGTGGACTGTCCCACCGGAGAGAAGAGAACATGTCCCACCGGAGAGACCTGCTGTATGCAAATACTAAGGATGCCTACAGTTCATCCCCCCACTGGGGAGATCAGACCACCTTTTCCCCCTGCTATGTACCTGTTGTGAAGAGGCAGCCTGTGACTACAAGGACTGTTAGGTGGAGATGGTCGGAGGAGGCCTTGGATGAACTACAGGGATGTTTTGAGGTGACAGACTGGCAGGCACTTTGTGACAGCCACAGCGAGGACATTGATGGGCTCACTGAGTGTATTTTACACTATATTGCTCCACTGTTCCAGCTCAGACAGTCCATTGTTACCAAAATAAACCGTGGGTGACAAAAGACATCAAAGCCCTCCCCAATGACAAAAAGAGGGCATTCAGGGCTGGGAACCAAAAGGAGGTGAGAAGGACCCATGGCTTACTAAGAGTCAAGATCAGAGAGGTTAAGGATGACTACAGGAGAAAGCTGGAGTGCAAACTTGAGAGGTCAGGAGTGGTATGAAGACCATCACTGGTTTCAGGCCATCCAACAGCAGAGGAGCTGAGGGCAGTGATGACAGGGCCAATAAGCCAAATTTGTTTTTTTATCAGACTCCAGTGGCTACTGTTCAGCCCCCTTCTAACTTGCCCGCAGCAAGCCTGAAACCCCTTGCCATACCACTCTCCCTCCTCCTTATAGCACCTCTGCCTGACAAAACCTCCCTACCTGTCAACTTGCTTATTCCTTCCTTATATGGCGTGAGCAGAATCATCTGCAGCTTAATGTGACAAAGACCAAGGAACTGATTCCATATAGCAACAACATACACAGTTATATATACATATATACACATACACACACACATACACACAGTATATAGATATTTGTAATTTTTCATATACTGAGAGTTTTATCTTTATCTGTTATTTTTAGCTCTGCATGGGGCAGTGGTGGCCTGGTGGTAGGGTGCTGGATTACTGATCCCAAGGTCAGGGGTTTAAGCCCCACTATCAACGGGATGTCACTGCTGTCCCCACAGTGCAGCTAACTGGGTTATCAGATGCCAGCCATGTCTCTCACTGTCTACTGGTCAGAGGCATGTAAAAGCACCATTGCTGATTTTTGTCAAGAGTAGGCTGCATATCCGTCAGCGTGTTTCTACCCTGCGATGGGACCTGGGTGACGTGCTAGCAACTTCTCCCTGGGACCACAACAA
The DNA here is from genome assembly GCA_030014195.1 of Neosilurus mollespiculum. Classification (NCBI taxonomy): domain Eukaryota; kingdom Metazoa; phylum Chordata; class Actinopteri; order Siluriformes; family Plotosidae; genus Neosilurus; species Neosilurus mollespiculum. The sequence continues at coordinate 17,884,831 of JAQMYF010000026.1, read as the reverse complement.
GCAGCAAGTGCTTCCACGTAGTGCAAAGCTACAGAGCACGGAAGAAACATCACGTCTGAAGAAGGTGGTGATGCCGCATATACGCCACAGAGGGGGGAAAATGGGGAAAAAAGAAGAAAAAATTCAGGGGTATCAGGTACTATTGGGGGCAATGTGTGGTTTTGGACCCATGAACTGAGGAAGGCCTATGGCCTGCCAGTCTGATGTGTCATAATGTCATATTTAGTCCTCCACAAATCTTATGCAAATTGCTGGACTTACACATCATGGCAGGGGTGGAATTTAGCAAAACTAAGCTACTGGCCAACAGGACTAGTGAAAATATGAAACTACTAGTCCTCCTTCATATTTAATTGTCAGCAACACTATGTGCCTCTTGGATTTGTCAGGTCACCAGCAGGACGGCCACAGATTTTTGACTCAACAGGGGCCAGCAGATAGGCATTTTCACCCCAGAATGTACTTGAATTAATTATTGATCATTACCAGCATCAACATGAATACAGCAATTGTAATAGCTTTGGCATGAGTGATCATATTTCCTTTATTTAAAGACATTTGTAATCCTGAAATGGAGAACTGTCCAATGGAGTCATCTCTAATGAAAAAAAATATTTAAATTGTTAATGATTACACCTATGGAAGAACAATGTATGATTTACAGCACCATTTAATAACTGCATAATTTGTGACTATTGTATGAGGTTTTTATTCACTCAAGTGGGTAAGATTATTTTATTACTTCCATTCCACACTGTACGAGTATCGGCTGTCCTTGAACACAGAACATTGAAACAAAATGTTCGTCCTAAGCCTGGGGGGGTCTCAAGTATAGAGACTTCAAGGGCAACTTGACATATGATGTCATAAGGGACCAATCAGAACAAGGTCAAGTTGAGACATGATGTCACGATAGACCAATCAGAATGGAATGGGCACTATATAAGCCAATGCAGAGGTGGTAGACGGAGTCAGAGATTTTTCTCTCTGAACAATTTCTTCTGTGTGAATTATTGTATGCTATTCTTTTCCTAAAAGCTAAACAAACTTGGATCTCTTACGTAGTGAACTGGACACTTTTTGCCACAACACTCCCTAAGCCATAGAATTTATGTTTATTGCGGTAGCAGCCTCTGATCACCAAGAGGAGCCCTCGACTCCTCCATTCACCTTTATTTTAGCTGTACTCTGACAAAATCCAAAGCAGGCCAGTTTTTAAACTGCCATACTGTGGTCATTTTCACTTTATCTACACAAATGACATGTCTATGTTCAGTAAAGTCCCCTGGTGTTGGCAGTAACCTGATTTTATCAATAAGACTTATGTTTTTTTTAAATACGAGTTCAAGATGAGGGCAGAGCAAAATCTGACTTTGGAGAGACCTGTGAGTGTGGTTGGACACAAACAGGTGATGGTGAACAGCTGATTCATGCATGCTTTAGTTATTGGTTTTAACTTTCAGCCTCTACAGCTTCCTTGTCTTTCTGCTAATTTCAGCCATTTTAAACATTGCTTTAGCAATTACTTTTTACTTTCAATGCAAAAATCAGCATTCACATGCATTTTCCACAGAAAATGCATTTTATTGAATTTTTTTTCTGTCTTTTATTACTATTCTATTTTCTTCCTTTTTTATCGAATCATTCATTTTTAATTTTCTTTTTTTCTTTGGTTTTGTGTATTTCCCCTTTCAGTGATTCGTCGTTCACTTGTCAGTTTGGTCTTTCTGTTGTTCTACTTTCATAAGTTCAAAGTCCTATAAGATGTTATAACAGGAAATTGGCTCTCATAAGTGTGGAGTCAATTAACACCCTAGGTTAAACTATCAATTGGTTGGGTGACCCCTGAAGGCTACTTCAGCAATGTTGGTTGGTAAAGCTCTCAGGTGGTACAGTCAGCAAGACTGTAGAGCCTCTTTTCCAAAGTTGACATTGACAAGGACTGTGAAGAGAGGGAAACCAGCCTCAGGGTGCTAAATTGGCAATGAGCATATTGATCGCCCTCTTCTGAAGAGAACAGTTAATAATAAAATTAAACCTCAACTCCCATGGATGAATTTCTTAGCCATTCATTATGTGTCTACTGGCTCACCATACCAACATAACAGTGTATTACCAACCCACATAATGAACAATTAGTAAAACCTTACCTGTTAGCCTACGCACAGACACATTTAACAGTGTAGCCTAATCTATACACTCTCAATAACAGTCACAGTACATAACAGGTGCCACCACCCAGAAATGGGTCACATAAGAGTGACCCCACACTCTCCCTCAGTTATCTCTTTATCCAGGTCCAGGGTCAGCCCATCTGCCCAGCCATACACCTCCTGGGCAACTAAGGCTTCTGTCATCACTGTCTGTCTAACCTCCAAGACATCACCCCTAGAGCAACATGACCTACAGAGAGAGCCCCTGGACCAGTGGAAGGATCTGCAAGCTTGGCTGGACATCATGAACAGTGACTTCCTGCCCAGTCACGACAACCTCATGCAAGATAAAGGATCAGCTCAAACCTGTGAGGATATTGCAGAACTCATTGTGGCACCACCCAGCCAGAAATTCAGGGGCAAAGAGCTAGTGAAGGTACTCGGCACACCACCTCTTGGCTCATGTAATGTTCAGCAAAATGGAAATATCTACTGTTCAGATACAGGATAGAAACCCACGAACTGTTATTCAAGGCCCAATGAGGCCTAATTAAGGCACAAAATCACACTGAACAATTGGAGCTAGAAGGTTCCCACAGGATATACCCACCTCATGACAAGGACAGTAACAATGGAACAGAAGAAACAGAGAAAAGAACGAGGAGCTTCGACACATTCTGGACGAGCTTAAGACTGCTGCCAAGGAAAAAAAGCAACAAGTGGATGCCACCAGAGGAAATCAAGAGGCCAAACTCGACCAGGCTAAGGCACTGCTAGCCAAGTCCACCACTGAGTTCCAAGACAAAAAGGCTGCATCCGGGCCCTAGAAAATCACCTACAGGAGATGCAACAGCAATTACGGCTCCTAAACCAAAAACTGAACCATCTCCAGGAACAGCTTAGTCATGCCAAAAACAAACAACAAATGGACTCATTAAGGCATGAGCTGAGACAGTCCTATGAAATAAAACAGGAATTCAGTACACCCTATTAAAAGCCACCATAAAGAAAAACCCCGCAGACAGCGGTACACAGAAATCGGATCAAGAAGTATCTTGTAAAGAAAAAGAAAAGGGGAACCAACCCAACATAAACACCACTTAGGTCTTCAAAAGGGGGTACCAGCTGGAAAGATGGAGGCAGTGGGCATGGCTACTAGCACCTGGGTAAACCACACATCGCTTTGTTTAGGCCACAATATTTTATCATTATTTATTAACGCAAGTGGTCCTACCCATTTAGAAGTGCTATTTTGACACTAAACTCCTGGGAAGTAGCAATCCCTGTAAAATTACCAAACACAGACTCTAAGAACTCTCAACAAACTTAGCATCCACCAGCTGAGATCCTCCTTAACAGCTATAGACTGACAGAATAAGTATACAGACTAAGTAACCGTGGTGATCTGTGTGTGTTAAATAATCAGTATGTGTTGTGGTCTTACTCTGAGGCTCTCACTAGCTGGTTAATATAGCAAATGTTCACTTGATATCCATTACTTAATACTGCTAGGTATTAACCTATCAGGTCACAGCATTTCCATTTCCAATAGCATTCATTTCAATTCTGTTTATTATATGTTTGTCTTGTTACAAATCATTGTGTCTCTTTGATTATTCTCCTCACAGATCAAAGTCAATTCTGTGTGATCTTTGCTACATAGGCTGACTAAACTATGCAAATTCCCTTATAATTACAATCCCTGGCAAAAAAAAATATGGAATCACCACTCTAGGAAGATGTTAATTTAATTGTGTAAAAAAAAAAAAAAAAAAAAAAAAAAAAAAAACCCTGTAACTGTCACAGACATGCCACAAAACATTCCAACCTTCTGGCTTAATGAAACACAAAAATAAAAGAAACAAAATTGTAGTCAATTGCAACTGTTTTCACAGATCACGCAGAGAAAAAAAAAAAATATGGCAATATTTCTGAGGAAAGTATTACCGAATCACCAAACAAGAACACCACTAGTACTTTGTTGCACCACCTCTAGATTTTATAAAAACCTGAATTCTCTGAAGCATGGATATAACTATCGACAAACAGTATTCTTCGTCAATCTGGCTCCAACTTCCTCTTATTGCAGTTGCCAAATCAGCTTTGCAGGCTGGAGCCTTGTCGTGGACCATTTTCTTTAATTTACACCATAGACTTTCAATTGGATTGAAGTCCGGACTATTTCCAGGCCATTCCATTGACATTTTATGTCTTTCTTGAAGGAAAGTGTCCCCAGCTTTTGCCCTATGGCACGAAGCATTATCTTCCTAAAAAATATCACATCACCAAACATCCTTTCAGTTGATGGAATAAGAAAAGTGTCCAAAATATCAATATAAACTTGTGCATGAAAATGTGAGGATGAAATGACGGTCATCTCTCACATACTTTTACCTGACAAACCACCTCACATCATTAATGATAGTGGAAATTTGCATGTTTTCTTCAGGCAGTCTTGTCTTTATAAATTTCATTGGAACAGCACCAAACAAAAGTGCCAGCATCACCCTGCCCAATGCAAATTCGTGATTCATCATTGAATATCACTCATCCAGTCATCCACAGTACATGATTGCTTTTCTTTTAGCCCACTCAAACCTTGTTTTATTTCTGTTTAGATGTTAATGACGGTTTTCATTTAGTAAATCCCATTTCTTATAGGCGATTTCTTACAGTTCAGTCAAAGACATTGACTCCACTTTCTGCCAATTTGTTTTGTTTTTTCTGTTTTCAAGGCATATTGCTTAAAGTTTTCGTTCTTGACACTTTGATGTCTACCTTGGTCTACCAGTACGCTTCCCTTTTACAACCTTTCCATTTGATTTGTACTTGGTCCAGATTTTAGACACAGCTGACTAGGAACAACCAACATCTTTTGCAATATTCCGTGAAGACTTACCTTCAAGAAGTTTTATAATCCTCTCCTTTGTTTCAACTGACATCTCTCATGTTGGAGCAATGATTTATGTCAATCAGCTTGGTTCAACAGCTCAATGTGGTGAGCAAGCACTCTTTTTTTTATCTGCAGACTAATTAGCAGATGTAATCGGATACAGGTGTTTGTTTTAGAACTATAAAGTACATAGTGAATCCTTAATATTTTTCTCAAAATTGAGTGATTCCATATTTTTTCCCCTCTGTTTGACCTGTAAAAAACAGTTGCAATTGACTACAATTTTTTATTTTTTTTTTTTTATGTTTGTGTTTCATAAAGCCAGAAGGCTGAAATGTTTTTTTTGTACACAAACAACTGAATGATTTTCCAAATTCTTACTGTCATGCTTCTTATGAGAAATTGTAAGTTATCTATTACGTATAAGGTAACTATTACACACACTATATATATATATATATATATATATATATATATATAGAGAGAGAGAGAGAGAGAGAGAGAGAGAGAGAGAGAGAGAGAGAAAATGTCACATATATAGCACTGTATTAAAAGTTTTATATACTGAGAATAACTTGAAAACCATTCTTAACTTCAAATAACTTGTATAAGAATAACTTGAAAAGCACAACACGTCTAACGTAGCTTTAGCCTATATTTACCAAAGAAAAATCTAATATAGTTTAAGCCTATATTAGTAAAAAAAATAAAACCAGTTCATATACATATTGACAAAATAATTACTTTTTAAGATATGAAATATTCACAAATATCAATTCCTATCAATATAGTAGACCTAAAAAAAATTTTGGAAATATGGAATATAAATTTACAAATATGTACGAAAGTTCTCTATATAAAAGGCCATTTAGTTTACAAATCTGACATGTACATAAACTTTCTCTATTTAATAGGTATACAGAAAATTTATTGTAATTTAGTAAGAAAGTACATAATTGCTGTTTGTATGCATAAACCTACAGTATCTGATGTAGAATTTACATGTACTACATGTAGCATTTTTACCCAGTGTATATGATAAATGTACATTTGTTTCAATATCCAGATAATTTAAAATACTATCTAAATATCACATGTATGTTAATCACAATGTAAACTTTTCATATTAACACAGTCACAAAATAATAAACAAGTACACGTGTGTATAAATTCTACAAAGATAATTAAAACGCTATTTAGACATGAAATGATTTCCCGCATCCTGGTATCTTTCTGTTTGTATAGTTTAACATTGCACATAAATAAAAATAGACTATAAAACAATAAAACAAAAACCAAAAAAAAGTTTAAAATAGATGATGCTTCCATTGGCAGGGAATGTTTTGTGTCTAGCAATATGGCTACACGAGCATATATGGTGACTTCAGCCTTAGCAGCCCAGTCATGAAGACTGCATGTCCCAGAATGCAACATCACCTCCGTTCAATCGGTCTCCTCTGACGTTTTACTTTCGTCTCACAATTCACAATAATGCCATATAACATTGCATTAACTCCGTTGAAAAAGTATCCAGATCATCTTCAATGTTTTTTCATTCCATAACTGTCTTTAAATGTAATTTATTTTACCAACAAAGTCTTATTTCATGCGTACAAGATTCAGTCACGTGATGTAAATTTTTGCTACTAAGCTCTGATGACTAATAGTGTAACTCCATTCCACTAAAAGCAAATACATTTGGTACATCAGCACACCTACATTAAAATAAGCACTGCAATGCACAAGTTTTCATGTCATTTTCTTTTAGTTCTGATGAACTTTAATGGCCCTTCTTGGCACGGGAACCAGAAGTGACAGCAGGACAAGAACTTGTCAAGAAATCAACAGAATCAACAAACTTTGTGTTTTTTTTTGTGCCATGGAAACATACCAAGAAAAACTACACATTTTGTTGTTGGGTTCGCCTCAAAGTACAAGTGTGGACTGTAGTGCTTTTTTGCTTTCCCTAAGCTCCCACATCTGTGTGACAAATGGAAAAAATAAGTAAGAAGAACTTGAGACAACTGGTCACCCTTAAGCACATCAGTGTTGTGTAGTGAAGTGCTAATTTCGAGTCTGGGTGTTTTGATCCAATCCCAGGATTGAAGGTTTTATTTGGATATACAGTCCAACACAAAAAGTTGTTACTGGATGCTGTACCTTTCATTTTCTGGAGATCCTGTTTCAACATGAACAAGCATAACAAACACCAATCACATGTACCAGGAAAACAAATGAGAAATTAAAACATTTAGGGGTAAGAGCTTAAAAAACAAAATATAATCTTCATCCTACATTTTAAATTCACTTAGTTGAGATCATACTAACAAAGATCATACAAAGGGTGCTATTAATAAATGGCAACAAACAAGGTGTTCTGCCTCTTGTCGTATGAGATCGTTTTTGAATTGTTTATTTATATTGTCTTTTATTTTAAAGGGCCAGCTTAGAACAGGAACTAAGGGCCGGAAGTTGGCAATTTTTTGTTATAATACCGAGTAAACAAACTCATGTGCCTTTGCTCAGCATCATCCACTGCCATCTTCATTTTGTTTCGTGCCTTCGACATCATAAATTTTGATTTGCTTATGGGAGTACAATTATAGTTAAGCTTTATTTGAAAAACATCCTTATTTTAAATGTGGATTTTGATGTTATATAGAATTTAATAGTATCCAACTGATTACTGAGAGTAGCCACTCGTTTCTCTGTTCCTGATTAAATTAACTTTATCTACAATTAGCACTATGCTTATGACAGTTCTTTTTGGTTTTACAGTTTTACTCCATTTTGGAAATGTGCTGAAAATAAACAGAGCTGGAGCTAGGAAAGCTACATCCTCACTCAGTGTACACTTTCAAAAGGAGTTAAGCTTACTGCCAATTTGTTATATACACACAAGGAGAGCCGGATACAAGGTTTGAGTACATTGCGATGCACTAAAAAAAAAAAAAAAATGACATCACACACATAAACTGCATGGATATTTGCATGGATTTCAAAGTATTCCGAGTATAAGCAAATAAAGAGCATATATTTATAATAAAATTCCAAAGTACACAAAATATAATTAAGCCTATATAAGAGCCACACATAATAGATTATTTAAAGTGAAGATCAACTGATTTAAACAGGTATAGTGCCTGCTTGGCTGGAATGGAAAACTCCATCCACACTGGCCCTGTTGCAGTTAAGACTGAATACCCCTGCTATAGAGTATACCTATTAGTGGATATTGTGTAATCTGTCAAACATGACCTCAGCCTGCTGAGTGTGACTAACTCAACCTCTAGATCAGAAATGTGTTGCTAGATACTGGCAAATATGGTTCAACTGTATACAGACAGATATCACAAACAGTTTTTTTTATGCATGTCTTCATGTGTTGGAAAAGTCTCAACTGTTTAGTCTCATGTTTTTCTCCTCAATTTCTTCAAATACTGCATCAAAACTCAAATCGCTATACTCAGTGAAATACGTACACTTAAAAAATCGTTCTGTTCATGATGTCATACAAAAATCGCCAACTTTTTTGATCAAAAGAAATCGAACCATCAACTGGGCAAGAATAAAAACAGTTTACTCACACTGCTCTTGTGGTAACAGTGGGTGAAACCAACAAACTTATTAGGCTTTTTTCCTCAAGATTGTTGTCACCAGGTAAACAGGTGTGTACACTTAAAACTATGGCCTGTCTTCGGTGCCGGAACACCAGGTTCTGTAATAGTTTTTTTTTTTTTTTTCAGACTGCCAAATAAAAATTTCTGCTCATACTTGACACATTCTATACTGACTCTTACTGCTCACCATGCCTTTTGTGCACTCGCTTTTAAATTTACTTGATATCATATATGAACAATCTCCTTTTTAAATTATTCTTGCATTTTTCACTATTGGAATTCCACAGAAATCCTGTGCTGAGCCAACTCAGCACAGGATTGAATATCTATAAAGTTGTCTAAGGGAAAAGTCAAAGTCAGTAGTTCTAAACAAAACAGGAACTTATTACAAAAACAGTTAAGGCATAAGAACATTAATATTATAACTGTAGATAACTGGCAACAACTATTGAGGCACCATCACAGTGACTATGAGGTTACTCACCTTTTCCTGCAGGAACACGTGGAAGGCAAGAATAGTCAGGAAGCGGAAATATGCTGGCATACTGCCACCATGTGCATTCTAAAGTTTAAAAGGTAACAAGAAGGAACAAATAATTGTCATTTTTCAGCTGAAAAAAAAAATACTTTTTTCATCAAGACAGCACATTGAACAGATGCTTAAACACACAGGCACCTTAGTTTTGTCCAACCGGCTGTAAACCTGCCAAAAGTATTTGGTGAAAAGGTCTTTTCCAATAGGGGAGCCATTCACACGGATCCTTTCTCTGACTTGCACCAAGTGTGGCGAGCTCAAGTAGAAGAAACATATCAATACAAACAGTAAGCAAAAAAATTTTTCCAATATGCACATAAGAAAAGACATGAAGATGAAAAAAAATGCACTTTCCACAAGTGTTGGAAATACAAGTATATCAGTTTCACAAACTTCAGCCATGAACTTTATGCATGCAGTGTCAGAATGCATTATTGGCCACCATGACCAACAGGCTTGGCCTTTCAATCACTGTAAACTTTGCAGAGATTTAGCTAAAACTTTATCTTTTAAGCACAGACACAGTTAGGTCCATTTGGACAGTGTAAAAAATTGTGAAATTTTACCTTCGTACACTTAAAGCAGTCATGATGTAACTAAAGTGTAGATTCTCCACTTTGATTTAAAACATCTGTGTCAAGATTTTTCACTGGTATTTTTATATTGCATATATATTCTACATGAAAAAAAAACTGTTTTTGGATGAGTGAAAAGGCATTTATATGTCAGCCGCCATGATGAAGTATCTGGGGAAACTGCCATGTGTAAACAAGGAGAACATGAATTTTTTGACATGGTAGATGCTACCGAAATGTATGTGTGTGTGTGTATATTATATATACACACATATCGGTAGCATCTACCACATCATTGAATTCATATTCTCCACTTGCCATATATTTGTTTACACATTGCAGTTTCCCTATACACACACACACACACACACACACACACACACAC
>JAQMYF010000026.1:17807615-17817870 GCA_030014195.1 Neosilurus mollespiculum | reverse complement strand
TCTCCTTACGGGCTCCATATGCAACTTTACCGCTATAAAATAAAACAAATACGATCATTCCAAAAACTGAGGAGAATTTTATTTTTTTTACAGGATATTTCAATACATGACACTTATTTAATATCTTAAAAGTAAAATTTTCTTGGAGATGATAATACTAACCGGTGGACCTGGAGGTCCTGGTACTCCTGTTTCTCCCTTTGGTCCTGTTTGACCCTACAGAGAAAAAGAGAGAGACAGATGAATCCTAAAACACAAATCAAAACCCAAGCAGTTCTATATGATTTCTTGGTGAGAGAGAAAACTTACTGATGATCCTTTAGCTCCTTTAGGACCAGGGGGTCCCTGTATGGTATCACACATGCACACAGTGAATTAAAAAAATTACACATTTCTGATCTGTTTTTTTGGGATTACATTACACTTACATTACATTTATGACATTTGTGAGGAAAAAAGTGAGACACCTTTAATGTGACCTATAACCTGCACAACTCTATAATCTAAAACTAAAAGTCTTTTAGGAGAAAAGAAAAAAAAATCATCGTCGACATCATCATCTGCTTCCGCTTGATGTGGGGTCGAGTCACAGGGGCAGCAGTGAATAATAAAACTAAAAATAAAATACATAAATACCAAAACAACAATTTGCATAAATATGCACACCCTTAAATGAATAATTTGTTGAAGAACCTTTTGATTTTATGACAGTATTGTCTTTTTGGGGTGGAGCCTATCAGAACAGCACATCCTTGACTTATATACTTATATAGCAAAAGTTCTCCAAATCTGTGAGATAGTGAGGATCTCTTGTGCACAGCCCTGAGGTCTGGATTCCAGCTGGGCCATTCTTCTGTTGAAACAATTCCTTTTGTTGATTTGGAGATATTTACCACATAATGTTGGGAGACTTGATGAAGGACTTTGCCAACTTAAATCAGGCATGGATATTTTTCCAAGAAAAGGCATTCCAGATATATGAAGAATATGTGAGATTGTTGTCACATTGTTTTAGAACACAACCAGTACATGTCAGAAATTCCTGCGGCTCGTTTAATGTTGCTGTGGGTATCTTGAAAGCCTCCTGGACCAGTTTTTTTCTTGTGTTTACCCGGTATGTGTAAACACAAGAAGAAACCCATACAAACATGCAAACTCCACACAGTAATGGCCTTGCTGAGCCCAGGACGCAGACCCAGGGCATTCCTGCTGTGAGGCAATTTCATTTAGTTTTGTATTTTTTCTTTTTTTTCTCTCATACAAGATTTCAGTTTATTTTCAGTTGAATTGTGCAAATTATAGATGACATTAAAGGAGGCAAAAGTTCTAAAATTATTTATCTTGGTCTGATTTTTTTATAAATAAAATTTTATATATATTCACAATCCAGGTTGGACTACATGATTGATAAAAACATACAGGCAAACCAGGAGGCCCAATAGGTCCCAGAGGTCCAGCAGGGCCGGAAATACCCTGCACAAAAATAAATAAATAAATAAATATATATATATATGAGAGAGAGAGAGAGAGAGACAACAAAAGAACGAGACTATTAATCATATGTGCAGAATTTTTTGATTGCAGACAACCAAACCTTTGTGGACACCTGACCATCACTCCCATATCAGATCCCATTCCAGATTTTGGCTGTGATTTGCAAGTAATCCCCTCTTTTCACAGACATGTTGAAGCATGGCTGTGGGTATTTGTTTATTCAGTCACAAAAGTATTAGTAAGGTGGGGTATTGATATTAAGCGAGGAGATCTGTGGTGCAGTTGATGTTTCAGTTCAGTCCAAAAGTGTTCATCAGGGTTGAACTCAAGCTTTTGTGGAGGCCATCCTTGGCAAATTACATCATAATAAACCTCAATTTGTGCACAGGGGATTATTACGATGGTACATATGTGGAACCTTATTTCCAGTGATGTGAAATTGTAAAGCTACAGAATACAAAAACATCCAGTACAACTATGTGGTTCCAATTTTAGGGCAATAGTTTGAGGATGGCTCACATTTGAGTGAGATGGTCAGGTATCCATAAACCTTTGGCCACATAGAATATTATTTGTAATATATGAAAAATATACAGCTATGGAGAAAATTAAGAGACCACTTTTATTCATGACCACTAAAAAGTCATCTCTTAAGTTTTTTCCACAGCTGTATGCATACATTCATTCATATATTCATTAGTCAAACCACTTAATCCTTTTAGGATGGCAGGGAGGCTTGAGCCTATCTCAGCCAACTTTGGGCGAAGACAGGTAACACCCTGAACAGCTTGCCAGTCCACCAGGGCCAACACAACCATTAACAATCACAATCACACCTAGGGGCAATCTGGAACAACCAATTATTCTAATGTGCATTTTTTTTGGATTGTGAGAGTGCCTGGAGGAAGCACAGGAAGAACATGCAAACTCCACACAGAAACACCCTCATTGATCCCAAGACCAAGGACCTTCTTGCTGTGAGGAGGGCAGGCTAACCACTATGTCACCGTGCTACCCAGCTGTATACATGTACTATATGTTAACTTTTACACTTGTACATATTCCTGAATATCCACTTGTATCCTGCAGAAAGTGTATTCAAGTGTGAGTGCATGTGCAACTGAAAATAGTGTATGTGTGAATAAATTTATTTGTATCTATATTTGTGTAAGTAGATTATGTGTGTGCATTGTACAGTGTCTCCTTTAGGTCCCGGTGCTCCCTGTGGTCCTGGCAGTCCTCTGTCCCCTTTCTCCCCCTGCTCCCCAGGAGGTCCAATCAAACCAATCAATCCTGGATGACCCTGAAATGCACACAACAAACAACTAGTAAATGTATGCCTATATACACAACTAATATTAAAAAATATATATTTATTAATAGTATTCTATATGGGAACAGTGCATTCTGATTGGTTCCCTATCTTACGAAAATTACCAATTATTCGCTGAAGGTGAAATAGATGCTCCTAAATAGTTCCCAAGACATAACATCAATTAAATTTTGTGACATTGAGTCTGAGGCAAATATATGTTTCATTGTATATACTACACAGGTACAAAAAAGCAAACTAAATCTAGATTTTTATAGCTTATTTTAATATATTTGGACTATTACAGGGGCAGGTCAAGGAAAATCCACACACCAAGCAGGACTAAGGGTTGTGTAGCCTCATTTTATATAAAAAAAAATTTTTAGTATATACGCTACATATATACTACATAATAAGTAAATCTCACTTTGTAAATACATGTTTTCCCATACACAGTGGGTATAGAAAGAAATCATCCCATTAAAAGGATTTCCACTTTGTTGCCATGCACACACAAAAAAAAAAAAAACCCTCACTGTTATGATTAAACAATTTTCTTGCAATCCTCCCTTACAAGCTACATTTGTTTACATGCAAACAATGACCATTTTTGAAAATTCCTGAAACTGCTTCAATGTTGCCACAGAGCTCATGGCAGACTTTGTAACCAGTTTCCTTCTTGCTATTCTAGTAGTACCAAACATTTTCCCCTTTTTGATTACGGACTTTACTATGGTTTAAAATACTGTTTTTAAAAGGAATTAAAATTTTTTTGTATCCATCTTCTGTCTTGTACCTTGAACTGTTCACTGAGAGCTTTTGACTGGGCCTTGTCCCATTTTTTTTATAAAAAAAAAAAAAAGAAAAATCAGGAATGTAGCAGGTACATAGGTAGGCAATTTTGTTTGTGGATATGTAAAAATGTGTGGCTATTGCTGATTGTTGAATGAAACATTATGGTAGAGGGGTGTGGTTAATTCAACAGTTTGATGCTACAGTAACTGAAAATGGCACCTGCCATATCAAAATATCCTATTTAGCACTGTTAGAATAAAATGTTATTTTTGAATGGAGGAAAGCAAAAATCATAATGACAGACATGTCCATCATAACATCACAAACATAGCTCCTAAATCATAATGATTACAACCAGATCATAATGGCTGTCACCACTGCAATTGATTCATATAAAGTTATTGTACCAAATCACTTTATTCTGTAAAGAAATATTTCTGTCCTGATGGAAGTGGTCTCTTTCAAATCTATTAAGGTCCTGTAGAAGATTTTGAAGCAATTGAACAGTTTAAGACATCACCCTTACAAAATGCTAACCTTTTCTCCTTTTACCCCAGTGTCACCTTTTAGTCCAGGCAGTCCAGGAGGACCCTGAGAGAGAGAGAGAGAGAGAGAGAGAGAAAGAGAATATGTTAATTTTAGAGTCCACGGGAGTAACTTATGTATAGTAATGGGTGTTTAAGGTCCAGACCATAGGTCCTGGGGGTCCATCAGGTCCAGGAGATCCGGGTAGACCTTGTTCTCCCTGAAAAAAACAACAACACACACATAAAACCAGGATTTAAATTAAATCCCAGAAAATTATTAGTACTTGATCTCTGCCTCAGATTTCGATTTTCTGCCATATAAAGATGAAGCTAAAATTGAAAATGTTGAAAATTCCAGTCTGTTTCTCAGTCCTGCATACAAATTGTTTGAGTATGTTTATGTGTGCACTGAAACTCACTACTGGGCCAGGGATTCCACGCAGGCCTTCAGAACCAGGCTTGCCAGGTGCACCTTGGGGTCCAACAGGACCCGTCTTACCCTGTGGACCCTCAAGACCAGGTTCGCCCTGAGAAATAAAGACAAAGCCAAAAATAGATGCAGTTAGTAGTCATAAAAAGAATTCAGAATATTGAATAATCCAGTTATGCAAATACAATATTTCACCAAAATAAAAAATAAAAAATTGAGAATGTGTTGCTGTTGTTAACCTTAGCTCCTTTCTCTCCCTGTCTTCCTTCAGGTCCTGCCACTCCCGGTGGACCCTAAGTGTAGGAAAACAGATTAAAAAATAAATGTTACTGAGTAGACAGGCATGCAGACAATCAAACACAGCCTCAGGGATGGAATTTCAAATAAATATGCTATTAGCCAGCAGGGCCTGTAAAGTAAACAGAAATACTAGTCCTTCACCTTATTTACTGGTCAGCAGGACTAGTTATTTTCATATTCTACTGGCCAAAAATTATTGATATGGTGATATGGTTACGTCCATATCACAATGATAATAATAATAATATACCATGAAGGTTCCATTTTATATACATTACCATGATATGCAATCAATAAATCAGACAAGTATGAAACATATATATGATTCATACTTTTAAAGTTATATTAAACCCCCCACTGTCAGGTATTTTGAGTAACCGTATAGTAGTAAACTGTAAGCAGGCAAATAGGGAGGAATTTGGGGGGGTCACGATGTGCATTTGTGGATATATAATATAGTAGTAATTTGGGTTCATAAGAAATAGGAACTAAATTATTAGATATATAAAAACATAGGTTTACGTTCCACATTTTGGAGCTGGGTATTTGGACTTCAATACATCATGTGACCAGGCGTTGCTCCTGGTTACAACAGCACATTTCCATACTGGAGGCCACACAAAGTTTACCACGCCAAAGGACTCAGCCTGATGCAATAGCTCTCTCTAATTACTTTCATAGTCTTCCCCTTGCTGCACAGCCTTCAGAAATTAGCTTTGTGTTACGGAATTGACCCTTGCAAACATGTATCACAACTGAGTGCAGACTGAACACCGGGTAGTCTGAAATGATCTTGAAAAAATATTAGTACATAAAACATATTATGTGCCGTTAGAAAAGAAGCACATGCTAACAGTTGTGGCTTCACTTAGCATGCTCCATGTTGCCTCTACCCAGCCAAACTAGATAACAACACACACGTTCTCTTACTCTGTGCTTTGCTTGGGACATAACTGTTCATACTGAGTGGCTTATTTAAAAATTAATGGCTTATTTACTAGTACATTAAACGGCTGCACATTTGGCAGCAGAAAAGAAGCAATTCTAACAGTTGGGACTTCACTCAGCATGCTCTCGACTTGTTGTTTCTACCCAGCCGATTTAGATAACAGCACACACCTCTCAGTCTTTGCTTTGCTTTCAATATAATTCTTTCTAACGAGTAGCTTTCTCATTATTATGAACAAAACAAGACAAAATATTAGCTTTACATGTGAACTAACCGGTTATAAAATGGTCACTGCAAACGCTAATCTTTACATCCAAATCTGCTCTGGAAATGTTGCTTAACCGTTTAGCTCTCCTTTTTCGGTAGAGTTCTTTAGAATGCTTGTCCTGGCTATTAATAATTGCCGGGACACAGAAAAACACTTTCCCTCTCCATGCAGTTGGAACAACTGATTTTAAGGTCAACTATGGAAATAAGTAATGTTATTTACTATGACTTACTTTTTAATTCTCCTTTTTATTAAAGTGTATACATGCACTTTTCACATAATTTATATTTAATTATGTACATGTTGGCACTTTTTAAAAATATATACATTCATTCATTCAATTACAGCACATTTACTCTACGTTCTATGATCACAGCCTTCACGGCGCTACCAGTATAATGCCAGCGCAGTGTTTTCTCATTGGCTTCCAGGTGGTGACGCGTATTGCAGAAGATCTATATGGAAGGAAGCCAGTCCTATGTGGAACAAAGTAACGAGCAACGTGATTGGTCAGATGTCAGGTTCACTGACTGACAACAAATAAGAGTGCTCGTTATTATATACATTGACAAGTTGTGCATCGCTCAGACGAACTGATACATATGAATACTTGGCCCATATTTTTCTCCGATTCGCAGAGAGGACGATTAATTATACAATTCGCTGATCATATTACTCATCCTAAACATTTTTTAGCCACCAAGGGCGAGCGGACGAGCGTGAATTTTCATCCCTGCAGACTGATACACTTCATATATCCATCAGCAACATTACAAACATTGCTTAGTATATATACTACATAGGAATGGAACAATCTGATTGGTTTGCTATCTTGGAATTAAAAAACATACACACACACACACACACACACACACACACACACACACACACACACACACACACAAAGACATACATACAAATAAACATAAAAACATACATAAATATACAACTCTTACTTAATTTTTTTTTTTTTTGCTTATCTATTCATGTAGTATATGACACCATATTTATTCAGCCATTTTTGACTCCCAAAAATAAATGTGTAAATTACTATTTTCTGCTGTCACAAATTTAAATATTCGTGGTCTGGGGGAAAAATACCACCAAGAGATAAAATAAATCACCATATTCTTTAATGTTGTCTTTTACTCATTATGTGACTAAATATTTAATTGTGTGAAAAATAGACATAACAATGACACTTTCATGCAGTGATTTACTAAACATGTTATTTTCCTTCAACGTGTGATGAAAATGTAGTCAGTATCACTACATTACTGTCGTTTAAATTTATGTTACATTTATATGCTATATCTCTGCACAGATTTGAGGGAAATTAAATTTCACCGATGCCAATTATGCAATTTACTTGCTGACAATTTACTATCAGTTTGTTTTTGCATTTTTATGGTTCAATATATAAACTGTAGTTTAATCTGCAAAAATCCATATGCAAAAGTCAGACTCCGCATATCTGTCCGTGACATCGATGTTACAAACAATCTAGACCTCTTATTTACTACTGGCCAAAAGTCAATGATGAGGCATGCACATGCCATCAACATCCAGGAATTACAAAATCTTGACTTGCATTAAAGGTCATTAAAGGGCAACAGGGAAATCTTTGGGCTGTATCAGTGTGGATTACACGGTCTGTTATGTGAAACTGGAGACATGAAAATGATTCTCGCCATCTTTATCCGGCCTTAGCGCTATGGCAAAGTAAATTAAAAAGTGGCAAGTTGGCTCATTTAACAGCTTAATGCGCTGATGTGTTTCTGTGGATTGTACGAGCAATGTACCTCAACAACACAATTGTCAAACTCAAGGCCCTTGGGCCTCTAAATCATTGTATGATGCCCATGAAAGCTCCTAAAGAATATGATTATCATACATTCTTTTCATCAACTATTCATTCATCCGTTTTCTAAACTGCTTAATCCTTATTAGGGTCGCGGGGAGGCTGCCTCCCATCTCAGCTGACTCCTTGCAAGGGCAAAGTACATCCTGGGACAGCTCGCCAGCCCATCGCAGGGCAGAAACACGCTGATGGCAACCCAATGGCCTCCTCTTTACAAACGACAGCAATAGTTCTTTTATATGCTTTTCATCACAGACAGTGAGAGACATGGCTAGCCTTTGTTAACGCAGTTAGCTGCACTGGGGGAACAGCAGTGACCACTCGGTGTTAGTGGGGCTTGAACCCCCCACCTTCGGATCAGTAAGCCAGCACCCTACCACTGGGCCACTACTGCCCTGACTGCAACCTATTTCAAATTAATAGCTAGTCATTCATGACTCAAGAAAGATTTGTGTTGTCAGAAAAGGAAACTGAAAAAAGGAAAAAAGGACAAATACCTAAACTAATAATTTTGCCATGCAGATTTTATTTGCAGATTTTATTTCATGCCCTTTTAGAAATGGATGTTCAGTATTTGCTCTGGTTTTATAATGATAAGTTATCAAACCATTTTGATTTTGTACTGAATTTGTTTCATTTGTTTGTCAGCTCATTCTGTCCAGCTCTCAAGAATTAATTATTCAGAAATGTTGTGGTATTTTTGCATATTCTGACTTTTACAGTTCATTCATGTTCATTTCTTTCGTTCATTATAGGGTGAATACCACTTCAGGCAAAAATTTGTCCTTAAAGATTCTTGTGTTAGAAAGCACAAAAATTATGCAAGTACATATAGTCATATAGTAATGATGTGAGCAGCTTTGAGAAGGACCCAGTTGGGTTAGCTAGACGATTTGGTTAGAGAATCTCCAAAACTGCAGATATTGTGGAATGTTCCATCTTTGCAGGGGTCACCCTTCAGGGTGCCCATGCTGACCCCGATTCACAGCCAAAAGTGCTTACAATGGCCAACAGAACTGGACCATGAAGCAATGGAACAAGGTCTGATGCTATCTTTTAGATCTTTTGGATGGAAGAGTGGAAGAAGGCAAGCCAGCTCTGGGAGTGCGATGCTTTGAGCAATATTCTGCTAGGAAACTGTGGGTCCTAACATTCATGTGGATGTTACTTTGAGACAAACATTGTTGCTGACAAAGCACATCCCTTCATGGAAACAGTATGATAAGTCAGAACGGTTTGAGGAACACAGTAACAAGTTTGAGGTGTTTAACTATGCACCAAATACTCCAAATGTCAGTCAAATCGAGCATTTGTGTGATGTGCTGTACAAACAAATCTGTGAATATACCAGCTTGCAACTTTGAGGATTTTGAAAATCTGACACTGATGGCTTGATGGCACATACCACAGCATACCTTCAGAAGTCTAGTGAAGTCCATGACTCAAATGTTTTTTTAGCAGCAAAATTGGGACCTACTCAATATCAGGCATGTAGTCAGAATGCTCTGGCTGATTGGTGTACAGAACAGGAGAACTACAATAGGAAGAATTCACATACTCTCTTTCCTGGAAGTCCAGTTGGTCCAGATTCACCAGTTGGTCCTGGGGATCCCTGACACAAAAAAATTATCACAAATAAATAAATCAATTGCACTTACACATCAGATATGTGGAGACAAATGGACAAATGGATAAAATGACAGGCTAACTCACAGGCTGACCAGGTTCTCCGTCATCACCTTTGTCACCAGGAGGACCATCCAAACCCTAAAAAATTGTTTGTTTGTCAATGTCACTTTTCAAGTGATTATATACTGTGATTTTCCCACTGAGCTTTATATACAACTGGAGGGTTGCTTATCCCAGTAAGTTGAAGCTACCAGCCATCATGTTGGTACACCCTACTCCCAGCAGGAAAAGCATGATAAGTTTACATGATTGCCAATACCCACTGCTAAAAACCAAATGTTTTTGTCCATTTTATGGTAATATTTTGATTGAAATATGAATGAGATTTTGCACATATATCATTAAAATGATAATATACTTGCAAAAATATGTTTACATGAAAAAAACACAAGATTTAATAAACTACTTTCACCCACATCACTGTCCAGGATTCATATTTTGTTACACTTATGTCGATTTCCACACAATAATTCCTTATAAATTTTGCTACAATTGCTACTTTGTTTGATTAAATTTTTCATTCATTCAAGTTATTCCTTTTTTCCTACTATATTAATATGTTTCCTGTGCTTCATATTTGAAATTTGAAAATCATGCTCCTGTTCATGTTCTATGATGTACATGTGTGTA